>CM042015.1:30198506-30618506 GCA_023525715.1 Cichorium intybus
ATCGGTTTAAGTCCTTCGGTTGTCGTTTTCCTCTCGATCGTATTCTTTTGGGGTTTTCGTTCTTGGGGTTTTTTTTTCTTCCACGTTTCGTTCTTGGGGTTCTCAAGCAATCCCAGAAGTGACGTCTCAGCCACCATAAGGAGATTATATATAAAAAGTAGACCTCAGATAACATCATTTCATAGAAATGTGTTGCCATTATGGATAAAAAATAAAGTACATTGTCTATTTTAATAGAAAGAGTAAAGTACATTGCTATTCCTTACACTTAACTTACTTTTTGAGATATGGTGAATGAAGTCTTCCGAAGTCATTAAGAACAACACCGTAGTTGTTCATTGTATTTGGTCGCATTGTTGATAATTTTGTTTCGACAATCCATTTTTCAAGAGTTTCAACCTAATGAATCACAAATAAGAAAAATCCATTTCTATTTTTTTTCCTTAATAGCATTGTACTTTGGCTTTTTTTTAAAATGGCATTGTACTTTGGTAAATCCGTCAAACACTAGATTTACCAATGTACTTTGGAATTTCAAAACAGAAACCCAAAGTACATTGCTATTATGGAAACAATTTGGAAAAACAAATTTTTTTAACATATCTATTTTTTTTATCCTTAATGACATTGCACTCTAGGAGACCATTCAAGAATTGTACTCGCTATGTAGCTTTTGTCCCATGTGATCCAATATCTTCAAACTGAGAATTTTTTTTATTTTTAATGAAAAGAACGCTTAAATACAAAAAGAAACTAAACTTTAAAAAAAATATGCAAACCTGTTGCATTAAGTCATCTTTTGTAGCAAATGGAGACCATTCAAGAATTGTGTTTAAGTTAGTAGACCAATCATCATGAGAGCCATATACTAAAGGTTCAGCCCAAAGCTTTGAAATATCAAAATCAATCTGCAACCAGATTTTATATAAATAAAGATTGATGTAAAAAGAAAAAAGGAATTTTTATTATTATTAAATATCTACCATTGGGACAATCACATCATCTTGTCCGGGTCTTCTTAGAAACATATAGGATAAAAGACCAACACTTTGAGTCATTTTACTACAAGATAAAGTTTAACAAAATAACATAAATAACACACTTCATTAATTCCAACAATTTAATTAAAATACCAAATAAAAGTAAATATAAAAGAGTACCCTTTTCGAAATGCACGGCTGAAAACAATCACATCGGCTCCTAATCGCATAGTGCTTCTCTTGAACCCATTACCATCTGAAAATACAAATCTTAAACAAAACAACACTCGCAAGATTTTGAAGAGCCATCTATGAAATCAAAAAACTTTCATCAGCACAGATAATCTAACAGTTGAGATTTTGGAGACCTAAATGTGTCCCCCACATGAAATGAAGGTACAAATGAAGCGACAATCATGCAAAGTTGCTTTGAAATCAAAAATATCCATCGCACAAGGTATATTAAACCAGATCGAGGTTTTTAATTCAAAACTGAAAGAAATTACCAACATTTTGTACCTACCCCCTTAAACCCCCGCCCACCCCCAAACCCGAATGTAGATCCAAATCCGAAATAGATCCGATTGGCACGATTTCATAGGGAAAGGCCAAACGGTAGTGGTTTTTATGAAATTAACCCTAACTTTTTAATATAATTATTTTTTTATCTCACTAAAAATTATGTTTGATTAAGGTTTATTTTATAAAAATAAAAGTTATTTATTTATTTATTTATTGTTCTTACCGGTTGTGATCTATCATCGTGGATTGTGGTGGCGGGGAAGCCATTGCTATAGAGCCAATGTTCAAGGGAACCGACTCCTTTTTTTGTCTCAACAAAAACCAGTGTAAAAGCCTGTTGAAAATAAGTATTGATTTTATAAAAGGGTAAAATGGGAATAATGATGAAGATTTGTAGAGATGGAAAGAGAAAGTACCTTGGTATTGGAATCATTTTCCTTTTGGGCCTCAAGGAGGTCCATAAGATGGCTTCTTTTGTCAACTTCTTGAACAAATTCGACCCGTTGGACAATCAAATCGGTACCTGACCCGACACGACCCACCGTTAAAAATATGTAATTCGCAAGAAAATCAGATGCCAATCTCTGCAAACCAAAAATAATTCTAAGTTTTAATAAAACTAAAAATGTTCATGTGGAAGCCACGTGGACACGATGTGTGAATGATTTTAGCCAACAGGATGCCATGTAAGATTCATTAAACTCTTATCCCAACGGTGTAATTGAAAACATATTGGATAGTTAATGACATATTCAATACAATTAAACAATTGGTAATAGTTTGTGGCTAAAAAGAAATATTAAACCTAATAATAATAATAATAATAATGAGTAAATTACAAATTTCTTCCCTGTGTTTTTCTCAAAATCGCAAATTTGGTCCAATTTTTGAAATCTTGCTGAAGTCGTCCTTAGGTTTGCATTACATTGAGGATTTAGTCTAAATTCACAAACTACAGAAATACCTGAGGAAAGAGGTCCAATGGGTTTGAATTTAGTCTACCTGAAGGGACACCTACTGGTTGTGTAGGTGGTGGGGGCTGAGCCGCCTGTAGACCTGGCAGTGGTGAAACTCCGGCAGCTGGTGGCAGTTCAGTTGGATCAGTTATACCCTGACATGGTAAAATTTAGAATTTACAATTTAAAATTATTTGGTTTGCAGAAAATTAAAATTTTAAAATAATACTTACAGAATAATTTTTTTAAAAGTCATTTTTTCGAAGTAAAATGTTATTAATAAACTTTTTCTGCAAACTTCAATGCTGAAACCGATATTTTTTCCAGTTCTACAACCTAATTCGCTTGAGGCCTTGCTTTTGCAAGTCCTTTGTCCGTATTACCTATTCTCTGCAAAAGAAAAATTGTTGTCAGTAGGTGACGAATATCTTTTTTACTAAAAAGACCAAAAGACCCTCGTTTTATATATCACATACCTTCTTACGTACATGGATCTGGTGTAGGTTTAGATTTTATAATGTCTTCTAAGTGTGCATCATTTCATCCCACCCATTCTGTTTTGTCGATATTTAACCTAATTTTAATCATTTAAAAATACATTTCAATTAATAAATGTATATAATATATTTTTATTTTATAAAAGTTTACAAAAAATAACCAAGACCGGATAAAGATCGATTCTTACCTTGCCATGCTTAACTCTACTTTCTTTCAATGGCAAGCAAATGTTCATGTATAAATGACGATAATGCCCTTTTCAGTTGAGCATACCTGAGATGGAAGTTCTTTCAACTTCTTCTTTCTGGTTGTCTTTACAAAAAAGACCAATCAAAACCTGCATAATCAATAACATCATATAAATAAACATTTTCAAATAATTTCAAGTTTCTAGACCAAAAAACTCACAATAGTCAAACTGAAAGAGCTAATTGTCAAAAGTCAAAACAGTTAACAAATTGATGTTTGTCAAATTAGTGGTACATTTGTTTTTCAGGTTATTAATTCATTTGAAAAAGCACTTACCCAGATGGCATTTAGTAATTTTCCAACCTATAATCTAGAAATATATATTATTTTTCAATAAAATAGTTTGACCTCCTTTAAAGAAAATAGTGTAAAATTTGATACATACACATAATAACTTTTCTTGATAAATGAGTCGTTCATAAATCATTAGTATAAATGTATACTCAGTTCTTTTTAACTGTATTCAATTATTTTGAAGTTGTTCCTTTGCATAATCAATTATCATACATTAATCAGTACAATTATGGCCCAGATATAAATAATAAACATAAGCATATATGAACCAAACCAGAACCAGGGATGTGTAATAATCATGTACCATATTTCAAAAGATTTAGCAATCATGTACCATGAGCAAGAATACTTTTGATGATGAGCTTAGAAGGGTCGATCTCCCACTCCTGCCTCTCAATCCTATTGGTTGCTGTGGACCTCCCCAAATATGTGTTTAGAACCCCTTCCTACATCATTCTAACCAAAACCAAAAATTTCAAAATTTATATTTAATATATAAAATTAGAAGTAAAAACAGCCAATGATTTTGTGCATAATTACTCACTGATTCTGTATTGCAATCCTTTGTCAATAATTTGAGATTTTCAGGTTCAGGCTCGGTCCATATTCTATAACCACAATATTATAAATTAGAAGTTAATAAATACCGCAGATGGATCAAAAGGTTTATGTAATTACATCATCATGAGACTAAAAATAAGGGTTTTTAAATGGTCACTCTGAAAGTCACGAATTTTTTTAAGATTGATTTGGGCATTACAGATTCGAAACTATATGATATAATTGCCCGGTAACATGAAAATCACCAAAGTAATCATCAAAAGCAAGCAAAAAGATTGCACAAAATCCCAAAACGTTGGGTGAGAGTTAGGGTCGAAATAAAGTGGTTTTAAGATTGAAGAACTTAAAGGGAACATACCCATCAAAATTCCACACATGTTATGCATAATAGATGATTATACAACTTTCAAATAAGAAATATTTTTAGTGCAAAACCTGTCGATGAACAGCATTCCAGAACAGAAGCGACTGATGCAAAGAAAATAGTCAATTTCCTCGACACCAAATTTCTTGATTTCGACTCTGGTCCGCCTCTGTTCTTCCAATTCATGGTTGAAATCTTTCACGTCTGCAACCATGATAGAGAAGCCTTTTCGTCAAGAATTAAAAACCACATTCCTGTAAAACTTTGGAGAACCACTTTTCAATGAAAAAAATATATATTAGTTAAATTTTAGAGAGTAAAAAACGGTGGGAGATTTTAGGGATTTAGAGACAGGTGAGCCGAACCTTTGTGTTGGTAGACGGCTTCGATTGCAGTGATAGGGACTAACAGTGGTGATGGTGGTGGCTTAGTGGGGTTGTTTGGGGACGGCCAAGGCGGAGAAGAACAACGTGAGTGGTGGTGAGTAAATGGCGGGTAAGGGGTTGACGGCTTAGGGTTTTAGAGGTAGAGATAGAGAGAATTTGGGGTTTCAGTGGGTGGTCACGGACAGACGGTGGAGGAACTTACAGGGAGAAGAGGGAGAGAAGACTGAAGAAGAGAGGACGATATTGAAGGCGGATTAGGGAGGCAGTTAGTAAAGACGAGGCGGTGGGAAAGACCCGAGTGTAGATCCACAACCAGAAAAAGGATCCGGATGGGCACGACTCCATAGGCATGGACGCAAATTCATTAATAACGTACAAAAAAACGTTACATCCGATGCGTAAAATTACGCAAATTAATATATAGATTAATACGTGGTAGTTTGTAAAATATTTACCAAAAAGTGGTACAACAATTATGGATCTTACATTTTCAATATTTAATAAAAGATAAGTGAAAAGGGTAAAAAAAAACTAAACCCACCAGTCGCTCCATCTCTCTTCTCTCCTCCGATTTCTTCCTCGTCTTTTGACTTCTGTTTCAGACTGTTTTTATGGTGAGGAAGCACATGAAGATTTTGAAGGTCCACAATGAAGCACTCCTCTATGCAGTGCCGAAAAGTCGCTACATGCACCGGTGATGAACCTCGCCTCCCCCATGGTTGTGCCAAAAACGCCAAAACCGCAGCACCAGTGGACCTAACCTTTCCTTCGCAGATGGATCCCTCTACCCCCGCCCCCTATGCATCACGGACGATAAGAAATTAAGAATGTATAGACGAGGCTGTGATCATGATGATCTATTTTGGTATTGGATACGATTTAAGGACAGGCCAATTTACTTTCTTCTCGTCCTCTTTCACCCTGTTTGTACTTTGTAGCCTTGCATATGTTGTAAATAATGGAAGCTCCATGTCTGGTTAATTCTAATTTTGATGACCGGAATGATGGTAAGTGTATAAAAAACATCGTAAACTCAATTGGCAACGATGCTAGTATCTTAAAAACTAAGACAGATCCCGCATTTAAAGTGAAACTTGTTCGTACCGGAACATGAGACTCACCCTTCATCCTCACTTGTGAAATAAAAACATCTCAATCTCACTAGTCTACCGTAATTCTTCATTTGTCTAAGACTCCGGCGAAGTTTGTGTAAACAGATGAGAGGTCCTTATCTAGATGATATCATCATTCTGGTCTACTATGCAGCTTGGTCCCAATTAGATTTGTTTTGTTTCTGCTGGACTTTGCAACCACTCTAATATATCGAAATTGTAATTAACCCACAAGAGATTTGGTTGTAGCAAGGAGCTTGGTACAATGAAAACATGCTGTTGAAAAGAAGCGGATCCTTTTTTTAATAAAATAATTAATATTTTTACTTCTGCCATATTTTAGTAAATAAATTTCAAACCACGTTAGTTTGGTAAATATATTTCTCAACTACTATGCCATGGTTAAAGTCCTCCCAATTTTTTGGCCAAAATCACAACTAGATAAATAGTCAATCATTTCAATGCAACTCGGTTTCCAATTTCAATATTTTAATAATCTGGAAAAAGGAGATCCTTTCCGTGATTTTTGTTTCACAATTCAGCCCTAAGCAATAATAATAATAATAATAATAATTTAACTTCGGATGTGCATCACGGTTATCACTAAACTATCAATTTCTTTGTTACTAATCAACGTTTAAAAACGTCATTCAAGGATTCATGTTGTATTGTCATGTTATTAATTATTCTATATACTGTTTATGTTATTATAGTTCACATGGGATTTTAAGCAAACTAACCGAATTTTCTTTAATATATAGGCATGAAGCCAAATTCATCCAAAAAATTGTTGAAGACATTTCACTACAACTACGTTCCATCGATTTCGATGTTGATGAAAAGCTAGTAGGCATGAAGACCCGGGTAGATGATGTATTATCATATATAGAAACCAGTACAGACGATATTCGCATAATCGGTATCAAGGGGATGGGAGGTGGTGGGAAGACAACTTTGGCTAGAGCTGTTTTTTTATCAAATATCCTATAAGTTTGAAGGTAAAAGCTTCGTAGAGAATGTTAGGGAAGTTTCTAATACTTTTTCTGGTTTGAGATCGTTGCAAAGTCAAGTCCTTAAAGATGTCTTCAATAATCAAGGTATGTACGTAAGTAGTGTACATGATGGGAAAAAGATGATGAAGAGTAGGATGTATTGTAGAAAGGTTCTTATTGTTCTAGATGATGTGGATGATATCGAGCAGCTTGAGGCGTTAGCCGGTGATCATAGTTGGTTTAAATCGGGAAGTAGTGTTGTCATTACAACAAGAGATGAGCAAGTGCTAGTAGCACACAAAGTGAAGTTGATTATTGATGTCAATTTGTCAAGTGAGGAAGCAATTTGCCTCTTTAGTAGGTATGCATTTGGAAGAGAGATTCCAATTCAAGGGTATGAAGAGCTATGTAGACAAGTGGTACGTTATGCTGCTGGTCTTCCCTTAACAATCAAAGTTTTGGGTTCGTTTCTTTGTGGTAAAAATGAGACTGCATGGGTAGATGCCCTTGAAAGACTAAGAACAATTCCGTTAAAGGAAACTCTGACTAAATTGAAATTAAGTTATGTGAGTCTAGAGGATGATTACAAGGAAATATTTCTAAATGTTGCATGCATATTGAAACGGTGGTTGATTCACTTAGCAATTGAAGCACTTGAAAGTTGTGGATTTCATGCCATAAACGGTTTAACAGTTCTTCGGCAAAAATCTCTCATAACTATTTATGCTAAGGATGGTAGTAACTATGTGGGAATGCATGACCATTTAGAAGAAATGGGTAGGAATATTGTTCGCCGTTCACACCAGATAAGCCTAACAAACATAGCCGATTATGGATTGACGAGGAAATTAAAGATATATTGGCTAATGTCTTGGTAAGGTCAAGTTTCTTTGTAAGTTTTATTACCCTGGCATAATTACATTATTTGTTACGACTCATATTTATTGGTGATTTCTTTTGTATTGTAGGGCACTAAAGCAACAAGATATATACAATTCTACTCCAGGAAACTCAATTTCGAAATTATCATGAAAGGTCTTAGAAAGATGAAGGAACTTAGATTTCTTTACGTGATATCGGATCCGGATATAAGGGACGTTGTTGCGAGAGAAAGAAAACTATACTTTCCAAATGCTTTACAATATGTAAATTGGTCCGATTACCCTTTGTGTTCCTTACCTAACACATTTCAAGGAAATAATCTTGTTGCGCTTACGATGGCTAGTAGCAAAATAGTACAACTTTGGAAAGGGGGAGAAAGAAAGGTAACGTTGTGGTTGATTGGTTGTTTTACCTAATTGATCATGATGCTATACATCTATTTATTTTTATTACACCAATATTCATTTTGTTTTTAATGTTTGTTTTAGGTTCTTAACAAGCTCAAATTCCTTAACCTCGCTTGTTCAGAGTTCACAACCTTTGACCTCGAGCTTACTCCAAATCTCAATACGTTGTCTCTTGCGGGATGTTTTTCTTTGGCACAACTTCACAATCTCGATGGATGTCTAAATCTCACATCTGTTGACCTCAGTTGTTCAAAGTTGAAGACCGCTGACCTACGCTCAGCTGTCAATCTTACGCTATTATGTCATAGGGGCTGCAATGCTTTGGTAGAACTTCACTTGCCAGATCGATGTCTAAATCTCAGATCTGTTGACCTCTGTGATTCAAAGTTAAAGATCGTTGACCTTCGCTCAGCTGTCCATATCGAGCTGTTGTATCTTCGAAACTGTAAGGCTTTGGTAAAACTTCACTTGCCAGATGGATGTCTAAAGCTCAAACATCTCGAGTGCACAAGCTCAAAGTTGAGGACCCTTGACCTTGGGCTGGCTTTGGATCTTTGGGTGTTGATTCTTAATGAAAATGGTGATTTGGTAACACTTCAAATGCCTGGTGAATGTCTAAATCTCAATTACCTCACACTCACTAACTCAAAGTTGATGACCCTTGACATTGGCTTGACCCCGAATCTCGAGGATTTGGATCTTAGAAACTGTTATGATTTGGAAGAACTTCACATGGCTGATAAATGCGAAAAGCTCATATGCCTCGACATTAGTCATTCAAAGCTGAAAACCCTTGACCTTTGCCTGACTCCAAATCTCAAGAAGTTAGATCTTAATGAATGTAATAATCTGGTGCAAGTTCACGCTCCTACCGGATGTCTACCAAACCTTGTCTACTTAAACTTAAGTGGTTGTTTGAGGTTTACATATTTTCTGTTTGACATAAGGGATGAAGTTTTTAGTAGAATGAAATCACTTGAGGATGGTCCTTCAGCTAGTAGAATGGAATCACTTGAGGATGATCCTTCAGCTGAGTTACATCTGATTGCGAAGTCACTTGAAAGATGCCCACTTCATCCTAACAATACTTTGCGAAAGTTCCAGTTTGAATGTTTTTACAAAGGTTATCCCTCATTGACCGTGAATCTTGAGACACTTATTTCTGTAGGTCTGTGTGCTTGCACAAACCTTGAGGTGTTCTCACGAAGCATTTGTCGGTTACGGCGTTTAAGAAAGCTTACACTCAAAGGCTATCCAGAGGCTCCTAAGGACCTTGACCAGTTAGAATGTCTTGAAGAGCTAACTATGTCTACTACATGTATGAAGCATCTTCCGGATAGCGTTTGTATGTTAAAACATTTGAAAATCCTCGAACTCGGAACATGTTGGCTTCTTGAGAAGTTACCCGAGGATCTTGGCCAATTAGAATGTTTAAAAAAGCTAACTTTGTCATCTAAAAAAATTAAACATCTTCCTGATAGCATTTGTATGTTGAGACATCTGAAAGCTCTTGATCTTCAAAATTGTTTCTCGCTTGAGAAGTTACCCAAGGGTTTTGGCCGATTAGAATGTTTAAAGGAGCTACGTTTGTCTGCTACGAATATTAAACATCTTCCGGATAGCATTTGTATGTTGATGCATCTCAAAATTCTCATTCTTTCGCGCTGTAGTTCACTTGAGAAATTACCGGAGGATTTTAGCCTTTTAGAATGTCTGGTACAGCTAAGATTGTCATCGTTAAAGATCAAACATCTTCCTAATTCCATTTGTATGTTGAAACATCTGGAATATCTAGATCTTGGTCATTGTTCATTGCTTGAGAAATTACCTGATAATCTTGACGGATTAGAAAGTTTAAAGTGGCTAAACCTACGGGAGTGTAAGTTCTTAGGAGATATCCCGAATAGCATATGTAAGATGAAATGTTTAAATAAGTTGGATGTAACGGGTACATGCATAAGTCACCTTCCACAGAACATTCGGTTGTTGAAAGGTCTGCGTATTTTGGCATCGGGAGGCCTTCTTCAGTCCTGTGGATTTACATCGAGATACAAACCTTCAAAGATACCTGCCACGTAGATCAGCGAATACCACAAGCCAGGAGTCTGTTTGTGCCCCACACATCCGGTCTATCTTTTCTCTGTAAGGGCTCTTTTGGAGGGTATATAATTTTGAGAAGTTGCGAATGCCTAGGAAAAACCGATTCATAAATAACTATTCTGAGTTCTGACAGGTACTTGTTTTCTGTTGATCGACTTCCTTTGGTTTGAATTTTGAAACCAAATATGGATATAATAATTCTTTTTAGCAAAAATCAATAATTATATTAAAAAAGGTACAAGCAGTACTATGCATACGAGTAGAATCCCTCAAGATATAGTTTTAAGCTTGATTTTATTGAGTAGCTTATTCATCGATTCTGTTAAATTTGGTGTATTTTTCAAGTTAAAACCGTCAGTGTCTTGGCAGATCCAAATACAATGTCAGAAGAATCAAATTGAAGAAATCCTAGCAACAGATGCAGATTTTGTGCAAATTACGTAACAAGTAAAATCTGTATTACCTTCTTTTCCCATTTTCTGCATAAGTTGTATTTGTGTTGCTATCGATCCTAACTTTTAAGTCATTTCTTGCAATTTGGAGACTGATGTCCAGGAAGCAATCGGCACACAGGAGACGACTTCGTAAAGCTATTCGGTGGAGAAGGAAAAAACATTACAAGGTTTTGAGTAGGAAGTAAATAAGTAAAATTACAAGCATATAGGATGATATATTCAAGTCATTACTACTTAGTTAACACATTTGACTTGTTTAAAAAGTCAACTGGGTTACTAAGGATAATGGTCGGATTTTGATTTGAATATCTGAATGACTTGTTTAAAAAGTAAATAAGTCAAATTACAAGGAGATAGGATGATATATTTGTTGGAACTCAAATGTTCTTTTATTCAATACTCAAACTGAAATACAAGAAAAGAACAACTCTCGCTAACTATCTAAACACTCTCTTCTATGTTTTTGTGGTGCTTAACAAATGAAGCTAAAACCTCTATTTATAGCCAAGCAAATACTAATGACAACTACTACATTCAATGAATTTAAACAAGAGAAAACAAAGTTTGCCACCTTCTTCAACAATGGTGGGTTGGTTCTTTAACAATGGTGGGTAAGTGGGTTGGTGGCTGCAATGGTTGGTGAGACCAAGTTTGTGTTTACATGTGTTTACACTCACATTCTCCCCCTTAAACCAAACTTGGCTTGAGATTTGTTACGCCAATCATGTTGCATATTCCATGCCATTCCCCACTATAGAATAATCGACAAGTCCTTTGTCTTTATCTTTCTTGAGTTTCAAATTTGCATCCTTGGAACAAGTTGTTGGAATGCAATCTCTCACACTGAACTCCCCCGAAATCCTTTTAGCATAAGCCGTTTTCTTTAGTGACACGTCTTCCTTCTTTTGCATCACTTTACGAAAATCGATACCTCGATTTTTGGGACTGCGTTGGAGAAAACTGGCAGCTGCTTTTTCGGTCCAAGTCCATCTTTTCCGTTTACCAAAGAATCCTTCTCCCCTTATCCGTGGCTTCCTTTTCCGTGCGTCGAAAAACTGGTGTCCTTTTTCACATTTTTCAACTTCAACATAAAATTCTTCCTCACTCGGATCATCTAATTTCTTTAGATGTGAACCTAGAATTTTATCATGCTCCAAATAACCATTAACTTTCATGGTATAATAATTGGCATACGGACGTAGTTGATGCCACAACCAACCTGGATCATCTTAGGATGATAAAAGACACATTTTTTGTCTCGTCTTTAAAAGTGTCTTATAGAGTCGGTTACGGGTTCTTTTTAGTTCAAAAAATAAAGTATTGCTATTATCAAATACCCGTAAGATATCACCATCCATGTCGACTCGATTCCCGTCTTCGGTTAGTTGTCCAAGACTTATATATTCTTTTTAAGTCTAGGAATGTAATATACCTCGTTAAGTAGTCTTTGATCTTCGTTTCCGTAATCAAACAAGATCGTACCTTTTCCTTTGATGTCGATCTTTGACCCGTCTCCGAACCGTGTATAACCTGTCACGTTCTCATCTAACTCATGGAACTTTGAACGATCTCCGGTCATATGATTGCTAGCACCGTTGTCAAGGTACCATTCCTCGGAATCAACTTGACTTTCTTCGGATGCAGGGATATCAACGCCGTTCTTCTCTTTTAGCGGCACCATACCTGGTGTATCTTCTTGCGAGATCGTCGTCATTAAAATGGGCTCATCATCTTCATTGGTTTGGGTGAGGTTCACCTCCTCACCTCGTTTCTTATTTGGACACTCTGATGCATAATGACCATATTCCTCGCAAGTAAAACATTTTATTTTACTTTTATCCTTTCGAGGACGATTGTAGTCATTCCGGTTTGCATCATACTTATGACCATCTCCTCGGCCATGCCCACGACCTCGACCGCGTCCTTGGCCTTGGTTTCCACTTTCCCTTGAAGTGTTTGACGAGTCTCCCTCGTCGGTTTGCTTAGATTGAGATGCCCACTTGGCATGTGTAAGCAATAGAGAAGGTCCTTCTTCCCGTTCTTCATACCCGCGAAGTCGCTCTTCGTGGGTCTTGAGATGACCTACAACTTCTTCGACCGTCATGTTTTTCATGTCTCCAAATTGCTCGATAGATGTTACGATTTGTATAAATCGCATTGGGACGGCTCGAAGAAACTTCTTCACCACCGTATTCTCCTCGATCTTTTCACCGAGAGATCGAATACTGGTCACAATAGTGTTCAATCTCATGGCGAAATCATCTATCGAGTCACCATTGTTCATTCGGATCACCTCGAATTCACTTCTCAACGTTTGTACTTTAGCCTCCTTTAACCGATCAGCTCCCATATGCACCATCTTAAGCGTTTCCCATGCTTCTTTAGCCGTGTCCTTCTCGGCCAACATAAGAAGTACGTCCTCTGGAATCGCTTGGTAAATGACCGCAAGCGCCATCCTATCTGTTCGTTCATCTACTCTTGCATTTTGAATTGCATCCCACACTCCTTGTGCTTGTAAATTCACTCACATTTTTATAGCCCACACTGCGTAGTTTGTTTTTGTAAGCAACGGATAGTGTAACGTAACACTACTATCCCTCCCGGTCCTTTGAACACTTTCAATTTCGGGTTGAGAAAACGACGAGCTTGGTGTGGACATTCTTGGCGTGTACGAAAATTACGTGTAATTTATAAAAATTACGTGTAATTTATGAAAATTACAAGGATTAAAATGTAATTTTCAGAAGTTCAGGTGCTTGTTTGAAACTTTTTGAAGTATAGGGGCTATTCTGAAGTTTTTCTGAAAAATAGGGACCAACCTGAAATTTTTCGGTAATACAGGGACCAAAATGTAACTTTTCGAAACTTCAGGGACCAAATTGCAGTTTTCTGAAACCTGCTACAGTGTTGCTACAGTGTCGTCTTCTTCGGTCGTCTTCTCCGGCGAACTGGTTTTTCCGGCAATTATTCCGGCGAACCTTTGACCAGACTTTTGGAGGTCTTCCGGTGGTCGAAAAATTCCGAAAAATATATATTCGGAATCCTGAGACTGAGACCTTTCCAATGGTGCTCTCGAAAATCGATTTTGAGACAGAAAATGTTTGACCAAAAAAACCCAAGGGTGTTTAGAAAGTTGTCCCGGGAGCTTAACCAAGCTCTGATACCACTTGTTGGAACTCAAATGTTCTTTTATTCAATACTCAAACTGAAATACAAGAAAGGAACAACTCTCGCTAACTATCTAAACAATCTCTTCTATGTTTTTGTGGTGCTTAACAAATGAAGCTAAAACCTCTATTTATAGCCAAGCAAATACTAATGACAACTACTACATTCAATGAATTTAAACAAGAGAAAACAAAGTTTGCCACCTTCTTCAACAATGGTGGGTTGGTTCTTTAACAATGGTGGGTAAGTGGGTTGGTGGCTGCAATGGTTGGTGAGACCAAGTTTGTGTTTACATGTGTTTACACTCACAATATTCAAGTCATCAGGAAGGTTTTTTGAATGATGTAAGATCATAAACATGTTTTTATTTACACAAATATGTTCCAAATTGGCGGATATATTTTTTTCATGAAATTTTATTGAAGAATATATTTGAGTGTGTTTACTACTTACTACATGAAGCTACTAAATATATTTAAATAATAAGAGATATTTGGAAAATCCAAATTCTAACAAAAAGTGTACATCTAGAATAAGGGCAGATATAGTGACCGATCAGCTTCATGCTTGGAATTTTCCATGTAATATCACTTCCAAAACATACAAAAGATAAGTCCAAACATAAGCTTATCATAGATTTTCCAAATACAGATGTTGTATGTCATGTATGCCTCAAACAAATACACTATAAATATGTTGAGACGATTAACTTAATGGACAGTGCACTAAGGAAAGGTAGAGGATTTGAAAATTTAGAATACAGAAATGATTAACTTACTTTAAAAAGATGGCTTCATTGTATGACATCAAACACTACTGAATTGATCATCAAAACATATAATTATTTGTATATTGATAAAGAGCACTTGCTATCTGTATTATTTTTTGTCTTTGACCACCACTCAAATTAATAAGTAGTTTAGATTGATCCATTGTACCTCCTGAAAAATCGGCATACATGCAAATAGTTAACACAGTTGACTTCTTCAGAAAGTCAAACCGTGTTCTTGATGAAAATGGTGGAATTTTGATATGGATTTCTAAATGTTCATGTGAAAAATAAATTCAGGAAGGTTTTATAACTGATGTAAGATCATAAACCAGTTTTTTTACAACTTGGGATGAATTCATTAAACAAAAAGATGTTTGACTTTCATCAAATTTACAGTTTTTTAATGAAATCGTATTGAAGACTATTTGGGAAAGGAAGCTACTGAATATGTTTCAATAATAACAATATATAGAAAAAGATTTTGGAATATCCAATTTTTATCTGGAGTTCTAAAGCTGGCAAATTTTGGGACCAAATTAATAACAACAATAAATAACTGATGGCAACAATAAATAACAATATATAGAAAAAGATTTTGGGACCAAATTAACAACAATAAATAACAATATATAGAAAAAGATTTTGGGACCAAATTAATAACAACAATAAATAACTGATGGCAATTTTGTAATAAATGGCGAAAGAGTGGAAACCTTTAAACCTGCTATAGAAGGTGACAGTGACCTATTTGTATTTCATAGTTGGCTACTTACTTGAATTTCATAGTTCCCTATGAGCACAAGCTGGCAGGTAGTGAAAAATTCCACTTTGAAGGAAACGAATAACATAAAAAATGCATATGATTATGAAGTAGCTTTGACCAAGCAAGGGCTTTCCATTTCCATCTGAAATTCCAACCATCATTTCTTATATACTCTTTAGGGTTATCCATCTCATCCAAGTTTCTCATAAAGTTTAGCCGACAAAGATCTGAATACGATCCTTGAAACAGAGCTTCAATGGCCTCTTCTTCATCTGCATATATTCACAAAAGCTTTAAATATGATGTATTTTTGAGTTTTAGAGGTGAAGACACTCGTACAAACTTCATTGATCATCTTTATTACGCTCTTCAGCAGAAAAACATTTATACTTACAAGGACGATGAGGCAATCAGAAAAGGAAAATTGGTCGGCGGTGAGCTGATCGGATCTATTGAAGACTCAAAATTGTATATCATTGTTTTCTCCAAAAACTATGCATCTTCATCTTGGTGTTTGGATGAACTTGTGAAGATAATGGAGTGTCAGAAGATGAGTGAGCATATTGCTTACCCCATCTTCTATGACGTGGAACCTACGGAAGTCCGGAAACAAAGCGGGGCTGTCAGAGAAGCTTTTGCCAAGCACCAAAATGACGAGGCTGCTGGGAAATGGAAAAAAGCTTTAAAGGAAGCAGCGGATTTGGCTGGCTGGGAGTTGAAAAACACTGTGAATGGGTAATTCCTTGATCATATCTTCGTATTAATTATTCGTTCATTTTGACTAGACGCAATTTTGGTCGATATAGACCGACCGCGTGGTTATCCTTAACCTGATTTTGACCTGTTGAAGCCCTCTCTTTTTCCATTGATTTTAGCACGTTCTTGTGTTCTAATCAAATATGGAATATAATATAAAGCGTTACACAACCACCAATGTTTTATACACTCGTCCCTCACCACCCTACGGTGGCAAAATCACTACTAAATAAATTCCCAATCATTTCCATTGCAACTCACTTTCCAATTTCAATATTTTAATAATCTGACAAAGAGGTCCTAAAGGTTTCTGTGTTTTTTTTTTTTCATAAATAGTAAGCAAAAAAAGTAGCTACTCAGCTGAGCTATAAATTTAATTTCTGATATGCACGGTTATTACTATTCTTTTATTTTGTTTGTTACTAATCTACGTTAAGAAACGTCATTCAAGGCATCACATGTTGTATGGGTATGTTATTATTTCATATAGTTCACATGGGATTTTGAGCAAACTAATTGGATCTTCTTTAATATATAGGCATGAAGCTAAATTCATCCGAATAATTGTTGAAGACATTTCACAACAGCTACGTTTCACAGATTTCTATGTTGATGAAAAACTAGTAGGCATGAAGACCCGGGTAGAGGAAGTCTTATCATATATAGAAACCAGTACGGACGATGTTCGCATAATTGGTATCAAGGGAATGGGAGGTGGTGGGAAGACAACTTTGGCAAGAGCTGTTTTTGATCTAATATCCTATAAGTTTGAAGGTAAAAGCTTTGTTGAGAGTGTTAGGGAAGTTTCTAATACTTCTTTGTCTGGTTTGAAATTGTTGCAAAACCAAGTCCTTAAAGATATATTAAACGACCAAGGTATGAACGTAAGTAGTGTTCATGAAGGGATATACATGATGAAGAGGATGATGCTTGGTAGTAAGGTTCTTGTTGTTCTAGATGATGTGGATCATATAGACCAGCTTGAGGCATTAGCCGGTGACCCTAATTGGTTTAAGTCGGGAAGTAGAATTATCATTACAACAAGAGACGAGCAAGTGCTCATAGCACATCGAGTGAAGCTGATTCTTGATGTCCAACTGTTATCGAGTGAGGAAGCAATTTGGCTCTTCAGTCGGTATGCATTTGGGAGAGAGATTCCAATTCAAGAGTACGAACAATTGTCTGGACAAGTCGTACGTTATGCTGCTGGTCTTCCCTTAACGATTAGAGTTTTGGGTTCGTTTCTTTATGGTAAAAATAAGAGTGAATGGATAGATGCCTTGGAACGACTAAAAACAATTCCAGTAAAGGAAACTCTTAAAATATTGGAATTAAGCTACATGAGTCTAGATGATGATTACAAGGAAATATTCCTGGATGTGGCATGTATACTAAAAGGTTGGAAGAAAGTCTCAACAATCATAGCACTTGAAAGCCGTGGATTTCATGGCATAAATGGTTTAAAAGTTCTTCAGCAGAAATCTCTCATAACTATTTATAATGATAAGCATGATGGCGAGTGTGTGGGCATGCATGACCATTTAGAAGAAATGGGTAGGAATATTGTTCGCCGTTCACACCCAGATAAGCCTAATAGACATAGCCGATTGTGGATTGAGGAGGAAATTGAAGATATATTGGGTAATGACTTGGTAAGGTTAAGTTTACTTGTAAGTTTTTATGAAACCTACATATTTTCATTTGAAATGACAGAAGTTTCAATGTGATTGCTTTTGCATTACAGGGCACTGAAGCAACAAGATGTATACGAGTCTACTTGCAGAAACTTGATCTGGAAATTGTTATGAAAGGCCTTAGAAAGATGAAGGAACTTAGATTTCTTTACATGTATCTAGAGATAACGCATAATTCTGCGAGAGAAAGGCAATTTGATAATGTCAGCCAATACCTTCCAAATGATTTGCAATATCTGCATTGGTACCAGTACCCTTTGAGGTCTTTACCCAACACATTTCAAGGAAATAATCTTGTTGTGCTTATGATGTCTCAAAGCAAAATTCTACAACTTTGGGAAGGGGGAGAAGTAAAGGTAGAATTATGGATTATTGATTGTTTTATCATTGATGCTATACATCCATTGCTTTGTTATTACACCAATATTCATGTTGTTTTGTTTTTGTTTTTTGTTTATGTTAGGTTCTTAACAAGCTCAAAATCCTTGACCTCAGTCATTCCAAGCTAACGACCCTTGACCTTGGGCTTATTCCAAAAGTTGAGGTGTTGTCTCTCAGAGGATGTCGTGGCTTGGTACAACTTCACAAGCTCGGTAGATGTCTAAATCTCATAAAAGTCGAACTTAGTGATTCAAAGTTGAAGACCATTAACCTTCGCTCAGCTGCCAATCTCAAGTTGTTAGATCTTAAAGGATGTAAGAATTTGGTACAAGTTTGTACTCCTACCAAAGGTCTAGAAAACATTGTCTACTTAGACTTAAGTGGTTGTTTGAGGTTTACATCTTTTCTGTTTGACATAAGGGATGAAGTTTTTAGTAGAATGGAATCACTTGAGGATGGTCCCTCAGCTAAGTTACATCTTATTGGGAAGTCCCTTGAAAGATGCCCACTTCACCCCGACAATACTTTGCCAAAGTTTGAGTTTGAATGTTTTTACAAAGGTGATCCCTCATTGACAAGGAATCTTGAGATGCTTATCTCTTTTGGTCTTTGTGTTTGCACAAATCTTGAGAAGTTTTCACGAAGCATTTGTGGGTTACGGCGTTTAAGAAAGCTTACACTCAAAGGCTATCCAGAGGCTCCTATGGACATTGACCAGTTAGAATGTTTAAAAGAGCTAAGTTTGTCTACCACAAATATGAATCATCTTCCAGATAGAATTTGTATGTTGAAACATCTGGAAAGTCTCGAACTTAAACATTGTTGGCGTCTTGAGAAGTTATCCGAGGATCTTGGCCGATTAGAATGTTTAAAAAGGCTGACTTTATCATCTGCAAATATTGAACATCTTCCTGATAGCATTTGTATGTTGAAACATCTGACATATCTTGATCTTATAGATTGTTTCTTCCTTCAGAAGTTACCCGATGGTCTTGGCGGATTAGAATGTTTAGAGACGCTTTATTTGACGTTTACAAAGATTAAGCACCTTCCAAATAGCATTTGTAAGTTGAAACATCTGAAATCTCTCATTCTTTTCCATTGTCATTTGCTTGAAAATTTACCTGAGGATCTTGGCCTATTAGAACGTTTGGAACAACTAAACCTGTCATACTCAAAGGTCAAACATCTTCCATATACCATTAGTATGTTGAAAGATCTGAAATATCTCCAACTTGATCATTGTTTGTTACTTGAGAAATTACCGGAGGATCTGGACGGATTAGAAAGCTTACAGGATCTAAATCTAAGGGAGTCTAAGTTATTACGAGATATCCCAATCAGCGTCTGCAAGATGAAATGTTTAAAAGAGTTAGATGTATCAGGTACATGCATAAGTAATCTTCCGCGGAACATTTTTTTGTTGAAAGATACGATTATTTTGGGGTCAAGAGGGCTTCTTCAATCGTGTGGTTTTACATCTGAGATAAAAGCCTTTGAAGATACTTGCTGCGTAGAAGTATGAGTGCCACAAGCTCCGAAGGCCCAGGAAAAACTGATTCACAAAGAACTATTCTAACAGGTACTTTGTTTTCTGTTGATAATCTTCCTTTGATTTGATTTTTGAAATCAATATGTCTAATTACAAGGAGATAGGAGGGGCAATTCAAGTCATTAGGAGTTGATTCATGTCGCTTAGTTAATACAGTTGACTTCTTTAGAAAGTCAAACTGTGTCCTTGATGAAAAATTTTTAAATGATCGTGTTCCAACAATATCAGGAATGTTTCTTAAGTGAAAAGAGTTTTTATTTACTAAAATATGTTCTAAATTGGTATGGTTCGTTAAACAAAAACATGTTTGACTTTTGAGTCAAACTATTGGCGTAGTTCTTTATTCATGAAATTGTATCAAAGATTATATCCGAGTGTGTTTATTACTTGTAATGGATTAACTAGCGATATTTTATTGAACGCGCGGATAACCAATGGAATATTTTTGTAAGGGATAACCACCCGAAATATATCGCAACGGATTACACGACAGTTCTATTTCCGTTGCAATCTGTTGGTAAATAGCAGTATTCAATAACATTTAAATTTTCATAAAGATCTAGAATTTTTTGTATATTCAGAATAAAAAAAAATCTAAAACAACAGCCACCAAATCCTGATTATAAAACCAATAAACCGAAAACTAAAAGGTTTTGATGGGTAAAGACAAATGTTAAATATAAGGGTTAATAACATAAAAACCACCGTAATTTGAACAAAATTATGGTTTAACCACTATATTTCTTTTTGTTTCATAAAAACCACTAATACTTTCAAAAAAATCATATTGACCACTGTTCATTTTATTTTATAACTTTTAACGATTTTTTTCATCGAAATGTTATGTGAAAAGTTTTATATCGACATTTTAAGCAAATATTGGAACTTCATTGCAATGAAAATGATACATAACGTTGTCTACATATAATTTTAGTTTTCGTAACTACAACTCTTCAGCCACGTTGTGAATACATAGAGTGTCCAATTGAATCCACTAAATTTTGAATGGGACGGAGGTAAGAAGTGTTCCGATTTGGCAACATACAATCATGACTTTAATTTGTTATAATGGTCGCAATGTTTCTTTTTGAAAATATGAGTGGTTTTTACGAATTTTTTTGAAAGTATGAGTGGTTTTTTTAGAACAAAAAAAAATATAGTGCTTAAACCGGATTTTGACCAAACTGTAGTGGTTTTTATGTTATTAGCCCTAAATATAAATCCATAAATTTCAGATACATTTTCCACAAACAAATAAAATAACACTAAAAAGTTCCAAATCCTCTCACACCAACTGAAACTAGAGTGTTATGTTTGATCCTTGACAGCCCGATATCCCCACCCTGCATCATTGGTCGTAAAAGAATGTTACTATCTACACTATTCTTTATGTCATATAATTTTAATTGTAGAATTTATGATTTACAAAAACAATAAATCTAACCATATAAAACATCATCACCACCCAAATAAGATTATAATATAAAAGGAATATTTTCTAGCTATTTTTGTAAATACATAATTTACAAAAAAAAAAAAAAAAAAAATTCCTAACAAACGAAAATTAACAAAATGGTCCAAGACAATAATTACATGAGTGGCATATTAAATATAAATGGGGGACTTGATCATAGTTAAGGTTGCATATTTCTTTAAAGGGTAAATTGCATAAAAGTCACTAACTTTTTTAATTTTCTCGATTTTGACACTGTATTTTTAGTTTTTGCAATTAAGTCATTATGTTTTCAGAAAATTGCAATTAAGTCATTATGTTTTTCAAAAATTTGCGAAAATGACCATATGACAGGATGGCAACAGGTTACCAGGTCATATGGTCAAATTTGCAATTTTTCAGAAAACATAATGACTTAATAGCAAAAATAAAACATAGTGTCAAAATCGAAAAATCTCGAAAGTTAGCGAATTTTATGCAATTTACGCTATACAATTTATATAACTTAATCACTTTACATGTCTCATACGTGTCCAAAAAATTAAATTTGTTGTTACCTTGTTTTTCCATTTAAAATACTCAATTTTATTGTCCTAAAAGTGGAATTTCAAAAAGATTTAGGATAAATGCATACGAAACCTTCTTTTACTTAAAAAAAAATTCTAGTTTAAACTCTTAATACTTTTTGTTTCATTGAAATTAAGTTTTTTTTTTTGAAAATGAGTATACATTTTTTGTTTTATTAAAAACAAGTACTTTAATTTCGAATAAGACGGCGCCTTTCTTTATTTTGTCTATTTTCACAATTTTTAGCGATTAAGTCTTTCAAAAAATCTAGTGATTAAAATTATACATTTTATATCTTCGAGTATGCAAATGCTACTAGTTTGATAGGTTGTATTGCCAAATATATTTTTTTCAATAAGAAAGTTAATGGACTCGATTGAAAAAATGGTAAAAGTATATTGAAATTTTTATCTACTTAGCTTAAACTATCTTTGTAAATGTTTAACCATTTAAGTTTTATTTTTACCTAATTTTGTTGTATTAGGTAATTTATAATTGTATTATGTTTTGGAACGATAATATGACAATTCCACGGCTAATATTGTTGCTGAAGATTCACATGAAAACATTAAAATAATTTTATTAAATAATAACCAAGTTTTGTTTTTGTATCATTGTAAAATTCTATTTTATTTTTGTACATTTATATAAATCAATGAACGAACATCAATATAGATTTTTATAACCCATCATATAAAGTCATTGTTTACATAACCAATTACCCAATAGGATATTCACACTGAGGGCATGTAAGTTAGTTGTTATTCGTATGCATCTATCCTAAATCTTTTTGAAATTCCATTTTTAGGACAATAAATTTGATTACTTTAAATGGAAAAACAAGGTAACAACAAATTTATTTTTTTGGACACGTATGGGGCATGTAAAGTGATTAAGTTATATAAATTGCATAGGTAAATTGCATAAAATTCGCTAACTTTTCCAGATTTTTCGATTTTGACACTATGTTTTATTTTTGCTATTAAGTCATTATGTTTTCTGAAAAATTGCAAATTTGACCATATGACCTGGTAACCTGTTGCCATCCTGTCATATGGTCATTTTCGCAACTTTTTGGAAAACATAATGACTTAATTACAATTTTCTGAAAACATAATGACTTAATTGCAAAAACTAAAAATACAGTGTCAAAATCGATAAAATTGGAAAAGTTAGTGACTTTTATGCAATTTACCCTTCTTTAAAAGGTATGAAAACAATCATGCTTAGGAAGCTAAGGAGGCGTTTGGTTCACAGAATTTTTACAAAGGAATTGAAATCTTTAAGATGAATGAGAATTTGACGGAATTGGAATCCGAAGGAATTTGAATCCCTAGCGTATTTGGTTGACAGATAATGAAATGGAATTATTTGTTGAATTCTGTTAGTTTGCAAATTTTATCGAAAGAATTTGAATACAAAGTATATAAAATGACTAAACTACCCTTTATAAGGTTAAATATGTCATTTTAATAAAAAATAAAAAAATAATCAATGGAATTTGAATTATTTGACATTATACAAAGGAATGATAAATTCAATTATATATGGAATTTGATGGAATCTTACACAATTCCATTCTATCCATTTTTTAACCAAACACGTTTTGAACGGAATTTATCTTTCCAATTCCTTTGAATTCCATTAAAAAACTTGAAGCAAACACGCCATAAAAGTTTTACATTGCAATGCAAAACTGATGTCTATTTGACCTGCTTGCAATCCACTCTCTATATTTTATCATCTCAAGATTGGCCAAGTTTCACAATTCCCTAAAAAATGGCAACATTAATTTACATATAGGGATTATTTTTTATAAGAAAAGTATGTCGCATTTGGTGGTTACAATTCTCAACTGTTTACCTGTATTTCCAACAGGTGGTATCAATGTTGACTGACAGACATCAATATACAATTGATTTAACTGTAATAATAACAAGTTATTATTTAATATTACATAAACTTATATTTCAACAATGTATTTTGTCATTAAAGATGACATAATCATCATAGCCATACCTCCCCTGTTGTTTTACCCTTCTTTCACATTCTGAAAAGCTTCACAGGAGAATAGAGTACAATTCTACACCAAAAAGCTTAAACGTTAGACATAAACAAAATCCCAATCACCCAATATTTATCCAATTAATTCCAATGGTTATTATTACTCCTGAGATTAGTAGGATCCGATCCAATGCCTAACAAAAATTGACCGTTTCTTAGTAATTTTCAACCTCGATCACCATGAGCAATAAGCAAACATGAATACAGAACAGGTAGATTATAAATTCCAAATATCATTAAATGAAACCAATATTTCCAATGGCAAGTAGGCAAGCAGCTCATTGACTAAGGAAAATGACTAAGAAACGAGAAAAAGACCTATATCCAGCAAATCCGAACCTCGTATTGATGAGGTAGTCATTTAACCACCTCTCATATCAATAAAGAAAATTAAATATTAGATTGTAAAGCCCTTGGTAATTTTGAGAATCAAAACCAAAGTGAACTCCTCCAACATTAACTTTTGAGTAGTTGCTTAACATGAATTCGTTTTCTCCAAAAAAAGCATCAAAAAACCTGATCGTACATAGCAGCTACCGATACAATCACTTACATCTAAGCTTTTGATTCAGCAACCGGCTGCGGTGGATGTGATTAGAGGCCGGAGAAAACAACGATCAGGAGAAGAGTGCTGTTTGGAATCGAGTATTAGTAAGTTAGGGTTTTCAAATAAGAAAATATTCCCCAAAAGCCATCGTCGCTTTCCTTCACAAACTAATGCACTTCACGTATTATATGAAATCGATTTATAACAGAAAACATCTCTAATTCTCTATTATGCAATCGATAAAGCTGTTAGCAATCGATAAATAAAGCTGTTATCGATCTCAATTTTTTTTTTTTTTTTTGAACGGCAAAAAGTTTTGAAATGGTAAGAATGTACCCATGAGGCGAAGGTTTTCGCATCTTGTTCTTCGTGGCCTAATGATCCAGGCATTTTCTCGCTACATGTGAGAGATCTGTTGGGAACAAGTAAATGGGAAATAAAGATGAATTACCGATCTCAATTATCAAGGAAATAGCATGCAAAATGAAAAACATTTTGTTTTGGATTAATTTTAGATTATTCTATGTTTATAAAATCCAGATCCAGTCCCGGTGGTTTTCAAACTTACATTTTCGTCCAATTCTTTGTATTGTTACAAATTTTAACCGCAAAATTTCACAAGTTTATAATTTTTTTTTTCTAAAAGTTTAATATAAGTTTAATTTCTTTTTACGAAATTGATTGAAATGTTTTTTTTACAAATATTATTTTCCTAAAACTAAACATTTGCAACTTTTGCATTCCTTTCACATATTCGTTGTTATAATTTTTTTAATTTGTTATTTATGCATTTTTGTTTTTATGAGTGTTTTTTAAATAATTTTCCGTTTTAAATTTTGGCGCAAATTAGGATATTATATATATATATATATATATATATATATATATATATATATATATATATATATATATATATATATATATATATATATATATATGCAATTGTTGCCTCCAATGAACAGTACCACTTTAGTTTTATTAAAATTTTTACCCCTGTAGTTTTAATTTGTATAATTATAGTTTTAGTCCTTATAGTTTTAATTTTTATTGATTACAATTTTGGTCCATGTAGTTTTGTTTGCCAGTTTAACATTATTACAGTTTTGATCCCTGTAGTTTTAATTTGTTGACTTCCTTAACCGCAGCAACGCGCGGCTCCCTTCCGCTCGTTTATAGACAATACTAGTTGAGAACTTTGTACAGTCCTCCAATTTGACTTCCTTGTTTGTTACAAATCTAGATATTAGAAAACAGAACCAACCTAAATTTTTGCAATGTCTATATTTTTATATATTCGTTTTTATGACTTTTTTAATTTACCCCTTTTGCATCTTTGTTTTTATACATGTTCTTAAGATTTTATTATTTTAAAATTTTGGAGCAAAGTCGAATATTTGTTAAAAATCTAGATATTGAAAAACCAGATCTGCTTAAATTTTTACAACGTTTATATTTTTTTAACATATTTGTTTTTATAACTTTTTTTAGTGTACCATATTTGCATCTTTATTTTATGCATGTTTTTAAAATATTATTTCGTTTTAAATCTTGGTTTTTAATATTAAAAATCGACTCGATGAATAGTAACTATTTCGTACATTTGAGGCCATCAATGTTTCTAAATCGTACGGATCTTGACTTTTGTGGTTTCATTATGTAGATCTATATTTAAAATATGGATATTGATGCTTAAGCTTGGTCACCTATGTTGGGATATAACAAAACGAGTTAAGCACTTCAAACAAATCGATATTTGATTTCGGTGACACGAGCGGAATAAAATTACCGAAAAAACGGTAAACGAAAATGTAAAATCGGAACAAGATATTTAACGTGGTTCGGTCACTGGATCACGACCTACGTCCACGGGCGAACGAGAGAGAGAGTTTTATTATCACCAAAGAAATTACAATCATACAAGGCCTAAACTGCCCTTGTAATCTGATCACTCACAATATTGTATCACTCAAATTTTTGGCTGCCAAATAAAGGCTCTGCACAAAAATACCTCACAATATATCTCTTTGGAATTTTTAGCTCACAAGAGTTTCTAATGTTTCCTCTTGATTTTTGCTTGTTGTTGGTGCATTTTCCTCAATGGGAAGTACCCCTATATATACACATTTGAGTGTATAAAATATAATAAATTCTCACCTAATATTTGAAAATGTCTTCACCTAATCTTTGAAAAAAAGGAAAAATCTTCACGAAACTTCACCTAACAATCTCCCACTTGAAGATTTTGAACAACGTAGTCTTTCTCTACCGTCCAACTCTTGCAATGGTTTTCCAATCTCTCTCGTTCCTGCCATCCCTCCTTTTCAAACTTCTAGAAGGCCAGTTGAAGTCATACAAAACTTCAACTTGTCTGTGGTAACCACCTTGGTGAACATATCTGCTGGATTCTTCGTTCCAAGGATTTTCTTCAGATTCAAAGTTCCATCATTGATTAACTCTCGAATGAAATGGTACCTCATCTGAATGTGTTTCGTTCTATTGTGAAACACCGGATTCTTTGCCAGGTGAACTGCACTTTGGTTGTCACAATGCAGTACACAATCCTCCTGTTGAAATCCAAGTTCTGATAAGAAGTTCTTCAACCATATAAGCTCCTTGGCTGCTTCTGCAATAGCCATATACTCTGCTTCTGTGGTTGAAAGAGCAACACTCTTCTGTAACCTGGACATCCAACTGATTGCGGTACCTCCGATTGTGAAAACGTATCCCGTTGTGCTTTTACCCGAATCCGCACATCCACCCAAATCTGCATCGGCAAACCCTTCTAAGACTACCCCCTTTCTTCTAAAACATAGGGCAATCTCAGCTGTTCCTTTCAAGTAGCGTAACAGCCACTTTACTCCTTCCCAATGCTCTTTTCCTGGATTTGACATAAACCTGCTTACTACTCCCACTGCATGAGCAATATCTGGTCTTGTGCATACCATTGCATACATCAAACTACCAACTGCAGATGCATAAGGAACTTTAGCCATCTGTTCTTTGTCTTCTTCCGTCTTTGGGGATTGCTTCTTTGAGAGTTTTAACTGACTTCCCAAAGGTGTACTTCTGGCCTTGGCATCTGCCATGCTGAACTTTTCTAAAACTTTCTTGATGTACTTTGTTTGCGAAAGTTTTAATGTACCGATAACTCTGTTCCTGGCTATGCTCATGCCCAATATCTGCTTAGCAGCCCCTAGGTCCTTCATCTCGAACTCTCTGGACAACTGCTTCTTAAGCTTGTTGATCTCCTGCATGTCGGATCCAGCTATCAACATGTCATCAACATATAATAACAGGATGATGTAAGGGGAGTTGAATTTCTTCAAGTAGCAACAGTGATCCATCTCACATCTGTGATACCCACTCCTCTGCATGAAGCTATCAAACTTCAAGTACCACTGTCTTGGAGCTTGCTTCAATCCATACAGACTTTTCTTTAACTTGCACACCAAATTTTCCTTACCAACTGTTGGGAAACCCTCTGGTTGTGCCATATAGATGTCTTCTTCCAGGTCGCCATGGAGAAAAGCTGTTTTCACATCTAGCTGCTCTAGATGGAGATCTTCAGAGGCTACAATTCCCAAGACCATTCTGATTGTAGTCATCTTCACAACTAGGGAGAAGATCTCATTATAATCGACCCCTCGTTTCTGTTGGAACCCTTTGACCACTAATCGTGCCTTGTATCTTTTACTGCCATCAATCTCATCCTTTACCCGGAACACCCATTTGTTCTGCAGTGCTTTCTTCCCAGCTGGGAGCTTGACCAAGGACCAGGTCTGGTTCTTGTCAAGTGAGCTCAATTCGTCTTCCATAGCCCTCTTCCACTGTATGGAATCTTTCATCCTTAAGGCCTCTGGATAGGACTCAGGTTCACCATTCTCAGTCAACAACAAGTAATTTGCTAAAGGAGAATACCTGACTGGAGGTCTTCGTACTCTAGTGGATCTACGAATAGTAGGAGTTGAGGTCTCTGCATCATCTGCAACCCCGTCTTCAGAACTACTGTCATCTGTGGTCCCACTATCTCCATATACATCAGAGCTCCCACTGCTTCCTGAACTTTCACCTATCTCTGGAGTACTGATAGGTTTCACAACGTCATCTTCAGAGATTTCTTCAAACTCGACTTGACTTTCTGTTTTCTCTGGTTGCTTGTTTCTGCCTGAGCTCTCTGCAAGTTCATCTTTATATAGGACGTTCTCGTTGAACACCACATCCCGGCTTCTGATAACCTTTTTATTTTGGTTATCCCAGAAGCGGTACCCCATGTCATCCAACCCATAGCCTATAAAAATGCATTTCCTTGCTTTTGCCTCTAGCTTGTCTCTCTCCGAGTCTTTAACTTTGACATAAGAGACACAACCGAAAACCTTCAAGTGTTTAAGAGAAATATCACGACCTTGCCATTCCTCTTCTGGAATCTTGAACCCTATGGGGACTGAGGGTCCTCTGTTGATTAAATACGCTGCTGTGCTGACCGCATCTGCCCAGAACATCTTGGGTAAACCTGCATGCAGTCTCATGCTTTTAGCCCTTTCGTTCAATGTACGGTTCATCCTCTCAGCTACTCCATTCTGCTGAGGTGTCTCTGGAACCGTCTTCTGCATTCTGATTCCCTGGTTAGCACAGTAATCAACAAATTCTTTGCTACTGTATTCGCCCCCATTATCTGATCTGAAACACTTGATCTTCAAGTCTGTTTCATTTTCCACAGTAGCTTTCCATTTCTTGAAAGTGCTGAAAACTTCAGACTTATGCTTCAAGAAATAAACCCAAACCTTCCTTGTGCAATCGTCGATAAACGTGACATAGTATCGGGATCCTCCCACTGAAGAAACTGAAGTGGGACCGTAGACATTTGAATGAAGTAGCTCCAATTTCCCGGACTTGGGCTGATGACCAATCTTCTTGAAAGTAACTTTCTTCTGTTTGCCAAGAACACATGGCTCACAGAAATCAACTTTCACAGTCTTTAGCTCTGGTATTCTTCCTTTGGAAACTAGCATCTTCATTCCCTTCTCACTCATATGCCCAAGTCTTTGGTGCCATAGAGTAGATGTCCCAACTTCTTCAACAGCGTGTGCTTCGGCATCAGAAACTTCCACCATATAAAGTGTACCCTGCTTCTGTCCTCTAGCAACAACTAAATTCCCTTTTGTCACCTTCCACTGATGATCACCAAATGTAACATGGTGACCTTCATCATCAAGCTGCCCCACGGATATTAACATCCTCTTCAAGTCAGGAATGAACTTGACATTCTTCAAAGTCCAATCTGTACCTAAAGTTGTCTTGAGGACCACATCCCCAACACCTGTAATATCCAGGCTCTTGTTGTCTGCTAGTCTGACCTTTCCTTTGTACTGCCGGAAATTCTGCATTACTTCTCTGGAATGACTAGCATGGAACGATGCACCAGAATCCATGATCCAGGATTCTGTTGAGTTTTCAACACAGCAAATGAGCGCATCATCTTCAGAATCTACTGCCATATTGACTTCCTTCTTGCCTTTGTCTGCCGAAGGCTTTGGGCACTGATTTCTGAAGTGACCTTTCTCCTTGCAGTTCCAACAGGTGATATCCGACCTGTTCTTTGACTGACCTCTCTTTCTCGACTTTGATCTTCCTCTACCACCGCCTCCTCTGTTGGACTTCCTTCCCCTATCTTCAGCGCTTAGAAGATTACTGGAAGATTCCCCGATACTCCGTCTGCGCACATCCTCACTAAGGATTAAATTTCGAATGCTTTCGAACGTTAGCTTAGCACCTCCGACTGAACTGCTGACTGCTGTGACCGTACCGGACCAACTTTCAGGCAAAGATGATAGTAGCAGCAATGCCTGAACTTCATCTTCAAATTTAATATCAACCGATATTAACCTCGACAATATTGAATTGAATTCATTTATATGATCAGTTGCTGAACTACCCTCCATCATCTTCAAATTCACCAACTGTCTGATCAGAAAAACTTTATTCGACGCCGAGGGTTTCTCGTACATGTCAGATAGCGCCTTGATCAACCCATGAGTTGTCTTCACATTGACAATGTTGTAAGCAACGTTCTTTGCCAATGACAACCTCACCACACCAAGAGCCTGCCGGTCTAACAATTCCCAATCCTCCGGCCTCATGTGAAAAGGCTTCTCTTCAGACAGAGGTTCATGTAACCCTTTTTGGTAGAGATAGTCTTCGATTTGCATTTTCCAGAAACCGAAATCGTGACCATCGAATTTGTCGATCTTAACTCTCCCATCTTCAGCCATAGCTCAATATATATATATATATATATATATATATATATATATATATATATATATATATATATATATATATATATATTATAAGGCCAATCGAAACCTCGTTTCTGATGTGGAAGATCAGACTAAGCTGCAACCACAGAGCATACGCGAGATACGACTTCCTTTAAACTCGGAGCTCTGATACCAGTTTGTTGGGATATAACAAAACGAGTTAAGCACTTCAAACAAATCGATATTTGATTTCGGTGACACGAGCGGAATAAAATTACCGAAAAAACAGTAAACGAAAATGTAAAATCGGAACAAGATATTTAACGTGGTTCGGTCACGGGATCACGACCTACGTCCACAGGCGAACGAGAGAGAGAGTTTTATTATCACCAAAGAAATTACAATCATACAAGGCCTAAACTGCCCTTGTAATCTGATCACTCACAATATTGTATCACTCAAATTTTTGGCTGCCAAATAAAGGCTCTGCACAAAAATACCTCACAATATATCTCTTTGGAATTTTTAGCTCACAAGAGTTTCTAATGTTTCCTTTTGTTTTTTGCTTGTTGTTGGTGCATTTTCCTCAATGGGAAGTACCCCTATATATAGACATTTGAGTGTATAAAATATAATAAATTCTCACCTAATATTTGAAAATGTCTTCACCTAATCTTTGAAAAAAAGGAAAAATCTTCACCAAACTTCACCTAACAACCTAAAGCCAAAGCATAGATCTTTTGAATCATTTTGTAGATCCATATTTAAAAGTTGAATATGGATCCATCGTTTACGTTAAATTAATTCTTTTATTACTGTAAGATTTTTCATAATTTTTTATTTTTCTTATAAATGTGGTCCAAAATTTATAGATTATCTCTTAACTTTTTTATTTGTACAGTTTTATGTTAACTTCTAATTGTTTTTACGAAACTGGTTTACTTATTTTACCTTTCTTAAAATTTTTAAAACCTACTTTTTTAACCGTTTTATTTGTAGCTTTTTTTACTAACCGCATTGCACTTTTGTGCACACTTAATCGTATTAATAATATAGATGATGTCTTGTCTGTCTATGGCAACGTGTGAAGTTTCATAAAAGCTACTCCATTATAACAATGTATCTATAATTTATTTATTTTTTGTATTATGACATCATATATTTGTTAGATCATTACATTCTTTTTGTTGATCATATTGTTGCATTGGATTGGAAGTCAAAGACATTATACTAATACAAAGATATTAGAATTGGTTGTTCGTTATAACATAATATTTCTAATTTTTTGTTAATTCGTTTCTACTTGAAAAAATCTATCTTCTTATAGCAACCCACTTTCCGTATTTTTCAATCCGACAACTCGACGCATCGCACGGGGTGCAATATTACTAGTTAGGATACATTACGGAAACTGTCTTACACTATAGATATTTACAAAAATGACCATGAAGATACAGAGAAATTGTTGAAATGTACATTAAGTTAATCACAATTTTACTAATGTATTACTCACAAATTGTAAATCTATATCTATATCTATATCTATAGTATATTATAATTGAGGTCATTCTAACTAAGTGGTTCAACATAAATCATTTATCTTGAACTATATTCATTTGAAATTATTAAACCTTTCAACTTCTCTATTAATTACTGCACCTTAAAATTTTCTTTTAGTAATGACACCTAGATCCTTAATAAAAATGTGATCGATGTTCATTTTAATATAATGTTTAAGTTATCATTATTAAATAAATTACTTATTGAAGTTATAAAGTTTAATTACGTAATGATAAACATCATATAAATTAAAGTATGCAAATGATTTAATTTAATTTTAATCAATTTCTAAGTTTTAATAGTTCTTTTATATGTATCTTTTAGTTATTTTTTTGTTAGTTATTAATCTAAGTAACACTTTTTAAAATCATAAAAACCTCATTTTAAAGAATATCTCTAAGCTGCTATTTTGTTATACAATTCGAAAGATATTTAAATTTAATGAAACTTTATAAAACACTACCCAATAATCTAATGCAATCCTATACACATCAATGAACACAATTGTTAAAAATATAATTTATTGATCATATTATATTTTAATTAGTTTTAGTAGTGATGTTCCTTAGTATCATATAACTGAAGAAAAAAAGTAAATAGATGGAGAAGTTAATTGGTCTACTACAAGGTCTCTAATCAGTGAGGCCGCCCTAAGAGAACATGATGTTTTCGACGTGGACAATAGATTATATCAGCATTCCATAAATGATAGGGTAGGGTATGTGTTGGGCTGTTAAGCATCAGCATCCGCTGATCAGTAATAGCAGTAACAGCACATGAATATGATGCTGTCAAAATATGATCACTCGCTGCATGGCTGTTTTAGTGGTAAAGTGTCAGTTGTAGCGTGTTTTGTTCATTATCTTGTAAATATAGTATTTTGTGTAATTATCTTATTTCCATACTTATCATAGTTATAGTTGGGAGTTATCCCTGATTTGTAGGCATACTCCAAATACGTAGTTCAACCCTAGTATAAGTAATAGCGGCTAGGGTTCGTGTAAAGTATTATTATTATTATTATTCAAAGATCTCTGTGTGAGATCAATATCATTTTCTGTGTGAAAAATACTTCTATTCTTGTGTGATTGATCCTATTGTGTTCTTACAACAGCATGTTCTTCTGTCATACAAGAATGTCTTCCTCCTTCTCATCCACATCCGGAAACAAAATTCCTCCTTTTGATTCAAATAATTTTGGCATGTGGAAAAGCAATTCTCTCATGGTGCTTGAGACTATGGACCACCACATGCAATTAAATATAAATGGGGGGCTTGATCATACTTAAGGTTACATGTTTCTTTAAAAGGTATGAAAAAAATCATGCTTAGTAAGCTAAAAGTTGTTTTACATACTTGCAATGCAAAAATGATGCGTGCTTGACCTACTTGCAATACCACTCTATATTTTATCATCTCAAGATTGGCCAAGTATCACAATTCTCTTAAAAATGGCAACATTAATTTACATATAGGTATTATTTTTTATAAGAAAAGTATGCCGCATTTGATGGTTACATTTCTCAACTGTTTACCTGTATTCCAATAGGTGGTATCAATGTTGACTAGCAGACATCAATATACAATTGATTTAACTGTAATAATAACGAGTTATTATTTAATATTACATAAACATATATTTCAACAATGTATTTTGTCATTAAAGATGACATAATCATCATAGTATCATACCTCCCGTGTTGTTGTGCCCTTCTTTCACATTCGAAAAAGTTTCACATCAGAATAGACTACAATCTACACCAAAAAGCTTAAACGTTAGACATAAACAAAATCACAATGACCCAATATTTATCCAATTCATTCCAATGGTCATTATCACTCCTAAGATTAGTAGGATCCGATTCAATGTCTAACAAAAATTGACAATTTCTTAGTAATTTTCAACATCGATCACCATGAGCAATAAGCAAACGTGAAAATAGAACACTTAGATTATAAATTCCAAATAGCATCAAATGAAACCAATATTTCCGATGGCAAGTAGGCAAGCAGCCCATTGACTACGAAAAATGACTAAGAAACGAGAAAAGACCCAAATCAGCAAATCCCAACAACATATTGAGCATCAAAAAAGAAAGCAGTTGTGTGTCAAAAAGTTAAATTGTGTAACACTTAGTAAATTTGAGCATCAAAAACAAAGAAAAGTCCTCCAACATTAACTTAACATTAACTTTCTGGTAGTTTCTTAGCATGAATTTGTTTGCTCAAAAAAGGCATCAAATTAAAAACTACGCCCAAAATTACATTCCTCATATTGATCAAAACTACACATAAACTTGAAATACAATGTAGCAACAAGTGAAATATCAAACTAAAAGTAACATAAGTACAACGAAATTCAGAATAGAAAAACCTAATAGTACATAGCAGTTACGGATACAATCACTTACATCTAAGCTTTTGATTCGGCGACAAGTGGCAGTGGTGGTGATTAGAGGCCGGTGAAAACAACGACTGGGAGAAAGTTCTGTTTAGAATCGAGAGAGTTAGCGAGTTAGGGTTTTCAAAAGACAAAATGATTCCGCCAAAAGCGACTGGGCAATGGCGGTTTCATTTTCACAAACTAATACGCTTCAGGTATTATATGAAATCGATTAATAACAGAGAAGATCGCTATTATGCAATCAATAAAGCTGTTATCGATCTCAATTCTAGCGTACAGAGGGGTATAACATATACAAAGAGAAATCTAGCTAATTAGGATAAATTACGGGAACTGTCCTACAATATTTACAAAAGTGACCATGAAGATACGAAAATAGTGGATATGTATACTAAGTTACTCGCACTTTTGTTGGCATATTACCAACATATTGTCGATTTTTTGACATCCGTCGGTAATATTGTAACGGATTACTGGGGGAAATTTTTTAAACCGTCACTAAAATGCTAATAATTAGGTTTTCTAAGTTCGTCTAAAATCAGACAGATTTCTTCCATCGATAAAAGTTTGTAATACCCTTATTTTCTAGTAGCGTACATGTATTGTCAAAAGGTGAGTTACATTTATTGTTTAAATTAAGTTGTTTTATCCGAAAACTGAATCGAACTAAACCAAACTAGACCGATTAGGACCAGCCTAGTTTATTCGGCCTAGTTCCGGTTATGATAAAAGGACTTACTCGGTAATCAAGATTCCGGTCTCGAGTCCTCTTTAACAAGTTACTTCTGTACTTTAAAACCAAAACCGACTATTAAAGGGTTAATTAATGAAATCGGATACACATGCCTAAATCGTGAAGTCTGATACGTAGCCGCTAGTCGTGGAACGATCAATTATGGAATATGATCAAGATATAAGACATGGAAATAACTTGGGCCATATGACTCGTTCTCTTGATTCACAATTACCAATTGATCATGTGGTACGATCAATTTTTGAATACAAGTTCATAGATTTTGAACTTTGGAACGTCCCAGTTTTTAAGACAATTTAAAATTCCTAGCAAAACCATTTTGAGTTACGGCCTACGGCTACTTCCACAAATTGCCTTAACAAGACCTCAATTCCAACAACAACAACAACCACCTCACCATCAAAAATATTAGCATTCAAGACCACCTTCTCAACTGCAATTTCAACCATAACAACCTCAACATTCTCAATCTAGTAGTTCTGAAATGTCTCTTGAAGAGATTGTGAAATTTCTTGCCACTAGGACACAACAATTCCAACGAGAAATGAGAACTAGTATTTCAAACCTTGAAGCTCATATGAGTGATTTAGCCTCATCAATGAATATGTTGGAAACCCATGGCAAACTTCCCTCTCAGACCAACAAAAACCCACCCTAATGTGAATGTAGTTACATTGAGGAGTGGAAAAGAAACCAAAGAAAATAGCACAAATATAGCCTGAAGAGAAGAATAAGAGAAACTAACAAAAATATAGACTGAACAGAAGAATAAGAGGATGTTGAGGTTGCTCCAAGAAAAGGATCAAATACGGGTGATAAAGTTAAAGTCGACGCATCAAAAGTCAAAACGCCATTAGTCGTTCCACCACCTTTTCCGTCATATCTTGATACTTCAAAGAAAAAAGGAAGAGGAAAAAGAGATCATTGATACTTTCTAGAAGATTGAATTGAATATACCTGTACTTGACGCAATCAAGAGAATTCCAAGATATGCTAAAATTCTCAAAGATCTTAGCACCAAAAAGAGAAAGGTAAGAGGCAATGAGAAAGTTTAGATGAACGAAAACATTTATGTCATTCTCCCAAGAAAATTACCGCCCAAATACAAAGACCCAAACATGTTTACGATTTCGTGCAAAGTACAAAATGTCATGATTAATAGTGTTATGTTGGATTTAGCCGCTTCCATCAATGTCATGCCTTATCCAATTTATGAATCGCTAAATGTTGTCCATTTGAGTGAAATGGGAGTAGTTATTCAACTTTCAAACAAGTCAAGTATTTTTATTATAGGTTTGTTGGAAGATGTTTTAGTCAAAGTAAACCAATTGATTTTTCAGCAGAATTATATGTGATAGATTTAGAGGAACATACTTCCTCTAAATCGGCCCTGCTTTTGCTAGGAATACCATTTTTTGAAAATTGCGAGAACTATAATTGATGTACATTTGGGTGTGTTGACTACGGAATTTGATGGCGAAATAATCACCTTTAATATTTATGATGCCATAAAATATCTTAGTGATGTGTATTCTTTATAATTTTATTGATGTTATTGAGCCCTTGACTCAAGAAATATTTGAATTATCCAACGATGACCATCTAGAAACAATTTTGAGAAAATGACTTGATCTTGAAGGTGTAAAGAAAAAGAAGGGACGTAATTCTTTGTGCTCGGAAATTGAAGAGACAACCAAATATTTTTATATGGGAAAACTAAAAATGTATGGTGTTTCACGTGCTGAATTACTCATATCTCACACCAAGTTGTATCCATCCATTGTATAACCACTGGAACTCGAATTAAAAGGTTTGCCCGACCATTTAAAATAAGCCTACTTTGGATAAGGAAATATGTTACTATAATCATTTCCACACATTGGACCGAATTTGAAGAGAAAAAATTGATAAAAAGTGTTGAGAGCACAGGGAGACAACGGGTTGGACAATCATGAATATAAAGGTACTAAGCCCTTTTACTTGTATGTACAAGATTTTATGGGAAGATGAGTGCAAGCGAACCTGTGATGCACTAAGAAGATTGAACCCACCGATGATGGAAGTCGTTGAGAAGGAAATTTTCAACCTTCTTGATGAGAGAATGATTTGCCCAATCTCAAATAGGAAATGTGTAATTCTGGTTAAAGTTGTACCCGAGAAGACTAGGATCACGGTTGTGAAGAACAAAGAAGGCGACTTAGTGCCAATACGAGTACAAAATGGATGGAGAGTTTGCCTTTCAATGTTAGAGTGCCTAGCCGGTAGATCACATTATTGTTTTCTTGACACATATTTCGGTTTTCATTAAATTCTGGTTGCACTGGAGGATCAAGAGAATAACCTTTACATGCCCATTCAGTGCCTTTGCTTATAGAAGGATGCGATTTGGATCATGTAATGCACCGGCCACCTTCCAACGTTGTATCGTTTTCATTTTTTCGAATATGTGGAGAGCATAATTGAAGTTTTTATGGGTGACTTCATTGTGTATGGAGATTTCTTCCAAGTGTGCTCGACTAACAAAGGTGCATTGAAATGAATTTGGTACTAAATTTTGAGAAGTGCCGTAGTCAAGGGTTGATATTAGGCTACATTATATCAAAGAAGGGAATTGAAGTAGGCATGGATACTGGCCCGACCGTTGGGGAACCCAGTTTATCCGCCCCAATCGGGGCCAGGTATTCCCTGCAAATTCGGACCTCGGGTATAGGGTCGGGGATCCCCGTATGGCTAAAAACCGAGTGGGGGCCGGGGTCGAGTACTGTATTCCCAACTAACCCCATCCACATTTTATTTATTTTTTCTATTAAACATTACATATTATACATGTAACTAACATATTAGAGTTCTAACAAAGGTCTAATACCGTAAGTTACCATTTACCAATTAAAGTTGTGATAAACTGTTTTTGGTTGCTAGTCACTTTAATGTTTAAACCGGTTTTGTTTGCTGGTCCTAAAAATAACTTGATATCCTATTTTCGGAAAAGAAATTTGTGGGTGGGTGTGTCTTAATGCAAATTGCGATCATAGCCTCATATGATTTTATTTTATATTTCTATATTGTCATACTCATATAAGTTGCAGGTGTAGTAATCGGTAGTGATATAATACTTTATTAACTTCAAAGTAAAGGATATCAATATCTATACCATTTATAAAGCATATATAACTTACAACACTTCAATGCATAAAGTCTTAAAATTAAGACAGTACAACATCTAATGCCAAAGAGAAATTTGAGCCGGATTATGAATTATTTCAAAACGTGAACAGTGAATATCAATAGATTCATCCGCCAGCTACATCCATCCTTGATTGCATATGTCTAAAACCACAGGAGAATATCCTCACCATTAATTTATTATAAAGCAATCTGGACCTTACATTAATTTAGTGATCCATAGGAACACATTTCAGCCAATAGAAATGCAACTTGACATGTATAAATAAAGTTGTTCACACAACCATTCCCTTACACCTCCTCACCACATCTCTCTCTGGGGCAGCAAAAGATGTTGTGATTTAACACCTCATGAACCAACTATTGGCTGGTCAGCTTAATCGTGATCCAATGTTAACCCTATGTTTGCACATTTCCTGCTAATTTTTTGCAGATCCAGCATCTATTTGTATCTCCATTAATGCTTTTCTGTCACAAATAAGCACAATTTAGAAGTTGTTGATCATGTAATTACAAAATATATGTATTTGATATTTCTAAGTTTGTATCCTAGCAGAGTGGTCCTGGTGTGATTTGTACTGTTTTTATATTTATATTCATGTATCCTTGCATATTTTAAATTTAGGGCCAATTATAAATGTAAAACTTATTTTAATGTAAATACCAGATTATCAAAATCAATAATCAAAAAACCGATACTTTTAAAGATGAATCTGATAATAAACTATCACAAAACCGATTTGCAATTATCAGCACAAATCGTTTGCAATCATTAGGCTCTATGTCGTAATAAATCGATTTGCAATTATCAGCAGAGATGAACACAAATATCAGAACAGCCAGTTTGCAATTAACAGCCTAAATCAATACCAATATCATAATAAATAAAATCTAGATCTAGCGAAAGGGTGTAACTGTTTTTTGGATGCTATCGGTTTGGAATTTGGAACCGATTGAAGCATGTGGTTGAAGAGAGAGGCAGAGCTATCAGCTTACCGTAACAGGTGGCCTGAGAAGTCGGTTCCAGATTGGAGTGAGTGCATCAGGTTCCAGATCGGAGTGAGAAGTCGGTTCCAGATAGGAGTGCATCAGGTTTTCATCAAAGTTCTAGCAACACCGCCTTCATCAGATCAGGGTGAGAATCTGGTTTTCATCAAAGTTCAAGCAACACCGCCTTCATCAGATCGGGGTGAGAAGTCGGTTCCAGACGGGGTGAGAAGGATGTCGATGGTACCAACACCGCCTTCATCAGATAAGAGGAGCTCATTCATAAATTTAACCAACGTAAGGGAGCAGATACGAAGGGTTGCTGGTCAGATTTTTGGAGGGTTAATTGCAGGTCGGATTTTTGGAAGCCGGAGTAGGGGAGTCGGTGGTCACCGGGAGAAGGAGAGCTTCAATCGGAGAAGCTGAGTCGGTCGGAGGGGAGCCGGTGGTCACCGGGAGAAGGAGATCTTCAATCGGAGAATGAGATGGTTTGCGATCTATAGGGTTTTCGGATGGTCGGGTAACAGCAAGATGGTGCCGCGTAGAGTGACAGCGAGATGGTGCGTTGGTGGTTGGTGGCCATGGCGGAGAAGGGTGGGTGACAGCAGCAAAGAGATATTGTTAGGGTTTGTAGAAAGAGGGGACGGAGAAGGCCAGGTCGATGCGTTTGGGCGAATTGGTTCTTAAGGAATGGGCAAGCATGTGAGAATCACATGCTTGATGACTCTTGTACGCATGCCTAACTCTTGTACGCATGCTGTCTGAAAGCATGTGCTAAAAAGGGGTGTCCCAACTTTACTTTTGGGTCGTGATACATCCACGGAAGTTTTTAATCCTCACTGAAATAAATTAGATATTGACAATTATACCCCTGTTTAAATTTATAAATAGTTAATTATTCTCGCACTAATTAGAAGTGATAACCTGCCGTCCTTACATTTTCATTTTTAAAATTTGTTATTTTTGGTTACTATACGATCCAGCCTGGACCGAACAAAACCAAAAAACAAAAACTAAAAACGTTTAAAACCCCACCTACTACGATCCGCGAGAAAAAGAAAACAAACCGCCCCACAACCCTAACCCAACCTTATTGAATACAGAGTACCCCACAAGTTTTAACCCGCGAGAAAAATAAAAGAAAACGACCCATGAGGTTTGAGGGTTTTTAACGGGGTAGTCTTCTTTCACCAATCTTTTGTTTCCACCCGCTTTTTCTTTTAGGATAAATTTGAAAATTTTACGTGGTTATAATGGATGACATTGCTGTACTTGTGTAGATTTTCAATTTACAATGTTGTAATAAGATAAACAGAAGTAGGGTGCTATAATAAGCAAATCAATTAAAGCACAATGCTATTTCTTTCATATAACCCTTTTCATTTGGGCTACTTGCAAAATTAACCCTATCCTGCATAAAACGTACGCTACATAGCCAAAAGAAAATTACCCGCCGCCGCCGCATTGCGCGGGTATGCACCTCCCCCCCCACTACCAAACTGCCGCCGCCGCATTGCGCGGGTACGCAGCTAGTATATATATATATATATATATATATATATATATATATATATATATATATATATATATATATATATATATATATATACCATTATATAATACATATATAAATTACAAGTATCTTAATGCAGAAAAGTCTTAATGTACAACCCGTTTATGCATTACTATATCGGATCAGATTTTAGCCGTTGATGATTCTTAAATCAATATTAACCTTTGATATTTGATGATCCGGACAAACAACTTTAAACCAATAGAAAAACTTCATTTCAAATTTCAAATCTCTAATATAAAACCCTGCATTGGATATCCCGTTAACTACTTTTGAACCCACACTCTTCGTGAAAGGTTTTAAGCAATCCATGAACTAAATAACCTAAGTTCACATGCAACCTATAAGGATCTATGTTTTCTTCTAATTGAACATATAACAAAAACCTAGAGGCCAGAAAAAGAAACTAAAGATCAAAAACAGAAAAACCAACCTTTATTTCTTGAAGCTGAGCAGCAAAATTATCCTGCCTCAAATGGAAATCACACCCAAGCTAGAGGAGAAGAGGAAATCGAAAACCAGAGAGAGAGATCTGAAAAGTCGCGTGAATTATGATGCTGGGAACCCCTATTTATAGTTTCCAAATGGCCAGTGGATAAACCTTAGAGATAAACCTTTTTGAATTCAAATAAGATAAACCTTTTATCTTATAATTCAAAACCCTAATTATCCTTTATATATATATATATTAATTTCGAAAATTAATATATATCCATATATATATTTCGAAATCCACTAGTCACTGACACACTGCCACTTACTCAACTATTGAATAATTACAGTTTTAGTCCCTGCACCTTTAATTAATTAATTTAATCCCCAAATTAAATCCAATTAATTCTGGATTAATTCCTAATTAATTAATATAGTTTCTAATTAATATATTATCACTTTAATATATTAATAAACCATATATTTAATTCCTGTTGATTTATTAATCCCATAAATCAACCTTTCTCTCTACCGAATTTTCTACCAAACCTCCAGCCATGAGGGCAACCCAAATGGACTGTGCTTCCATTAATTAGGTAAATACTAATTATTAGTCATGGCTTAGACACCTAATCCAACAGTCTCCCACTTGGATAAGTCTATGACTATAATTACCAATTTAGCCTCTAATTAACCAGCACTTGTAGCTTCCTAGAAACCAATGCCAAACTCTGATCTAATCAGTCCTGTCCATAGATAAGTGATCAGATGATCCTCCGTCCAACAAGATATTTTTTAGACTCAAGACATGGATAAAATCAATCTGGTCTGAATCACTGTTCCTCGATTTCCGATTTGCATATGACTCTTAGACTACCAATTTAGTCCCGGTTGGCCAACCATTTTAGTCAACTTCAAAATCATCGAGAGGCCTACAGATATCTGTTCCCCGTTAGGGTCAAGGGACGAATAAACTTCGACTCATATACTTATGTCTTTTACCAAACAAATCACTCACAACAATACGTTTTATAACACCGAGTTACCGATGCGTTTTCGTATTATCAATGAACAACTGTCTTAGTAAATCATAACTCATATGTCTTAGCTTAAAGATCAAAAGATATTATCGTCTCAATATTGCTCGTGATATAATCCATGAAGCAATCCATTGAGCGCGGGTTTATCCAATACTCAAATCTCCATTTCCAAGTACTCACGAATGGTTCAGCAATCCAATTGCAATGTCTAACTCCTTAGACAATCTATTACCAATTCATGACAGTCTTACTTCACACTTACTCCCTTAAAGTGTAATCGACTGTGGATATTTGAATAATCCAATTATTCAGGAAGTAAAAACATGCAAAATTGAAACACAATGATAAAGTATTGACAAGAGTAGTAAACCATAATAAATCTCTATTATTAAATCACAAGAGTCAAAAACAATACATTGTTACAAGTTTCGAAACCTATCTAATTACTAAAACTTATATCATCTCTTAATCCTATGCTCCTAGCATGCTGATTATGCTTAATCCTACTCAGAGCCTTTGTCAAGGGATCTGCAGGATTATCTTCCGATGATACCCTCTTTACAAGGAGGTGACCTTCTTCTACCCTATGTCTGATGTAGTGGTACTTTCTGTCGATATGCCTGGACTTTCCATGGTCTCGCGGTTCCTTTGTCAAGGCGACCGCACCTTCGTTATCGCAGAACAGTTCCAAGGGCTCCTGAATACTCGGGACTACTCCAAGGTCACCGATAAAGTTCTTCAGCCAAGCCGCTTCCTTTGACGCTTCACTTGCTGCTATGTACTCTGATTCGCACGTAGAATCAGCCACTGTTTCTTGCTTGGAACTTTTCCAAGTCACTGCTCCACCGTTCAAAAGGAATACCCAGCCCGACTGAGACCGACCACTGTCTCTATCCGTCTGAAAACTGGCATCTGTATATCCTTCAACTCTCAAGGTATCATTGCCACCGAGGACTAACACCATGTTCTTTGTCCTTCGCAGATACTTGAGTATATTTTTCACAGCTATCCAATGCGCCCTTCCAGGATTCCCCTGGTACCGACTGACCATGCTCAAGGCAAAAGCCACGTCAGGGCGAGTACACGTCATAGCATACATGATCGATCCCACAGCCGAAGCATATGGTACTCGACTCATCTCAGCTATTTCCTCGTCTGTACTCGGACTTTGAGTCTTACTCAGCTTCGCATTACTTTGGATAGGTAGCTCTCCCTTCTTGGAATTTTCCATACTAAACCTCTTTAGTACCTTTTCCAAGTATGTACCCTGACTAAGTCCAATTAGTCTTTTCTTCCTATCTCTCAATATTCTAATCCCAAGAATATAGGCAGCCTCTCCTAGGTCCTTCATGGCGAAACATTTCCCAAGCCAAGCCTTGACATCTTGCAAGGTTGGAATATCGTTTCCCATGAGCAGTATGTCATCGACATACAGCACCAGAAAGGTGACTATACTCCCACTAGCCTTGACATATACGCAGGACTCATCCTCGCTCCTAGAGAAGCCAAACTCTTTGACTTTCTCATGGAAACAAAGATTCCAGCTGCGAGAAGCTTGCTTCAATCCATAGATTGATCTCTCAAGCTTACACACCTTATTTGGATACTTTGCATCGACAAAACCCTCTGGCTGATTCATGTAAACATCTTCAGTCAACTTCCCATTAAGGAAAGCGGTTTTGACGTCCATCTGCCAAATTTCATAGTCATGAAATGCAGCTATGGCCAGCATAATCCTGATAGACTTTATCTTAGCTACTGGTGAGAAGGTCTCGTCATAATCAACCCCTGGGGTTTGAGTGAAGCCCTTCGCAACCAGTCTTGCCTTGAAAGTGTGTACCTTTCCGTCCATGTCGGTCTTCTTCTTGAAGATCCATTTGCACCCGACTGTCTTCCGACCCGGTACATTGTCAACCAAGTTCCAAACTTGATTGTCATTCATGGACTTGATCTCGCTATCCATGGCCTCTTTCCACTTGGCAGACTCAGGGCCCGCCACTGCTTCCTGGTAGTTAGCTGGTTCATCCAAATTTATCAGTGTCCTGTCACTGACAAACGTGTCCCCATCCGAAGTTATATGGAAACCATAAAACTCGGGTGGCATGCTAACCCTACCAGAACGCCTGAGAGGTAAGGATACATCTGTCGGACCAACAGGAACTTCTTCCTCATGTTGGTTGCTAGTTTCTCCTAAGGTTGCGTCATCTGATGACTCTTGAATTTCTTCCAGATCAATGGTACTCCCACTGTCCTCTATGAATATGAGCTCTCTCTCTCGAAAGACTGCTCGTCTAGCTACAAAGACCACGTCCTCGCTCGGTCTGTAGAATAGATATCCAAAGGACTGTTTGGGATAACCAATGAAGAAACACCTTTCGCTTCTGTCTGCGAGTTTGTCTTGAGTCTCTCGTCTAACGAAAGCCTCACAACCCCAGACCTTGATATGTGCCAACGAGGGAGCTTTCCCCGTCCACATCTCATGAGGTGTTTTTGCAACCTTCTTAGTAGGGACAAGATTGAGGATATGGGCGGCAGTCTCTAAGGCATACCCCCAGAAGTGAATGGGAAGTGAAGCTCGACTCATCATGGAACGAACCATGTCCAACAGGGTTCGGTTTCGCCTCTCTGCAACACCGTTCAACTGTGGTGTCCTGGGAGGTGTCAACTGCGAAACTATTCCGCATTCCTTTAGATAGTCTAGGAACTCGATACTTAGATACTCTCCGCCTCTGTCGGATCTGAGCATCTTTATCTTCCTGCCCAATTGATTTTCTACTTCGTTCTTAAACTCTTTGAACTTTTCAAAGGTGTCCGACTTGTGCTTGATTAAGTAGATATAACCGTATCTACTAAAATCGTCGGTAAAAGTCACGTAGAACCGCGTGCCATCCTTTGTGGTTGATCTGAATGGACCACACACATCCGTGTGAATGATGTCCAATAGACCCTCACCTCTTTCAAAAGACCCTTTGAAAGGTGATTTAGTCATCTTGCCCAACAGACAAGATTCGCATACATCATCCGACTTGAGGTCGAATGATTCCAACACTCCATCCTTTTGGAGTTGGGCGATGCGTTTCTTGCTGATGTGCCCGAGCCGACTATGCCACAGACATGCCTTTTCCACATCACTAGTAGAATCAATATAATTTACACTTTGTCCTAGATTGTCAACACATTTCACAGTTTCATACACACCATCACAAGGATAAGCAGTAAAATTCAAAATACCATTTTTGAAAACAGAAATAGATCCAATATTATTATCAAAAGAAAAATGAAATCCTTGTCTGAATAATGCGTGAAATGAAATAATATTCCTTGCCATTTCTGGCGAATAGCAACAATCTAATAAATCTATACAAACTTCACTACTAAGCACTAAACTATAAACTCCAATCTTGGTAACAGGGGACGATCTCCTATTGCCCATGATCAAGTTCAGTCTACCGTGCTCCACCTCCCTGCTTTCCTTTAGGCCCTGCATATCAGAACAAATGTGAAAACCACATCCTGTATCAAGGACCCAAGAATTAGAAGATGGTGAGTTTTTAGAGATAGTGTATATACCTGCTGTCGATGGCTTTACTTTTCCATCCTTGACATCCTGCAAGTATTTGGGGCAGCTTCTCTTCCAATGGCCCTTCTCTTTGCAGTAAAAACAGTTGGCTTCATCGGGGTTGGCCACACAAGGAATTTGGGAAGACTTGGTTCTCGAGCCATTGTTGGATGACCCGACCTGAACCTTTTCCCTCCAATTTTGCTTAGGAGGGCCCTTCCTTTTCTTCCCATTGCCACTTCCAATGGCTAGAACGGGCTGATTAACCGAGGGTACACTTTTACCCTTCATCCCGTCCTCAGCTACTCGAAGCATGCGATGCAACTCAGTCATATTAGCCTGATTATTGTTCAAATGATAAGCCAGCCTGAACTGGTCATAAGAACTCGGCAGCGAGTTAAGCACTATGTCAACGGCCAACTGCTCCGGTACAGGCATCGCAAGCTTTCTAAGCCGCTCCACGTAACCTTGCATTCTTTGCACATGAGTGCAGATGGACTCTCCATCTTTGGGTTTGCTGTTCGTGAAGTCCTTGACCACTTCGCACCTTTCGATGCGCTCTTGCTTGCGGAACTTTTCCGCAAGCTCCTTGTGCATCTCATAGGGCCAGTAGTCTTCGTATATTCTCTGCAATTCGGGGTTCATTGTGGCGATCATGATGCAGGCCACTTTGGTTGCATCATCAGTATGTTTTTGGTACGAGGCAATTTCCTCGGGAGTAGCAGTTTCGGGGTCGACATCGACAAGCTCGGTCTCGAGAACATACTCTTTGTTCTCATACCTCAGAGCCATCTTGATGTTTCTAATCCAGTCATTGTAGTTTGTCCCGTTCAATTGAACCTTGGAACATAGTGAGAGGATTGATGGAACACTGGAGTTTGATTGGGGAGCGGATTGATCAGCAGAAGACATCTATAAAAGAAGGTAAGTTTAATTAGATACTTGTCGGTCCTTATAATAACCCAATATAAAAATAAGGCTAGGATCCAACTATAACAATTTGCAACATAGAAGAGGGATGTCGTAATCTATAAGCAAATTTTATAAAGGTAGGCGAATGACGATTCAGCCGATTCCACCGCGGAAAAATAATCTTATTATAAATGGAATTCCTAGTTTCTTATGAGATTTATTGAACTGTTCAATAGCATGTTTAATCTCGGATATGCCCCACCGTTTGTGACTGGGATGCCGAGGATCACAAACCGGGTGTGAATAACCATGCAAATTAGCTTGGTGCTCTCGGGGTCCATTATCATCTCAAATTGATGTGCCGGTAAACCACACACGCTCCATCAACAATGATAACACCCGAGACACCCATTGCCACTCTTTATGAACCCCCATTGGTGTGCCGGTAAACCACACACGCTCCACCAACGTTTCATAAAGTGCAATGTGCAATTTCATGGGGTAGCATCAAATTCACATTTTTCCTAAAGTAACTAGATTGGGATTTTGTGTAAGGTTCTAGTACTTTGATCATTATACTTTTAATGATTAAGTGGTCCTTGTCAAAACTGTTCGGCTAACGACCCTCCACTGATCAGGCGAGCGGTGGGTGAGAGTATTCACCCATTAGACTACCATTTTATAGGCAGTCTCCTTATACCCACTTTATAGACCAGCTTCGTGAATGAGGCCTACTATTGAATTGACTGACCAAATTTATCTCATATATATAGTATTAACTTTTAATAACATATATAAGATGTATTTTAAAACCCTTTAAAATATTTAAGGTTTTTCTTTTAATTTTACCAAATTTAACAATTAAATTTTGAATTAAATTAAACCTTATAATCGATTTAATCAATTTTAATTACCAATTAATTAAATTAATTAAATCTAAATATTTTAAACATTTTAAAATAATTTTCTGGATTTTTCTATTAATTTTTCGAAATTTTAAATTAATTTAAATCCCTTTTGAATTATCTTTTAATTAACAATTAATTAAATTAATTCAAATGAAGATAGGTTTATCCAAATTAATCAAATTAATTAAAACCTATCTTAAATCCCCTAAAATTCGAAATCAAATAATGGGATTTAAGGTTATCCATTTAATTAACAAATAAAGTTACCAAAAATAGAAAACCTTCTAAAACCCTAATTCCAGATTTCGCAATTTAGCAAGGGGGGGGATTAGGGTTTCCAAAACCCTAATCCATAAAATCGATTTCAATATATATTAGGGTTTATAGGCTTTAAACCCTAAAACAGTTATAGCAATTCAACAAGAAAACAAAACAGGCTCTGATACCACTGAAAGGTTTTAAGCAATCCAAGAACTAAATAACCTAAGTTCACATGCAACCTATAAGGATCTATGTTCAATTAGAAGAAAACATAGATCCTTATAGGTTGCATGTGAACTTAGGTTATTTAGTTCTTGGATTGCTTAAAACCTTTCACTTCGTTCTCTGAAAAATACCTAAAACCCCTAGCGGTCACCTCCATGCTACCACTGCATCCCACCGCCACCACCATACACCAGCTTTCAACCACCCTAGACGCTCCACCAAGCACCACCTTGGTTGTACCATTCTGTCTAAAAGGGCTACCTTAGTCCAAATTCTTTACCAAAATTGAGCATATGATGTATGCTAATGAATCAGACCACAGATTCACCACTGTGAAATATCATGATCAAGTTTCAAAGAGAATAGAGAGAAGACAGGCTAGGGTTTTGAGAGTAAAAACATAAACTGTGAATATGAGTTCTTAGCAAAATACAATGAAATAAACCCTTAAATACAATGGGCTAATAGGCTAACTAAAACTAGTGGGCTAAATAAAACCCAAACCCATAAAACCTTATTAGGCTAACATCCCCTCTCAAACTCACAATGCGACAACTATAAGCATTGAGAGTTTGTCACACAAAAAACGAAATCGAGAACCACACAATGCATTCGTAAACATATCAGCAATCTGTAGGGTTGAAGGAACATGCGGCAAGGTGATGGTCCCAAGTTGAAGATGATGATGAGTGAAATGGCAATCAATTTCTATATGTTTTGTTCGTTCATGAAAAACCGAATTCTTGGCAATCTGTATTGCACTGTTGTTGTCACAGTGCAAGGGAGTAGGATAAGAAGCGTCAACTCCCATATCAGCAAGAAGCCAACGTAGCCAAACAATCTCATAAGTGGTGACAGCCATAGCTCGATACTCAGCTTCAGTAGAGGACCGAGAGACAACATCTTGTTTCTTACTCTTCCATGAAATCAATGAGTCTTCAAGAAAGATGCAAAAACCAGTGGTGGATTTTCGATCATGAGGATCGCTATCCCAATCAACATCGCTATAGGCACACATCTTGAGTGAGGACGTGGAAGGAAACACAAGGGTTTGGAATTGAGTGCCCCGAAGATATCTCAAGATACGAAGAACAGCTCCCCAATGAACAGTAGAAGGAGCGGTAACAAACTGGCTAACCACATGAACTGCATGAGAGATGTCTGGTCGAGTAACAGTAAGATAAACCAAACTTCCCACAGTAGTTTGATATAGGCTTGGATCTGACAAAGGGACACCGTCTGTTGGAGAATACCTGGCATTAGTCTCCAGGGGAGTATCAACTGTCCTGTTGTCAGAGAGTCGAGCACGTTCAAATAGTTCAGAGATATACTTTTTCTGAGATAAAAGATAACCTTTTGAAGATTGTGCAACTTCAATCCCTAAGAAATAACTTAGCAATCCTAGTCTTTCATAGCAAAACGGTAAGCCAAATCACGTTTCAAAGATTCTATACCATCATGATCATCACCGGTAATAATCATGTCATCAACATATAAGGATAGGAGAATCCGACCTGCATTCGTGCATCTAACGAATAACGCTGAATCATGATTACTAGGAATAAAACCAAGAGAAGTAATCACAGTAGATAATTTCTCAAACCAAGCACGAGGGGCTTGTTTGAGACCATACAAGGCTTTCCTAAGCCGACAAACTTCACCTGGTTGGTGAGCAATCCCTGGAGGAGGAGACATGTAAACTTCCTCATGAAGTTCACCGTTCAAGAATGCATTTTTGACATCCATTTGGAATATCTTCCATTGACGAATAGAGGAAACTGCGATCAGCGTGCGGACAGTAGTCGTTTTTGCCACTGGGGCAAAAGTCTCCTCATAATCCATACCATATTGTTGCGAGTATCCTTTTGCAACCAACCTTGCCTTATATATTTCAATTGAGCCATCGGACTTGGTTTTGATCTTATATACCCAACGACAACCAATCGTACGTTTTCCATGAGGAAGTTGTACCAGATCCCACGTATGAGTCTGATAAAGAGCTGTAAGCTCTTCCGCCATAGCATTCTGCCAACGAGAATCAGAAACAGCTTCTTTGCAAGACTCCGGTTCAGAAAGCCGATGTATATTTGCAATAAAAGATGCAAATGTTGGCGAATAAGAAGAATATACAAAATCTGGCAGTTTAGTAGTCTTATGAGTACGTACAGGTCTCGATGGTGGTGAAGATGGTGGTGAATGATTTTCTTGAGCGACAACAGGAGTGGGAGCAGTTGCAGACTGAGCAGGAGGGTTGGCTGGAGCTATGGAAGCATCATCAACTGGGGCACTAGATGTAGTGTCATCACTATCAATGGTAAAATGATCAATATTTTGAAGTTCTGACCGAGTCATGTTGTGAGACTGTACAGGAATAGCATAGTAAGGAATGTGCTCCAAAAAGGTAACATGTCGAGAGACATACAATTTCTGACTCGCCGGGTCATAACACCGATATCCTTTCTGACCAATACCATATCCCAAGAATACACAAAGGGCCGACTTTGGAGACAACTTGTTTCGTTCTACATGAGGTCGTAAGACAAAGCAGGTGCACCCAAATACTCGTAAAGATGAATAATCTGGTAATTGACCATACAACTTTTCATAAGGAGACATTCCAGAGTTGTGGCGAGTATGGATGCGATTAATCACATAGGCAGCAGTAAGGATAGCTTCTCCCCAAAAGACACTAGGAACATCAGAAGATAATAACAAAGACCGTGCCGTTTCTACAAGGTGTCGATGTTTCCGTTCTACTATACCATTCTGTTGAGGAGTATCAGTACATAATGATTGGTGAACAGTCCCATCAGATGCTAGTAACTGAGTAAAATCATTAGAAGTATATTCCCCTCCTAAATCACACCGGAAGCATTTTATGACAGCAGAGTGTTGGGTCTTCACAAGAGCTCTGAAATTGCTATAAATGACAAAAAATCTGACCTGCACTTCATAAGATAAACCCATGTATAACGAGTATAATCATCAATGAACGAAACATAATAAGGCGATCCTCCTTTGGAGGTTATTGGGGAAGGACCCCACACATCAGAATGCACAAGATCAAAAGGAGCAAACGAACGAGTGACACTATTATTAAAAGGTAAGGCAGAGAACTTTGCCAGTTTACAACCACAACAATCAGAAATGTCAACATTGTTCAAACGACCTAACACACCAGTAGAGGATAAAAACTGTAAACGTGAAGCTGAAACATGACCCAAACGAGAGTGCCAAAGATAAAAATTTGAAGACGAATGACTTAAACGAAAAGACGACAAATCAACACTAGAGGCCGCAATATCAGAAACTTGGAGCTGCTCCAAAACATAAAGCTCCCCAAGTTTACGGCCGATCCCAGTCACCCTCCGAGACTGTGGGTCCTGTACACAACAAAGAGAATCAGAAAAGAAGACCCAATAACCAGATTTACACAACTGACTAACCGAAACAAGATTCAAAGCAAGTGTGGGAATATAATAGACATTAGTGAGAGAGATATGGGGGTAACAACAGAACCAATACCCTCAACTGGCATAGGTGTAGCACTAGCTGACATAACAGAAACATGAGGACTAGCTGATAACGAAGAAAAGTATGACAAATATGGTGACATATGATGAGATGCACCAGAATCCAATATCCATAAGGATGAAGGAATACCTGAAGGACTAGATGCTGATAGACCTGTGTGAGACATAGATGTTGACATGGCAGTAGGATTGGAAGCAATGAACTGGCGAAATTGCTCAAAAACCTGTGGATCCAAAGCTGATGGTGGTGTCATATTGAAATCGTTCTCTGTAGAAGGTACAGTAGCAGCAGTGAACTGTGGAGGACGAAATGGTGGAAATGATGGACATTGTTGAAACTGTCCAGGAGGCCTGTTGAACTGTGGAGGCTGAAACTGTCCAGATGGTCTTGTTTGGTTTTGATAATTTCCCTTCCTCAACAGCAATGGACATTGAGACTTCCAATGATTTTTCTTATTACAAAATGCACACTCATCAAATGCAACTTTCGGCTTAAACTGTCCAGATGGTCTTGTTTGGTTTTGAACAGCAAAGACAGTAGGTGTGGCTACTGCCTTAGACCCTTTGTCAGATTGGGACTTGATACGGGTTTCCTCAGCAATCAACTCATGAACAACTGAATCCACTGTGGGAAGAGGAGTATGATGAAGGATTGTCCCACGTAAGCCTTCAAAATCAGACCTTAATGCCATCAAAAACTGGACCAATCTTTGCTCTTCCCTTCTGGCAATGTAAGGCTTGAAAGCCTTTAGTTCTGCAGATTCAGTGAGAGCTAATTGATCCCACAAATCAGACATAGAAGCATAAAAATCCTGAATACTTAGACTGTTTTGTTGGAGGGCTCGGATATCAAATTCTAGCTGATATTGTTTTGCAAAATTAGATTGAGTAACAGCCTTTCCAAATGGTCCCAAACTTCTTTTGCCGTGTCATACTTTGCTAACTGGGTGCCAATTGACTGAATGACATAATTATTAATCCATGTAATAATTTTGGAATTATCAGTCTCCCAAGATTCCAATAAAATAGCAAAATTGGCAGCCTTGTCATCTGTTGGTTTTCCCTTTATACCTGTAACAATCCCCCACATAGCCTTGCCCCGTAAGAAATTCTTCATTACATAACTCCAATATGCATAGTTTTTACCATCCAGTTGTGCACTAATGGACTGAAGAGAGTCATCTCTTGGAGCCATAATATCAATAGACAGTCAAGCAAATATTCCAAAATTGCCCTTATGCAGATGAACAAACAACCCAATAATAGCAGCAACAATTAACTCTCAAAATCAAACATTCAACCCAGAAACGAAGCAGAAAATCAACCAAATCGAGCCGAAAATATCAATCGGTACACATAAATGAAGCAGAAAATCATACCAAAAGTGACGAAAATTCCGAAATATCATTGTCGGCGTGCCTGCTACAAAACCCATTAATATCCTAGCTCTGATACCATGTGAAATATCATGATCAAGTTTCAAAGAGAATAGAGAGAAGAGAGGCTAGGGTTTTGAGAGTAAAAACATAAACTGTGAATATGAGTTCTTAGCAAAATACAATGAAATAAACCCTTAAATACAATGGGCTAATAGGCTAACTAAAACTAGTGGGCTAAATAAAACCCAAACCCATAAAACCTTTTTTTTTTTTTTTTTGAACGGCAAATCTATCCTACTCCTACTCCTAAACTACTCCTTGTTATGTTAGTGCCAGGGTTTGAACCCATGACCTCCTTGTTAGTAATCACCTTGTTAGCCAAGTGGGCTAGCCCCAACTTGTTAAAAACCCATAAAACCTTATTTGGCTAACAACCACCACACCAAAGTTTATCACATCACCAACGTTAGCCACGACTACTGCTACATCGCATCACTTGCTCCGCTGCTCCACCTTCAAGATCAACAACGTGCGCTATCACTGCCATCAATCATAACCATCCTGACGATTTGAGTCAAATCGACGTACCTAGATGTAAGTCATGTAACTATATTCGCGACTATTCCATCTACTCTTCCTGAACCAGCCGACCGCCATAAAACAACAGGAAATCCGAAGGGAGATCTAGGGTTAAACTTATATTTGTGGTTAACTCTCTACCCTCTTTCCTCTCCAAGAACCCTAAACGTAATCTTCAGTCACGTCTGCATCTTTTTTTGTATAAACCATATGCTCCTTTTCTGATTTCATTTCATATTTGTTATTTTGGTATCTGGCTTAGTATTTCATGAGTAACCGGTGTCATCTGAAACGGATATGATTTCATGATTCCACGTTTGATTTCGGTTGCAAGTTCTGTGCTTTTTAACAATTTCTTGACTTATTTTTGCGATTCTTAACAAATTCTAATAGGCTCTTGAATGATGTGTTTTGTAACGATTGTTTTTCAGTGGTTTGGACATTTAAAGGATGGAAACAGATTCGTAGTTGTAGTTCATGGTGACAAATCTGATTAAAAGCCCAAGGAAGAGAATAATGAACTCTCGATTAAGCGTATCAGGAAACAGATTCGTTGTTTTAGTTCACTGGTTTGCCTTGGGGTCACTTACTTTATGTGGCTTGTATTTTAGATCTATTATGTACGTGGATTTTACTAACACATTTGCATTCAATACAACAACCCAATGATTTATGTTTGTTTCATAGGTAACATTTGGAAATGTAGCAAAGAAGGTCGAGTAATTAGCTACAGGATGATTAGGAAGTAGCCAAAAGACTAACTATGATTACTTTTTAAATACTTTTGTTTGACTCATCAGAGGCTAGCCTTCAAATTCTTTTGGAGTTCGATTGAGATTTTTTGCTGCTTATATGCATTCTGGTGGTGTTGGTTGTTTCAAGCATAGAAGCAAGTGCTGGAAATTTAGTTTGGACCATTATACCCCTATATGGAATCAAGATAAAGGCTGTAGTGCTCATTGATCGGAAAATGCCTTTATTGAGCTGGTCATTTTGTTTTATCGGCTTCCTTGGTGATTGTTTGTCTCCTTATGTATTTTGTTGGGTTGTGTTTGTTTAGGATGGGTGCTGTGCTGTAAATGTAGTTTTTTGATAGGTGTTTTTATGGTAAATTGGTGTTTATTTTCCTTTCCTCTTTGTTCTTTATATGTACTCTTTGTTAATAAATTACTGTCTTTCCAAAAAATGTATGGGACTCTGTGTGTTGATTTTCCTTTACTCAATGTTATAATTACCATTTTTTTGCTAGAAATAGTAATATAGTTACATTTTGTTAACAATAATAGCAATACACTTTCATTTTTTTATAAAAATAGCAACACACATATTATATTCACAGGCTTCATAGATGGTTTTCACTGGGTTTAGTCTCAAGTGTCTAAAATCATTGTAAGCATGTTGCAAAATCATTCAAAAACAAAATGCTAAAGCAGGCTTTATTTTCAAGTGTCTAAAATCATTTCAAGCTTCATGCCGGTTGTACATAGCGTTATGGTGTGATAGTGACAATTTAATATTAGGTTTAAACATAAACGACAAACAAATGCATTTAATGCTAGCTGTTGAAAGGTTAATTTGTACAAGAATAGTGAAGCTATCAATAGGGGTTGTATATGATAAAGCATTTCAATTGTACTTTTGAGGTCATCGATCTTCCCAACTTCATTCGTTAAAGGTTATGCGTGTGGCATAAGGAAAAGAATCATCTTTCTTTGTAAATGTTATATTAAGGAGAAAATGTTGTTTTAATTGTATTAAGGAGAAAAGGTGATACGTGTGGGTTAAGGAAAATAATCACTGATGGGTATACACGATTTGCTATAATTGTGTTAAGGAGAAAGGGAAGGTTGTTGTAAGTTATAAGATTTAAAAAACAACCATATATTTGAAGATTTAGGTTTTAAACGAAAATCATCAAGAAAAACTAGAATAAGATAGTAAATAATTGTATTGTTTTTGTAGTGACGTATTAATTGAAAAGTGTAGTTCTTAATTATAATAATTATGATGTTTGATCTAAAGTTTATATATTGCACCTAAAAACATTAAATATATAAAGAACGATTTTTTGGTTAACTGTTCCTAACAAAAAACATGAACTATGACCAAACAAAAAAACTAAAGATTTTTCTGATTTTGTTAACTAAACCGGAAAATTCAAAACAATCGTATTGGTTTAACAAAAAGCTGATACAATTTGTCGGCTTTTAGGTTTGGTTTTTGATATTTTAAACACATCTAATAATTAATCGTTGAACGATTGAATTTGGGAATTGTCAAAAACACACCCCATTTATACTAGAGATACACATCTACATAGGGTCAACTTCTTTTTATTTGTTGGAACTACAATGTTTTCCGTAAAAATTAAATATGATTGGTTGACACAGTTTGACTTTTCTTTATAAATGTATATGGGGTGTTTATTTAGTAACACCCTTGAATTTTCCTTGTTCCTTCTTCATATTGTGGACCAGTGAACCGATCTACAAAGGACTCAACGAAATGATAGCATTTTTGTAGATAATGATTTTCTTTTTGTTTGAACAAACTAGAGATCCAATACACGACGTAATTAACAAATCATTAAGTGTAGAAACCATCGAGTAACTCTTAGGAAATAGATTAATTTTATTGGTTCTCCGTTAGGTTTTATGAAATACCATAAAATGATGTGAAACAAGGAGAAGAGTTTTGGAATGTTTGATGACTGTTACAACGACTGGAAGGTGGTGGCTGGACGTAAACCCCATAAGGCTTTCCAGTATTGTGACAACTGTCAAATTAAGTCAACGAAAGTCAACTCAAGTCAACCAGAGCGTACATTAGGTCAATATGTGAAATGTAAATTTCATAATCTATACGATGTATTATTGGATATTATAATACTACATATGCTAATTCAAATCAATTATACGAACAAATCCTGCTGAGCTAGATGTTTTTTAATATAAAATATAAAAAAAATAAAAATAAAAAAAATAAAATTTACGTCGTGAATAGTATCCGACGTGAATAGTGAACGGTAAAATTTAAAACTCGTCCGAATATTACAAATTTTATATCAAAACGTAGACAAAAATACGACGGTTCCGAATATGTATTTATATTTTTACCAAACGTTATATATAAAAAGTTATAATAGAAAAATGTATAATTTAACTTGAAAGCGACGTTTGATTATTAAAATATTATATAATATTAAAAAAAAGAAAAAAAAAACAAAGTCATCGTCCGATTTCATCTTTGAAATTTGGTTTGAAATTTCGTTTTATTATTATTATTATATTAAAGTGGGCTCCACTTCATTATTTAATTAATTTTACACATTTTATCCTCAAAGAATTCGTATTTTCATTTCGAACACTACGTATTCAATATGTATTTTTAAATTTATCGATAATATTATGACGTTTTATAAAACGGAAAAATTACCGTCAAAACGGTATCGTCGATACGAACAATCTGACGTCAAAATGTAATATTATTGATATTAGTTTTATATTTAATATTTTCTTTTTCTTTAAAATGATATTGTATTTACATTTAAACCCTATATTTTTATTAAACTTACAATTAATACCCTTTCGTTAATTCGTTAAAGACTTTTAGTTAAAAAGTTGATATTATTAAACTACGATTTTTGTAGATCATATTTATATAAACAAAAATCATTCATTTTATATAAAAACTATTAAATCTATTTAAAGAGTATTTTAAGGGTATGTTTTGTCATTAACAATTTCTAAAAACTATAAACGTCAAATATTTGTATTTTGAGGGCCGCTATACGAAAATAAATTTATTATAAATAGAGGCTTCAATCCTCTCATTTCGTCACACCTCAAATCTCGATCTGTAACACCCCATTTTTGATTTAGTGTTTATTAAGAACGTCAATTATTTTGGATGCAATTTTCTTAAGAAAATAAATGAATTCTTATTTAGGCAACGATGTATAGAATTAAATCGCGATCGTTTCGACTAATAACAATAATAATATTTTGAAATTAAAATTATGTTTTTAAGGGTAGATTATGCCATATTATAGAACTTGGTATGTTGAGTATTTAAGTTTTGGGATCTTTAAAAAAATAGAATATCAAACTATAGGGACCAAATCACTACAAGAAAACAGCCAAATAGCAACGGAAAGGTGCTACGGAAGACCTTTCCGTAGCCAAATTGCTACGGTTTATGCTACAGAATGACTTTCCGTAGCAAATTTACTACGACATTTGCCACGAAATGAAAATTCCGTAGCGACCACAAGAATAACTACGATTTTTGTCACGAAATCAAATTTCGTTGCTATATTGCTACCGATTTTGCTATGGATTGGATTTTCGTTGCTATTTAGCTACGAAAATATCTATGAAAATACAATCCGTAGTTATTTTGCTACGAAACTAGCTACGAAAATACATTCTGTGGTTATTTTGCTACGGAATTATAATCCGTTGTTATTTTGCTACGGAATTTTGCTATGTACTAGATTTTCGTTGCTATTTAGCTACGAAAATACAATCTGTGGTTGTTTTGCTACGAAAAATAGCTACGAAAATACAATCCGTGGTTATTTTGCTACGGAATTATAATCCGTTGTTATTTTGCTACAGAATTTTGCTACGAAATTAATTTCCAAAGCTGATTTGCTATGAAATAAATTTCCGTAGATAAGTAGATACAGAAATGTTCTACGGAATTGTGGTCCGTAGTTGTTTTGCAATGGAATCAATATACGTTGGTACTCTTGTTACGGATTTTGTTACGTCCTTTATTTCCATAGATATTTAGCTATGGAACTTGTTTTTATAGAAATTTAGCAACGGAATTTTGTTATGAAACTATTATAGCTATGGAATTTATTTTTGGGTGAATTTTGTATATTTTTTGGGTTTAAACCTGTCCGGTTTAACACGACCTGCAAGTGCACAGGATCGTACAAGTAATAATAGTCGATGAAGACCAGATATCGTACCCACAGAGAAATGATTAATTTTAATCGTAATCATAATATATTGCTTTTGATTTTAATAAATTTTTTTTATTTTGTTTTTGGTATTCTGAACTTCAACATAAACTAAAGTAATTTATCAAATGATAATTAAAAATCAACCATGCAATAATTCAACAAACAATCACAACTTTTAACAAATATCAATACGAATAAGGCTTTGGTTGGAAACTGATTAAATAATAATCTAAACAATTATTTTGGGATTATTTATTGCTATGAATTTTATACGGTAAGTTAAACCAATTAAAATATTACCATTTCACACATAAATAATACTTAGTAAAAACACATCACAACCTATGATTTATCAATAATATTAGGGGCCTTGTCGCAATAAAAAAAACTGACCAATCGATATTTTAATTATTTGGCTCTAAATTATCTAATTTAACTTATCTAAAACTAATTTATTTCTAATAGCCAAATAACTAAATTACAAATTAAGGGTCTTGTCGCTAATTTAAAAACTGACCAATATTATCGGTAAACCAAGTTGTGTTCCTGCGTGTTCCCCTTTATTATCGGTAAAAACAAATCACAACCTATAATTTATCAATAATATTAGGGGCATTGTCGCAATCAAAAAAACTGACCAATCGATATTTTAATTATTTGGCTCTAAATTATCTAATTTAACTTATCTAAAACTAATTTATTTCTAATAGCCAAATAACTAAATTACAAATTAAGGGCCTTGTCGCTAATTTGAAAACTGACCAATATTATCGGTAAACCAAGTTGTGTTCCCGCCAAAACCAATATTATCGATAAACCAAGTTGTGTTCCCTTTTTTTCTTTTCTTTCATGGTTCTTCTTCTCGGCCGACCACAAACACACTTGCACAATGTTTAATTAAATTTTTTTTTCTTGCTTTTGGCTTTGTATCGGTTGAAACCGATTGCACACAAACATATAATATGTTTTTTTTTCTTCTTTTCTAATCACAAACACAAGCATGCCTTACTTTTCCTTGGTCAAACATAACATAAACTATGAGAGAAAGCAAAAGTTATTCCTCTTGTTTCCTATTTTTGAGCTTTTTTAATTTTTTTAATATTTTTTTAATAATTAAATATTAAATCCGAATTTAATATATTTATTAATGATTTTCGGAATTAAAATAATAATAATATATGTATATTTTAAATTTATGAGATAAAAATATAAAATGGTTAAACATAAACGCATGTTTATATACAAATAACACGTATATGAAAATATCATTTCCATTAAATATGATAATGATAACAAAATAGAGGGAAAAATGTTGGTGAATTTTGATATCATCAAATTTTGCAAATTTTTTCAAACTAGTATTTCGATAGGCCGCGCGATGCTGCGGAAGCCCGGTATGTTGAAAAACGCGCTTTGACAATAAAAATTATGCAATGGACAAAAATTGTAACTTTAAAATATAATAAGGGATCAGAATCGTAACTTACGAAATACCAATAATATAACTTTATAATAAATATGGTGAAAACAATTAATTTGAAATTAGTTTAGGGTAAAAAACGTAAATATAAAAGTTTGCTAAAAGAAGAATCATAAATTGCTATTTTCAAATAGAAGTTTATTTTGATTTATATTAAATGTATTAGAAATTATACTATAATCTGACTTTAGTAATTATGGTTCTGGAAATAGCAGGTACCAATTGAATAGGATAAAGCTCTCACAAACTGATTTTGGTAATTAATATATATATAATTTGAATATATAAAAACCTTAATCGAGAATTTATCAAAAAGGAACCAAAATTTTCAAAATAATCAAATTTTCAAAAAAGTTAGAATTTTTTATAAAAAAAAAGTGAACTTAACATATCAAAAAAGCATATCAAATTTCAAATATTTTCAAAAGTTTCAAAATTGGTTAATTTTAATTTCTCAAAAATTTACATTTTCAATAATTTTCAAAAATTATGTTTTTTATAAAGCCAAAATCAAAAAAACGGTTGATTATTTTTATAGCTGTTCAACATGAGAGAAAGGTCAAAAGTTCCCCTATTAATCATTACCGTCCATTATAAGTAATATGACCATAAATATGATTTAATAGGTTAAACGACATCATACTTAAATATTAAATATAGAGTGGTTGAGATTGAAAACACATCGTTAGTTGTTACTTGTTACAAACAGAGAGGTTTACTCTAGATCCTATGGGATTCTGGAGAGCTCAAACTCAAGATCTGGAGGAAGAAGAAGGCTGGAAAAAGGTAGAGAGAAGATCCTATGGGAGGCGAAGCAATAGAAGGGAGGATTATGAAGACATCAAGAGGATCACAACTACGTTTTTTGTCACTAACTTGCCGGTAAGTTGCACAAGTGGTATCCTATGGAAAGCACTGATGAAGTACGGATACATTGTGGATGCCTTTGTTCCGGTGAAGAAAAACAAGGCAGGGCGTGCGTTTGCGTTTGTAAGATTCATTAAAGTTCAGAATGTGGAAGCATTGATGAATAACTTGAACAAGGTAATTATAGGAGGAAGTAAACTAAATGTTAATGTTGCTAAATATGATCGTCTGCATCGTCCGGATGGGAGTAGGGATGCTTTATATAGGGCATCACATGCAATGGATGGGAAGAAGGAGACGAATGGCATGTTTAATAATGTGAGAAGTGGACATTCGTTTAGCGACGTGCTTACCGGTTCAGGGGTGAAAATGTGTGATAAGGAGAATCCAAGGAATGATATGATTAGTATTCCTGATGTGGTGAATTTGTCTGCTCCTACATGGCTTGAAAACTGTCTGATTGGAGAAATAAAAGACATAGAGTTGTTGTCTAACTTCTTTTCAATCTTTCATGAGTCGGGAATTGCTGAGTGCTCGTTAAAATATGTAGGTGGGCTATTAATTCTGATGAAATTTGAGTCTAATGTTATTGCTAAAGCTTTCTTGGATGATCAAAGAGACACTTGGTCTAGGTGGTTTGCATGGCTGAAGGTATGGGATGTGTCTTCTACTTATCAACAGAGAGTTACGTGGTTGAAGATAAGTGGTGTTCCGTTACAACTGTGGGATACCACGCTTTTTTCGATCATTGCTAGTCACTTTGGACGGGTCTTGATACCGTATCAATGCAACAATGATGCTGTCAATATGTCGTCTGGAAGAATCTGTATTCTAACCTGCAGGCAGGAGGTTTTAAATGTTCATGATTTGGAAGTTTGTTGGAGGAATTTGAAATTCAAGGTTAGGATACAGGAAGATGGAGATTGGAAACCTCCACTGCATTTTAATTCTAATTATTTAACTTCGGATTATGAAATGGAAGAGGGGGAATTTGTTGACAGCGATGACAATATTTCTGTTTCGACGGAAGGGTTTCCGGCAACGGAGAAGCTACACGGAGAAGAAGGAATAAAATCCAATCATAAAGTTGTTGAACCCGATAATTCCTGCTATAATGCTACCCATGCTACTGATGATATTCATGCTTTTGAGGAGTTTCCTGCTTTTGAGGAGCAGCGTGTGGATTATTTTAATAAGAGTGGGAATTGCATTTCGGAAGCTCCACGTCTCGAACAGGACCTACACGTCTGGGCCGGTGTCCTTGGGCTATTGGATGATAAAGAATTAAGTGGGAATAATGGGATTCTTGGTACTAGTGGTAATTCTATTAATGATATTGGTAGCAGCCCACGTGATCATAGGGGCCCACTTGAAACAAAGCAATTAAGGGCCAATAATAATAATCTTGTTACTACTACTAGCTGTAATTCTATTAATGAAATTGGTAGCAGCTCACGTGATCATCGGAGCCCACTTGATACACAACAATTAAGGGCCAATAATAATCTGCCGGATTTAAATGAAGCTACGTCGGATATCTCAACACGTCCACCGCAGAAAAATAAGGAGCATTACAGTAAGTTGAACAACAAAAAATTCACTTCGATTAGACTTAAAGATAGACTTATGGAGCAGAATATTCTGAAAAATAAAAACAAGATCTTCGATAAACCTCTATCAAAAAACAAAGGGGTTGGAATAAGTTCTTCATCTTCATCCGCGGCATCAACATCAAGTGAATTTTTGAAGACTGTTGAGTTAGGAAATGAAATTGGATTCCAGATGGAGGGAATGGAAGGTGTTGTTCGATTGATGGTTCAAGGAGAAGGAGCTATTGAAATTAATCAATGAACTGCATGTCTTTGAACTTGAGAGGTGCGCAAGGTAGAGGGAAGCAGGAGTGGGTTAGAAAGCTCAAATTTGAAAATCAATTGAATATTATTTGTTGTCAGGAGACTCTAGTAAAGGCAGATGATGTTGATTTTGGTAAATTCTGGGATTCTTCGGACTTTGAGGCGGTTGGCGTTGATTCTATGGGTAGATCAGGAGGGCTTTTCTGTATTTGGAACCCTGCTCTATTCAAAGTTGATTTGGTGTTAAAAGGTACTTCTTTTATCCTTATCTCTGGTGTCTGGAATGGTTTGTCGGATGTTTTAAATGTTCTTAATGTTTATGCTCCTAATGACACGGATGAGAGGAATAAGCTTTGGCTTGATATTTTGCACATTATCAATAATCGAGGTGGTATTTGGCTAGTTATTGGCGATTTTAACGAAGTTTGTTGCAAAGAAGATCGCTTTTCTAAAATTGTTTGTGTTGCTAGTATGGAAGCTTTCAATAATTTTATCAGTCAGGCAGATTTAGAAGAATTAAACTTGGGGGGCAGGCGTTTTACTTGGATGAGTTCTGATGGGAGAAGTCTTAGTAAAATTGACAGGGTTTTTGTGAATGATAATTTTCTGAATTGTTGGCCTTCCGCTTCGGCTACTGTTCTGCCGAGGCGTTTCTCCGATCATTGTCCGGTGGTTCTTTCATGTGAGTATTATGATTATGGTCCTATTCCTTTTAAGTTTTTTAATTCTTGGATATTCATCGAAGGCTTTGATAATATTGTGAGGATGGCGTGGAGTAAAGAGGTGAATTGTATGGTTTCGGATTTGTACTTTTTGAAAAAGTTGCAGGTTTTAAAATATGACCTGAGGATGTGGAGGTCTAATTCTCGTATGCTGGAGAATAAGGAGTTTGATGAGTTGATCAAGAAAATAGATGACATCGAGATCCTAGCGGAATACAAAAGTTTGAATTCGACAGAAAGGGACTCACGGAACTTATGGAGGAAAAAAGTTTTAGAAATTCAGCATACTAGAAGTCTTGATCTTAAGCAAAAAGCTAGAATTAAATGGGAGGTCGAAGGAGATGAAAACAACAAATTCTTTCACGGGATGATTAATTCTCACAAAAAAATTAATAGAATCAACGGTATTTCTGTCAACGGGGTTTGGATTAATGATCCGAAAGCTATAAAAGATGCTGTCTTTGACTTTTTTGCTGTCAAATTCGATGAACTTCCTCTGGTAAGGCCCAAATTCACTAGTTCTCGATTTAGTAAGCTTGTTGACTCGGACAGAGATGCGATTGAAGTTCCTTTCACGCTTGATGAAGTTAAATATGCGATATGGAATTGTGGTAACGATAAAGCGCCGGGGCCCGATGGTTTCTCTTTTAAATTTATCAAGGAGTATTGGGAGTTGATTAAACTTGATATTTTCAAGTTTGTTAAAGATTTTGAAAAGTCGGGGGTTATAAGCAAGGGGTGTAACGCGTCTTTCATTTCTTTGATTCCGAAAAAGGGTGATCCTCTTTTTATCAAAGATTATAGACCCATCAATCTTGTTGGGTGCATTTACAAGATTATTTCAAAATTGCTAGCTTTAAGGTTAAAGAAGGTGTTAGGGTCCATTATTAGCATGGAACAAACGACGTATGTGGAGGGTAGAAGCATCCTTGATGGTCCTCTCGTGTTGAATGAAATCATCTCGTGGGCAAAAAAGTTTAAAAAGCAATTTCTTATGTTCAAAGTTGACTTTGACAAAGCGTTTGATTCTCTTAATTGGAAATTTCTTGATTCAGTCATGGAACAAATGTCGTTTGGTACTAAATGGAGGTCTTGGATTATGGGATGTCTTTCTTCCGCACGCGCTTCTATTTTGGTTAATGGTTCCCCTACTTGTGAATTCCCCATCATGAAAGGTGTGAGGCAAGGAGACCCACTTTCTCCTTTCCTTTTTATCATTGCCATGCAGGGCCTTACTGTTTCTCTCAAGGAAGCGTGTGATAAGCATGTGTTTCATGGTATTTCTTTTCCTAATGATGGCCCTTATGTTTCTCATCTTATGTATGCGGATGATGTGACTTTTATTGGAGAATGGACAGAGGTAAATCTCATAAATCTCAATCGGTTGCTTAGATGCTTTTACCTTGCTTCCGGGCTTCGTGTGAATCTTCTTATGAGCAAAGTTTTTGGTATTGGCGTGGATAAGGAGGAAGTTGATAGATTTGCTAGTATTCTTCATTGTGAGCCTGCCAGCTTGCCTTGTTCCTATCTTGGGCTTCCTCTAGGGGCGAATATGAAACTTGCCAAGTATTGGAATCCGATTCTTGATAAGTTCAAAAGTAAGTTGTCCTCATGGAAAGCAAAAAATCTCTCTTTTGGGGGGAGAGTCACTCTTGCTAAGTCTGTGCTTGGGAGTCTGCCTCTTTATTATTTTTCGATTTTTAAAGCTCCTAAAAAGATTATCAATGATCTCGAACGTATTAGAAGACGCTTTCTTTGGAGTGGGGGTGAAGATAAAAGGAAAATTCATTGGGTCTCTTGGGATAAGGTGTCTAAATCTAAGGACCATGGTGGGCTTGGAATTGGCTCTCTTAGGAGTCTTAATTTAGCTCTTCTTGCCAAATGGTGGTGGAGGCTCAAAGTTGAAAGGAAGAATTTATGGGCTAGGTGTTTAAAAGCTATTCATAATGTCAAAGGCGGTGATGGGGCTAAGGTTGCTAAAAAAGGTATCTCGGGAGTTTGGCTTTCAATTTCTCAAGCTATTTGGGAATTGGAAGAGTGGAATGTTTCTTTTGAAAATCATTTTTCTAGGATCCTTGGGGATGGTAGAGATACGCTCTTTTGGAAGGATAGATGGTGTGGTCCGGTAGCTCTTAAAGATATATGTCCAAAGCTTTATGTTATTGAGGAAAATAAGAACTGTCTGGTTTCGGACCGAATTTCATTTTTGGATGGTGGTAATGGTAGTAATGGGGTTTTCGGGTGGAAAAGAAATCCAAGGAGGGGCTGTGAATCGAGGGAGCTGGGCGATTTATTGCAGGTCATTGTTTCTGTGAATCCTTCGTCTTCCCCAGATAAATTCGTTTGGATCGAAGAAGCTTCGGGTTCCTTCACGGTTAGTTCTTTGCGAAGGCTTATGGAGAATCAGAATTTTCTTGATGACGGCTCGTGGAAGTTTTGTTGGGTTAACTAGGTTCCTCTTAAAGTTAACTGTTTTGTGTGGAGGTTACTTCTCAATAGGCTTCCAGTAGCGGAGAAGCTCATGGAGAGAGGAGTTAATTTATGTTCCAATAGGTGTTCCTTATGCAGTTCTGATATGGAAACTGTGGACCACGTTTTTTTCGACTGCAGAGTAGCAAAACAGGTTTGGCAAAAGTTTGTTCGTTGGTGGAAACTTCCTGTGGTAATACCTTCAGGCCGTGATTTTCTGAAGGAAATTCTGATTTCAGCCGGACAAGGAAAAAGAGAAGTTGAGGAAATCTCTTCTGTTTGCGGTCGTTTGGTGTATTTGGAAAGCGCGCAATGATGCTATCTTTCGGTGCAGTAATACTTCTTCTTTCAAATTGGCGGATGACATTATGCTTTTGGCGTTTAATTGGATTAAGTATAGATCTCGTTTCTCTAATATTGTTTGGTGTGATTGGATAGTTTCGCCTTTTAATGCTTGTAATTTGTAAACTTTGTTTCATCTAACTTCTTGCTAGTCTTTTTATTTTATAACTGCCGTTCAAAAAAAACTTAAATATTAAATCTTTTTTAGTGGGAATTAAATATTAATTCTTTTACTACGTGCTGATTTAATATAACCATAAATATGATTTTTGTGGAACCTCATGTTGGCAACATGTTCAAAAGGTTAAACGACATCATACTTATTTTTTTATTCTTTTGAAGCCGATCCACTATTGTAATACTTATTACTTACAGGGTCATATATGTATTTCGCCTATATGAAGACTTAACCTAACCCTAATAGACATTTAAACGCCTCCTAACATAACATGTCTTCCTCAGCCGACATTTCCAAGCCACACCTTATCTGATCCTTTCACCTTCCATCACAGTCAGACACCATGACAGTCGACACCAGCATCTCCGACCATGCTCTGTTCAACACCTCGGACCAACATCGACGCCCCATTCTCCTCCCAGTTCCTTTACTTCCATAGATCCCGCCTATGGTTTTCCGACCATCTCCTCCTATCTGCCAAGCTTCACTCTGACTCGATACTACCGGCTCCGACACGAAGCATGAATCCGACTCGATACACGAAGCTTCACCTCCGTTCGGTACATCCTTAGATGCAGCCGTCTCCTACACCTCCCTCCCTCCCGTCAAGCTCGCCTCCTGATGAGTTCTCATAGAAATGTTCCTAGATCCCGCCTATGGTTTTCCGACCATCTCCTCCGATCTGCCAAGCATCTCCACCGATCTACCAAACACATAAAATCACCCATCTTCTATAAACAAAGCCATTACAGGTACAAATCATCCACATGGCGAAGAGCTTTCGAAAATTAATGTAGGTGTGACAGGTGAAGTCCCGGATCACCGATCTTTGCTCCCTTTTGCATCAATCTTCTTCTCCTACAAGTCTAAAAAATGAAATAAACACAGAACCGCACCGGTATTGTTTATCAGATTTTGAAATTGTCTATCAGATATATTAGATCTGGGCCGATAATTGCAAACCACGGCACTTCCGAACTCCACCACTGATCCGACCTCATCAGCAAGGTTCCGACGTGAAAGTTTCCAGCTCCCCTTTGTTTTGGTTTTTGATTATTATTTTCTGATTAATTTTGGCTTCTGATTTTCTTTTCTGATATTAATTCAATGGACCTACTAATTTCAATGTTTAACTGATACGGATCTGATATCAATGTTTGTAATCTCAAGGTATGGGATAGTCAACTCGAGCAGGCATCACCAACCTTCGTGGATCTCGATCTGGGTATTTCCGATTTAACCTTTTCAATTTGCGGTATTTCTTAACAATTCTTCAGTTTTGAGATGTTTCCTTTTTTTCTTTAGAAGGCTGGATGCATATGTTTAGTTTTTCATGATATATTCAATTTCTTAAAAGTTTTCCTAAAAATTTCTAATATGGACGGGAACCTATCAGATCTGGAGTTGGATGCATATGTTTATTTCGTGTTGGTCCTTAAAGGTCTTTTTTCTAGTAGTGAAGTTTGCTTAATGCTGGAATTGTAATATGTGATTTGATATAATTGGTACTTAATTTTCAGGAAAGATGACTCAAGTAAATGTAAAGGGAGCATTAGGTAAAAAGCCAGGTGCATCTAGACCTGAGGTATGGAACTGCAGGAAGATGATTGCTCCATGCTTACTAAATAGAATAGTCCAAAAGGAGCAACAAACAAAATATTGCTTTGTTTTTAGCAAGTATTTATTTTGATTTAGACTTCTTTACTTTTCATGTAATAAGAATTATTGGATTTATTTAATAATATGCAAATTTGTTTTGTTTTACGTATTTGTATTTTTAGATATTGGTACCAAATATTTGAAAATTATATTTATTTTTGTAAATTGTTTCGTAAATTTTTTCGTAACAATATCTGCTACGGAATTACACATTCGGATCTTACTACGGAAGCTTGTCCACGGAATTTGCTACATATTTTACTACGGAAGCATGACCACAGAAATTGCTATGGATTTTACTACGGAAGCGTGACCACGAAAATTACTACAGATTTTACTACGGAAGCTTGACCACGGAAATTTCTACAGAATCATTGCTACGGAATTTTTTACGGAAACATAGCCACAGATTTTACTACGGAACCCTGACCATGGATTTTGCTACATAATTATTGTTACGGATTTTACTACGGAACCCTGACCACGAAATTTGCTACAGAATTATTGTTACGGATTTTACTATGGAAGCTTGATCACGGAATTTGCAACCAAATTATTGCAACGGAATTTGCAACGAAACCCGCTACAGAAGTAGCAACGGAAAAAGAACTATGGAATTCGCTACGCACAAACGGCTACGGAAATCGCTACGGAGTCCACCTACGGAATTCGCTACGGAATACATGCGCTACGGAATCAGTCTGTAGCAAACTTGCTACGGAAATAAAAGTTCGTAGCAAACTAATTCGCTACGAGCTTTATTGTAACAGAACAGTTCCAATACTTTGCAAACCATACTTTAAAAATCTGCTTAAAATACTAAGCCCTTGTATAGAGCTTCTTTCAAAACCAATTTCCAAACTTTAGTATTTATAAACATTGGAAATCATATTTTTTTCTAAAAATAACATTTTGCTACGTACTAGAAAATCCTCATAGAACTCACCTTGACGTTGCTACGAGTCTCTACGCTTCTCGTATTCCTTTCCCTTTTCCGTGCTCAACCACGTTTGAAGCACCACCTATACATGTATTATATATATAAATACTCAATATAATTAACTCTATAATGCTAAGGTCTCATATAACATAGCTATAGGTTATAATAAATGTATAACCATTTATAACTCATTTTACGGTTTTCTCCGAAATACACGTATACTGCTACAGTACCCCCGAGGGGTTGAATTTCAGTTCCGACTCTTTTCCATGAAATCTTAGACCATATTAGACTTGTGTTTCAAATTTGGAGTTCATTGGACAAGTCTAGCTCAAATTCCAAAAATTAAGTTTTAACGTGAATAGTGATTTTCGCCACTGCCGCTACAGTGACTTTTCCGCAAGGTCGAATTACGGATTTGACCATTCCCGACATAATCTTATACCATGTTAGGGTTATGTCTGAAATTTCAGGTCAATCGGACGTGTCTAGCTATAGTTTCTAGCGTTTGATTATTTAAAAATTCTAACATTTTTGGTCCCTGACTGGAGCACTGTAGCACACAGTTCACCCATTAAGCACTTATTTCAGATCTTAATCATTTTACTATCATTCCATGACTAAAACCCTTGTTTTACATCAGGTTTTAAGCCATGGAATCACAAATTCCAATTCCATTTCTTCAAAATCCCGTTTTTGATATTTTGCACCAAAAATCAATCTTTTTGAAATTAGTCACTTAGGAGTGTCTTAATACATCCTAAGTGATCATTTGGACCCAACAAAACCATAAAAACCAGCTTTGATCTTACAAACCCGTTTTTAGGGTTCTTGAGCACAAATTCCCATTTCTTGATTTCTAACATATAGCAACCTACTTCCATGTTTTTGAGTTAAGTTCTTAACTAATGGCTTATTGGAAGCATTAGCTACTTAACCCACATGATTTATAACTTCAATTTCAGTTTCTACTCAACCCAATTCAAGAACACCCAAGAACTAGGTTAGAACAAGGAAATCTTACCTTCTCTAGCTTTGGAATCACCAATTCCAATCCTTTGCTTGATTCCCTTGGCCAATTCTTGTTCCCTTCTTCTTCTTCTCGTGATCTTGCTGCACACTTCTAGTTCTCTCCCGTGTTCTCTGGATGCTTCTAACTTATGAGATAATAACTCTCATATTTCATATATATATTTAATGTTTATAATCTAATTACATTTTAGTCCCCAAAGCTTCTTATTTCTTTCCAAAATGATCCTAAAACCATAAATCTTGCAAGGAATGTTCTAATAACTACTAACTTGACATTTTCTTGACATTTTGGTCATTTCCATGTCAAATAACCATTTTGCCCTTTTTGGTCAAATTTCACTATTCACGCGGTAAAAACTCCAAATTTCACATAAACTATTATTTCTCATTATATTATTTTACAAATACTTATTATTACACATAATAGTCGTACAATACGATAAACGACGATTTTACCCTTTTTGACTTTTTCGCGGGTTATATATATATATATATATATATATATATATATATATATATATATATATATATATATATATATATATATATATATATATATATATATATATATATATATATATACCAAAACTGTAACACCCCTTTTCTCAAACCATATTTAAAATACAAATACAGTTTTCAAACATATTTTACAACTTGTGACTATAAAATAGCCACTTAAATTTTTGTTTTATTTTACAAACTTAAACTCGAGGGGTATTACAGACTCAATATAGATAACCATAATTTAAACTTACAGTGTACAATAACGGTCCCAACTGCGACTCTCGCTCCTTCACCTAAGTACATAGCATTTCAAAAACATAGTATACGTGAGACATAAAGTCTCGTGAGTAATATGGGTTTAGACCCAAAACTTTTCTATTCAAAACTTGAAGTATCAAAAGTACATTGCTAAAACTGATTTATTTCATAAATCTCAAAATAGCTTTTTCTTCTTTACTATCAAACTTTAAAAAGACTTTCTTTTATAAAACTGCTTCCTTTCTCATTTCCTCATGACCAACTGAAACTTATGAATTAAGTTAATTAATTCATTCAACTAGCTCCCCTCGCGGGACAGAACAGATCTGCCCACTCGGTTTGCTCATTCTGTCTCCCCTTTGTGACTTGGAACGAATTCAAGCACAAGGGTATACTAAGCTAGACAACTACTTTGCGACGGGAGGTACCATCCCAGTAGTGTCTTCTGATCCCCCAATTATGTGGGTGATCCTAGTCCGGACAACTGACTCATATTTCTTTCTTTCTTTAATTCTTACTTCATTTCATCTCAAATTGGTCAAAATGGGACACAATTTGTAATAAACTAAAACTCATAAACTTTGTAACTCTTTATCAAAAATATTATCAAAACTACTTTTAACATCTTAGTTCCCAAAAGGAACTTCTTTCAAAATACTTTGCAAATCATACTTTAAAAATATACTTAAAATACTAAGCCCTTGTATAGAGCTTCATTCAAAAACCATTTTCCAAACTTTAGTATTTATAAACATTGGAAATCATATTTTTTTCTGAAAATAACATTTTGCTACGTACTAGAAAATCCTCATAGAACTCACCTTGACGTTGCTACGAGTCTCTACGCTTCTCGTATTCCTTTCCCTTTTCCGTGCTCAACCACGTTTGAAGCACCACCTATACATGTATTATATATATAAATACTCAATATAATTAACTCTATAATGCTAAGGTCTCATATAACATAGCTATAGGTTATAATAAATGTATAACCATTTATAACTCATTTTACGGTTTTCTCCGAAATACACGTATACTGCTACAGTACCCCCGAGGGGTCGAATTTCAGTTCCGACTCTTTTCCATGAAATCTTAGACCATATTAGACTTGTGTTTCAAATTTGGAGTTCATTGGACAAGTCTAACTCAAATTCCAAAAATTAAGTTTTAACGTGAATAGTGATTTTCGCCACTGCCGCTACAGTGACTTTTCCGCAAGGTCGAATTACGGATTTGACCATTCCCGACATAATCTTATACCATGTTAGGGTTATGTCTGAAATTTCAGGTCAATCGGACGTGTCTAGCTATAGTTTCTAGCGTTTGAGTTATTTAAAAATTCTAACATTTTTGGTCCCTGACTGGAGCACTGTAGCACGCAGTTCACCCATTAAGCACTTATTTCAGATCTTAATCATTTTACTATCATTCCATGACTAAAACCCTTGTTTTACATCAGGTTTTAAGCCATGGAATCACAAATTCCAATTCCATTTCTTCAAAATCCCGTTTTTGATATTTTGCACCAAAAATCAATCTTTTTGAAATTAGTCACTTAGGAGTGTCTTAATACATCCTAAGTGATCATTTGGACCCAACAAAACCATAAAAACCAGCTTTGATCTTACAAACCCGTTTTTAGGGTTCTTGAGCACAAATTCCCATTTCTTGATTTCTAACATATAGCAACCTACTTCCATGTTTTTGAGTTAAGTTCTTAACTAATGGCTTATTGGAAGCATTAGCTACTTAACCCACATGATTTATTACTGAAATTGCAGTTTCCACTCAACCCAAAAAAAAAACCCCAAATCAAGAACACACACAAAACCTAGGTTAAAACTAAGGAATTCTTACCTCTTTCAACTATGGAATCACTAATTCCAACCTTGTTCCTTGCCAATTCCTTGATTTTCTTCTTCTTCTTTGCTCCTTCCCGCTGCCTCTCGTGCTCTCTGGAATTCTCTGGAGAGTTTCTCACTTAATGAAAGAAATAACTCTATTTTAGAGTTATATAATTAACTTATAAAGTATTTACATTTTTGGTCCTTTGGTTTCTAATTTTTATACAAAGATGATCCTAAGACCATAACTTGCAACCAAAGTTCCATTAATTTCTAACTTTACAATTTCTTAACATTTTGGTCATTTCCATGTCAAATGACCATTTTACCCTTTTTGGTCAAATTTCACTATTCACGCGGTAAAACTCCAAATTTCACATAATTTCTTATTTCTTATATCATTATGTAAATCTGACTACACCATTCCATGGCGACACTTTTATCATCACTAAATTACTTTCTTGTTACTCATACAGTCTTTTCTTTTAATTTGAGTAACTCTTATGTCGGTCTTGTGCTGCTTTCATGTTAACCTGAATCATTCCAATCTTCTCATTGGTCATTCTAACAATTTCTGGTCCTATCAACTTAGTGTCACCCGCCCCCAACCAGCATAAAGGAGTTATACATTTTCTACGATACAATGCCTCAAAGGGTGGCATTTTAATGCTAGAATGGTTGCTATTGTTATATGTAAACTACACTAAGGCAGGTGTTCATCCCAACTACCTCCAAATTCCATCACGCATGATCGTAGCATGTCTTCTACTGTCTGTATCGTTCATTCGCTCTGACCATCCGTTTGTGGATGATACGCTGTGCTTAGCTGAATTCTCGTCCCCATTTTCTCTTGTAAAGCTCTTCAAAAGTTAGAGGTAAATCTAGGGTCTCTGTCTGACACGATGGACAACGGTGCACCATATATTCTTAACACTTCATCTGTATACAACTGGGCTAACCTCTCCAAATGGAGTAGTTTCTTTTATGGCTAGAAACAGTGCACTCTTGGTCAACCGGTCCACTATGACCCATATACTATCTCATCCTCTTCTCGTTCTCGGTAATCCGACAATAAAGTCCATGGTTACATCTTCCCACTTTCCGGCTGGAATGTGCAATGACTGAGCATCTCTATGCGGGACCTAATGTTCCGCCTTGACTTGTGCATAAATGACACACTTGGAGATGTACTTAGCTATCCTCTTCTTCATTCCAGGCCACCAGTACTGTCTTTTAAGATCTTGATAAGTCTTGGTACTCCCTGGATGTATGGAATACTTTGACTTATGCGACTCTTCTAGAATCAGCTTCCTCAAGCCTCCTGCTCTCGGTACCCAATTGCGGGTTCTAGAAATCTTTAGCTCTTGTCTACTTATCTCAAACTGCATGTCTTCCTCGTTTCTCATCTTTCAAGTCTATGCTTTTTCCAACTTTTTGTTGGACTGCTTTAATATGTTCTATAATACTGAAAACTAGTTCTATACGTATCAATCTTGCATTGATTCTTTTTTTTGGAACTTTTCTACTCAATGCATCTGCTGCTACACTTGCTTGCCTGAATGGTATACAATCTCACAAACATAATCACTGATCAACTCTAACTATCTTTTCTGTCTTATGTTCAACTCTATTGGAGTGAACACATACTGCAAACTCTTGTGATCAGTGAATAGCTTGCGCTTTGTTCCATACAGGTAATGCCTCCAAATTTTTAAGGCAAATACAATCACTGCTAGCTCTATATCATAGGTAATATACTTTGTTTCTAGGGTTTTCAGCTATCTGGGAACATATACTATACTCTTACTCCTCTGCATCTACACACAGCTAAGCCCTCTATGTGAGGCATTGCTGTATTCTTCAAAATCTTCCGTCCCATCTGGTAATATAAGGACAGACGCATTACTCGACTTCTCTTTTTAATGTAATAAAAGCTTTTACTTATTCTTCTTACTTGAGTAAATTTCATATTTTAAATTTACTTTCTCTCTCTTATTTTAGAAGCTCTATAACTTCATACTTTATTATAGAAAATTGACTTTCCAACAGTCGATCTACATTACTAATTACTTCTTTCTTGTCGTTAGACTTAAATCTCTTATTATCTTTATACAATTTCTTTAGAAGTTTTACAACTTCTTATATCTATATATACTAAAAAAAATTGACTCTTCGAAAGTCAATCGTTGTTCTTGCTTCTTTTGTCTTATCTTTCATCTTTAATTCTCAAGAAATTTTCTCTCTCTTTTTTTTATAAGCAAAACCTTTTGTATCCAAGGTGTTGCTATAATTACTACTAAACTTTTTTTTGTCTTTACTACTAGTTTTCTTACATTCTCATAAGGTTATTGCCTTTATCATCTTGTTACTTGCATGTATTACTTTTATAAATACATGTCTTGTATCACTCTTCACTTATATTATTTTTATCTTTCTACATATTAACGATCTAAATACCTCTTTCATTTTTTTTTTAAAATTTCAATCTCTTTTACTCGTTATACTTTCTAATATAATCTTGTCCTTTTCATTTCTTAGCTCTCTTACAGTACTCTTATGAGTACACCTCTTATCTTCTTAGGTATCCCATGTACCATTCTCATTTTGTTACTTATGTTTTAGTATTTTCTTGTAGTTCTTATTTCTCACACTGATGCCTAGTTTAGCACTCTATCTCTTGCTTACTCTTTACTTGCTATGGCTAATGCCAAAAATAACTTTTACTTTTCTTTTTATCCTGACTGCATTATAACCATATTTCAATAAAGATTGGCATTTCTGACTCAACGATTTCTTGTTTTATCTCATTATACTTATTAAGCATACACTACTTTCATAGTCATATAGATTACCACCATTTTTCATAAACATTTAGTCTCTATGTCTTATATATTTTACTCATAAACTTTTTAGGTTTGATACCCAAAATACTTTTATTGTACTTTTCACCATTTCTCTCTATGTGTCATAAGGCTATATGCCCAACACATTGCATTGTTCTTTCATTTAAGTTTCATTTCTTTACTCTCTTTACTTTTATGTATCTTAAAGCGATACACTCTATACATTTTTGTTTCATAGTTACTAGCCATATACTGGCTATTTTTTTTAAATCTTTGGCTACTTTAACCCATCTCTTCCTTTTAGAAGTAGTAACTTCTTGTTTCTTTATTTTAACTCTTATTTCATATTTGACTCTTTGTCTATTACTTATCTGGATATTCACTTTTATTCTTTCTCTCCTATTATTTATGACTCTCAGTCATTTTCTCACATTCTTTTGGTTATTCGCTTATCATTCATAGTTCTTCTTATTTGTATACCAAAACTGTAACACCCCTTTCTCAAACCATAGTTTAATATAGTTTATATTACAAAACATTTTACAAAAACGTGACCATGAAAAGTCACCTAATTTTTTTTATAAACTTTATTCTGAAAGGGTATTACAGACTCAATACAGAAAACCATAATTTAAACTTACTGTATACACACTGGTCCCACTCCAGCTCCTGCTCATCTTACCTAACTACATAGCATTTAAAAATAATACGTGAGACATAAAGTCTCGTGAGTAATATGGGTTTTAGACCCAAAACTTTTATGCTTTAAAACTTGAAATATAAACAAGTAAACTACTAGAACTTATTTCATATTAAATCTCAAATCTCTTTTTTTTCTATCTTCAAAACTCAAAAACACTTTCTTTCTCAAAAACTGCTTCTTACTTTAAAACTGATTTATTCTTTAAAACTGCTTTCTTTTTTTTAAAACTGCTTTCTTTCTCATGTACTTGTGACCAACTGAAACTCATGAATTAGTTTAGTTTAATTCATTCTACTAGCTCCCCTCGCGGGACAGAACAGATCCACCCGCCAGGTTATGCTCTTTCTGACTCCCCTTTTGTGACTTGAAACAGATTCAAGCATAAGGGTATACTAAGCTAGACAACTACTTCGCGACGGGAGGTACCATCCCAGTAGTGTCTTCTGATCTCCCGATTATGTGGGTGATCCTAGTCCAGACAACTAACTCTTACTACTTTCTTTGCTTTGGTTCTTATCTTTTTTACTTTCTTCATTTTATCTCAAATTGGTCAAATATGGACACAATTTCAAAACAAACTCAAACTTTAACTCTTTGACTCATACTCTTGAAAATCACTTTAAAACTAACTTCAAAATCTTTAGCTTTCATATGGAGCTTCTTTCAAAACTTTACAAACTATACTTCTTTAAAAACTGAACTTCTTTAAAATCTCTTTTAAACACTTAGCTCTTGGAGCTATTTTCAAAACTGTCTCCAAACTTTAGTATCTAAAAACATTTGGAAATCTCCTTTTCTGAAAATATCATTTTGCTATGTACTAGAAAAATCCTCATAAAACTCACCTTGTTTTAGCTATAAACCACTATGCTTCTTATATGCCTTTTTCTTTTCCGTGCTCTCTAGTATTTGAAGCACCTCCTACACATATATCACATATATATATATTTAATAAATATATGCTACAACTGACTCTACAGTTATAAGGTCTCATATGACACAACTTCAAGTCATAACAAGTATATGACTACTAGCAATCATCTTTCTATGAATTATATACTCTTTAATGTACTCGTATTCTACTACAGTACCCCCGAGGGGTCGTATTCTGGATTTTATAATTTTCCACATGGTTTCATACCATTTTAAGCTTATGGTATGAATTATAGGTCAAACGGACATGTTTAGAAGCAAGTTCAAATCTCAAAATTGGACAGAAGTGCTGCCCAGCAAGAGCACGACTCGTGCTCTTTATGCCTTATGGGTTGCACGACTCGTGCCAATAGTAGGATGCCTTTTCTTGGCTCTACAGTGGAGCACGACTCGTGCAGATGCTAGGGTAAAAAGGCACGACTCGTGCCTTACCTGCAGATTCGATTTTAAGTCCGATTTTTGAGCTGCAGACCTCTATTTTTGCCTATTAAGTGCTTAATACATAACTTAATCGTTTTACTATCATTCCATGACTAAAACCCTTACTTTACTTCAGGTTTTAACCCATGGAATCACTGATTCCCATTCCAATTCTTTGAAAACCCGTTTTTTGATATTTTCACTAAAAATCCAAGTTTTTGAAATTAACCACTTAGGAGTGTCTTAATACATCCTAAGTGATCATTTGGACTCAACAAAACCATAAAAACTGGTCTTGATCTTGTAAACCCGTGAATTAGGGTTCTTGAGCAAAAATCATCTTTTTCTTAATTTCAACAACCCTTCATAGTTGAAGCGTGTTTACTTAATGTTTTAGTGTAACTAGATGATGATGAATTTCTGGAAACATTTCATGAAGTTCATAATCCATATTTCCAAATTTCAACCCGAGAAGATGATGAATAGTAGGTGTTCTTACCTCAAATGCTTGGAAACTTCAATTCCAACTTCTATTTCTTGCAAAATCTTCCAGAACTCTTTCTCCCCTCTTGTTCTCTCTAGCTCTCTCTCGATTCTTCCACTGATTTCTGGAGAATGAGAGCTAAATATCTTATATATATATATATATTTAATTTTTATAAAATAGTTACACTTTAGCCCTTAGCCTTCCACTTTCTTTACAAAAATGGTCCTAAGACCCAAAATCTTGCAAACATAGTTCTAATAATTATTAACTTAGCTCCTTACAGAAATTTCTTAACAAAATGGTCATTTTCATGTCAAATGACCGATTTGCCCTTTTTGGCCAAGTATCACTATTCAAGCGGTAAAACTTCAAATTTTACATAGACTTTTATTTCTTATTACATTATTCCACAAATCACATACTATTTTACATAATGGTCTTATAATTTTAAATATGGTTTGAGAAAAGGGGTGTTACAGTTTTGGTATCAGAGCCATAGTTTAAGCGAATTAGGTTGGAATACCATCCTAGTCTTAAACTAGCAAGAGTAGTAGTAGGTTGCCTTAGTTATATAGAAGGCATAGAGTGAGTATAACTGCTATAATAATGCAGTCAAGATAAGGAGATAACATGCTACCGCTTATGAAATATTATATAGAATTGCGTATTAAACCGATAATTTGTTCATCTATATAGTAATGGGAGACAGAAGACAAGCTGACAGGGGTGAGGGCAGTCACACTTCCTCAAGAGGAAGTGAACCACATGTTCTGCGAAACGATGAGGCTGAGCCAAACCCACCACCACCACAACCTGTCACTATGGAGGCAATTCAGTTCCTAATTAATAATCTACGAACTGAACTGAGGCAAGATGTGCACAACATAATAGATAGCAGAATGGGTGAACCTAGTGCCCAATCATCACAAGAAGTTTCCAAGAAGATGACTGAGGAAGCAACTACTGGAGGAAACAAGACGGAAGAAAAGGGCTGTTCTTTTAAGTCCTTTATGGCTTGCAAACCGCCCGAATACCATGGTAGTTTTGAGCCCAAAGTGACAATGCGATGGGTTCGAGAGATTGAACAAGTGATACAAGCGAGCAAATGTGCAGAAAAAGACCAAGTCACTTTTGCTTCTCGGCAACTGAAGGATGATGCTTTGGTGTGGTGGAACACCAAATATGAAAGCTTGGGAAAGGATGTGGTATATGGTTGGTCATGGGCAGAGTTTGTCACGTGCCTCAAAGATAAATTCTGTCCCACGCGAGATTTGGAGAAGTTGAATGAAGATTTCTTAACAATAAAGAAAGGAGACTTGACGGTGGACGAGTATACAAAGAAATTTTGCGACATGCTACCTTTTGTGGGGGAATCCTACCCCAGTGAGCGGTCCCGAATAAACCGCTATGTCCGGGGTTTACCATGGAACTACGAGTTAGAAGTAAAGAAAGCCGAAACACTAGATGGGGCGATCAATGCTGCCCGAACGGTGGAAGATGTTGGAAAAAGAAGGAAGGAAGAAGGACCTGGTTTTGGTGACAAAAGGAAGACAGTTAGTAGTATCAGTGGGAACATAAAGAAGAAAGGAAAAATGAGTACAAGTCAGAGCCGACAGGGAAGTGTGAAAAAGTGCGAGAAATGTGGGAAAGAACACGGTGGCGAATGCCGAGCGGGATCAAATGCCTGCTTTAATTGTGGCGGATTCGGTCACAAAGCGAAAGATTGTAAAGCCAAGAAAGCCAGCGAAGTGGAGTGCTTCTCATGCCATCAGATGGGACACTACAGTTTCAACTGCCCAAACAAGGGAGGAGAAACTATGGTGTCAACAGACCAGAAGAAGACCGAACCCCAGAAGGTGAAGACTCGAGCTTTTCAGATTACCAGGGAGGAAGCGAAGGAGACTCACGATGTGGTCTCAGGTATACTACTAATCAACTCGACACCTGCATATGTCTTGTTTGATTCCGGGTCTACATATTCATTTGTGTCCCATGGGTTTGGAGCTAGATTAAAAGTGCCATTAGAATTGTTAGATCTAGTTTTTGAGGTAGAAGTGGCGGACGGGAAATTTGTTGAAGTTCAGCATATGTATCGAGACTGTGAGCTTGACATCAACGGCAAGAAGTTTCGACTTAATCTCCTCCCTATTGGAATTAAGTCCTTTGATGTAATAATTGGAATGGATTGGCTCGGTGCCAATGATGCAAAGATAGCTTGTGGACAGAAGAGGGTGTCTGTTAAAACCCTTGGAGCAAAGGTGTACGTATATGGAGAAAGAAGAACGCACGTGCCAAGTATCATCAGTGTAGCTAAAGCTCGAAGATGTATCAGGAAAGGGTGTGTATCTTTCCTAGCCTATGTGATGACTGAAGATAAAGTGAAACAGACGTACAAAGACATAGATGTGGTAAAAGAGTTTCCAGAAGTTTTTCCAGATGAATTGCCAGGCTTGCCACCAGAAAGGCAAGTTGAGTTTCGGATAGATCTTGTCCCAGGAGCTTCCCCAATAGCACGAGCACCGTACCGGTTAGCACCAACAGAGATGAGGGAATTAATGTCCCAGTTGCAGGAATTACCAGATAAAGGCTTCATCAGGCCTAGTTCTTCTCCGTGGGGTGCTCCAGTTTTATTTGTAAAGAAGAAAGATGGGTCAATGCGAATGTGCATTGATTACAGAGAATTGAACAAAATTACCATCAAGAACCGTTACCCGTTGCCCAGAATAGACGATTTGTTTGACCAGTTGCAAGGAGCAGATTATTTCTCGAAAATTGATTTAAGATCTGGGTATCATCAAGTCAGGGTAAAAGAAAGTGATGTAGAGAAAACGGCGTTTCGTACACGATACGGGCATTACGAGTTTCTAGTAATGCCATTTGGTCTTACGAATGCACCAGCGATCTTTATGGACTTAATGAATCGGGTATGTAAACCATTCTTAGACCGGTTTGTTATAGTGTTCATAGATGATATTTTGATCTACTCAAAGAATAAAGAAGAGCATGCGAGTCATCTGCGGTTAGTACTTGAGACTTTGAAGAGAGAACAGCTTTATGCAAAGTTCTCCAAGTGCGAGTTTTGGATGAGAGAGGTTCAGTTCCTTGGACACGTTGTTTCTATCCAAGGTATAAAAGTTGATCCAGCGAAAGTTGAAGCAGTGATGAAATGGGAGCCACCTAAGACACCAACAGAAGTTAGAAGTTTTCTCGGTCTTGCCGGGTACTACCGGAGATTTATTCAAGATTTCTCCCGTATCGCAGTGCCACTTACACGATTAACCAGGAAAGAAGAGCAGTTTAGATGGCAAGAGGAACAAGAAAGAGCCTTCGCTACATTGAAAGAAAAGTTGTGTAACGCGCCTGTCCTTACATTGCCAGATGGGACAGAAGATTTTGAAGTGTACAGCGATGCCTCGCATCGAGGGCTTGGCTGTGTATTGATGCAAAGAGGGAAGGTTATAGCATACGCTTCTAGACAGTTGAAAGATTCAGAGAAAAAGTACACAACTCACGATCTAGAACTTGCAGCGATCGTATTTGCCTTGAAGATTTGGAGACATTACTTGTATGGTACAAAGTGCAAGCTATTCACCGATCACAAGAGTCTGCAGTATGTGTTCACTCAAAAAGAGTTGAACATGAGACAGAGCAGATGGCTAGAGCTGATCAGTGACTATGATTGCGACATTATATACCATCCGGGTAAAGCAAATGTTGTAGCAGATGCATTAAGTAGAAAAGCACCTGAGAAAAGAATCAAGGCAAGGTCGATGCGCATAGAATTGGTATCCAGTATCATAGAGCGGATTAAAGCAGCTCAGCAGAAAGTTGAAGAAAGTGAAAACTTAAAAGATGAAAAGCTAGGAAAAGACATACAGTTTGAAACCAACAGTCAAGGATTAAAGACCTACAGAAACCGCATTTGGGTACCGAAAGCCGGAGGTTTGAGAAAGCTGATTCTAGAAAAGTCGCATAAGTCAAAGTATTCCATTCATCCTGGGAGTACCAAGACTTATCAAGATTTGAAAAGACAGTATTTGTGGCCTGGAATGAAGAAGAGGATAGCTAAGTACATCTCCAAGTGTGTTATTTGTGCACAAGTCAAGGCGGAACATCAGGTCCCGCATGGAAATGCTCAGTCATTGCATATTCCAGCCGGAAAGTGGGAAGATGTAACCATGGACTTGGTTGTCGGGTTACCGAGGACGAGAAGAGGTCATGATAGTATATGGGTCATAGTGGACCGGTTGACCAAGAGTGCATTATTTCTAGCCATAAAAGAAACTACTCCATTGGAGCAGTTAGCCCAGTTGTATTCAGATGAAGTGTTAAGAAGATATGGTGCACCGTTGTCTATCGTGTCAGATAGAGACCCTAGATTTACCTCTAACTTTTGGAGAGCTTTACAAGATAAAATGGGGACAAGAATTCAGCTAAGTACAGCGTATCATCCACAAACGGATGGTCAGAGTGAACGAATGATCCAGACATTGGAAGACATGCTACGATCATGCGTGATGGAATTTGGAGGTAGTTGGGATGAACACCTACCATTAGTGGAGTTTGCATATAATAACAGCTACCATTCCAGCATCAAAATGCCACCCTTTGAGGCATTGTATGGTAGAAAGTGTAGAACTCCTTTGTGCTGGTTGGAAGCGGGTGAGACTAAGCTTACGGGGCCAGAGATTGTTAGAGTAACTAATGAGAAGATTGGAGTAATTCAAGCCAACATGAAAGCAGCACAAGATCGGCAAAAGAGTTACTCAAATTTAAAGAAGAGACCGTATGACTTGCAAGAAGGAGATTTGGTGATGATAAAAGTGTCACCATGGAAAGGAGTGGTCAGATTTGGCAAGAGAGGAAAGCTGAGTCCAAGATACATTGGACCTTTTAGAATCCTAAAGAGAGTTGGGTTACAAGCATTCAAGATAGAGTTACCACCCGAACTCAGTGGAATACATGATACCTTTCATGTATGCTACTTGAAGAAGTATTTTGGTAAAGAAGAATTAGTAATACCGTATACTGACTTAAGGGTGGAGACTCCTAGCAAACTGATTGAGGAACCCGAAGCCATCCTAGAAATGCAGACTAAAAAGCTAAGGAATAAGGAGATCGACCTTGTTCTAGTCAAGTGGAAGCATCCATTAGGGTCAAACCTAACTTGGGAGACGTTAGCAGAAATGAAGAAAAGATATCCGAATTTCACCGATTACGAAAAGATTCCGAGGACGGAATCCGCTTAAGGAGGGGTGACTGTAAGAACCCGCGAAAAAGTCAAAAAGGGTAAAACCGTCTTTTGACACGTTATAAAACTATTATGTAAAATATTATGTATTTGTAACATAATGATATAAGAAATAAGAAATTATGTGAAATTTGGAGTTTTTACCGCGTGAATAGTGAAATTTGACCAAAAAGGGTAAAATGGTCATTTGACATGGAAATGACCAAAATGTTAAGAAAATGTCAAGTTGGAAGTTAATGGGACATTGTTGCAAGAATTTGGGTCTTAGGACCATCTATGTAAAGAAAATGGAAAATTTAGGACTAAAATGTAATTAAATTATAAACATTAATTATATAAAGAAAACATGAGAGTTATTCTCTCATAATTCAGAAAATTCCTCCAGAGAATTCTAGAGAGCACGAGAGAGAGCTAGAGAGAAGAAGAAGTTCTTGAAGGTTGCTAAGAAATCAAAGGAATCAAAGGATTGGAATTAGTGATTCCAAGGTAAGAATTCATCCTCTTTAACCTAGTTTTTGGGTATGTGGTTGAATTTGGTCTCGGGAAGAAATTGGAACTGAAATTGCAGCTGAAATTCATGTGGGTTAAGTAGCTAATGCTTCCAATAAGCCATTAGTTAAGAACTTAACCCATAAACATGGAAGTAGGTTGCTATATGTTAGAAATCAAGAAATGGGAATTTGTGCTCAAGAACCCTAAAAACGGGTTTGTAAGATCAAAGCTGGTTTTTATGGTTTTGTTGGGTCCAAATGATCACTTAGGATGTATTAAGACACTCCTAAGTGACTAATTTCAAAAAGATGGATTTTTGGTGCAAAATATCAAAAACGGGATTTTGAAGAAATGGAATTGGAATTTGTGATTCCATGGCTTAAAACCTGATGTAAAACAAGGGTTTTAGTCATGGAATGATAGTAAAATGATTAAGAACTGAAATAAGTTCTTAATGGGTGAACTGCGTGCTACAGTGCTCCAGTCAGGGACCAAAAATGTTAGAATTTTTAAATAACTCAAACGCTAGAAACTATAGCTAGACACGTCCGATTGACCTGAAATTTCAGACATAACCTTAACATGGTATAAGAACATGTCGGGAATGGTCAAATCTGTAATTCGACCTTGCGGAAAAGTCACTGTAGCGGCAGTGGCGAAAAGTACTATTCACGTTAAAACTTAATTTTTGGAATTTGAGCTAGACTTGTCCAATGAACTCCAAATTTGAAACACAAGTCTAATATGGTCTAAGATTTCATGGAAAAGAGTCGGAACTGAAATTCGACCCCTCGGGGGTACTGTAGCAGTATACGTGTATTTCGGAGAAAACCGTAAAATGAGTTATAAATGGTTATACATTTATTATAACCTATAGCTATGTTATATGAGACCTTAGCATTATAGAGTTAATTATATTGAGTATTTATATATATAATACATGTATAGGTGGTGCTTCAAACGTGGTTGAGCACGGAAAAGGGAAAGGAATACGAGAAGCGTAGAGACTCGTAGCAACGTCAAGGTGAGTTCTATGAGGATTTTTCTAGTACGTAGCAAAATGTTATTTTCAGAAAAAAATATGATTTCCAATGTTTATAAATACTAAAGTTTGGAAAATGGTTTTTGAATGAAGCTCTATACAAGGGCTTAGTATTTTAAGTAGATTTTTAAAGTATGATTTGCAAAGTATTTTGAAAGAAGTTCCTTTTGGGAACTAAGATGTTAAAAGTAGTTTTGATAATATTTTTGATAAAGAGTTACAAAGTTTATGAGTTTTAGTTTATTACAAATTGTGTCCCATTTTGACCAATTTGAGATGAAATGAAGTAAGAATTAAAGAAAGAAAGAAATATGAGTCAGTTGTCCGGACTAGGATCACCCACATAATCGGGGGATCAGAAGACACTACTGGGATGGTACCTCCCGTCGCGATGTATTTGTCTAGCTTAGTATACCCTTGTGCTTGAATTCGTTCCAAGTCACAAAGGGGAGACAGAATGAGCAAACCGAGTGGGCAGATCTGTTCTGTCCCGCGAGGGGAGCTAGTTGAATGAATTAATTAACTTAATTCATAAGTTTCAGTTGGTCATGAGGAAATGAGAAAGGAAGCATTTTTATAAAAGAAAGTCTTTTTAAAGTTTGATAGTAAAGAAGAAAAAGCTATTTTGAGATTTATCAAATAAATCAGTTTTAGCAATGTACTTTTGATACTTCAAGTTTTGAATGGAAAAGTTTTGGGTCTAAACCCATATTACTCACGAGACTTATTGTCTCACGTATACTATGTTTTTGAAATGCTATGTACCTAGGTGAAGGAGCGAGAGTTGCAGTTGGGAAAAAAGGCATATAAGAAGCATAGTGGTTTATAGCTAAAACAAGGTGAGTTTTATGAGGATTTTTCTAGTACATAGCAAAATGATATTTTCAGAAAAGGAGATTTCCAAATGTTTTTAGATACTAAAGTTTGGAGACAGTTTTGAAAATAGCTCCAAGAGCTAAGTGTTTAAAAGAGATTTTAAAGAAGTTCAGTTTTTAAAGAAGTATAGTTTGTAAAGTTTTGAAAGAAGCTCCATATGAAAGCTAAAGATTTTGAAGTTAGTTTTAAAGTGATTTTCAAGAGTATGAGTCAAAGAGTTAAAGTTTGAGTTTGTTTTGAAATTGTGTCCATATTTGACCAATTTGAGATAAAATGAAGAAAGTAAAAAAGATAAGAACCAAAGCAAAGAAAGTAGTAAGAGTTAGTTGTCCGGACTAGGATCACCCACATAATCGGGAGATCAGAAGACACTACTGGAATGGTACCTCCCGTCGCAAAGTAGTTGTCTAGCTTAGTATACCCTTATGCTTGAATCTGTTTCAAGTCACAAAAGGGGAGTCAGAAAGAGCATAACCTGGCGGGTGGATCTGTTCTGTCCCGCGAGGGGAGCTAGTAGAATGAATTAAACTAAACTAATTCACGAGTTTCAGTTGGTCACAAGTACATGAGAAAGAAAGCAGTTTTAAAAAAAAGAAAGCAGTTTTAAAGAATAAATCAGTTTTAAAGTAAGAAGCAGTTTTTGAGAAAGAAAGTGTTTTTGAGTTTTGAAGATAGAAAAGAAAAGAGATTTGAGATTTAATATGAAATAAGTTCTAGTAGTTTACTTGTTTATATTTCAAGTTTTAAAGCATAAAAGTTTTGGGTCTAAAACCCATATTACTCACGAGACTTTATGTCTCACGTATTATTTTTAAATGCTATGTAGTTAGGTAAGATGAGCAGGAGCTGGAGTGGGACCAGTGTGTATACAGTAAGTTTAAATTATAGTTTTCTGTATTGAGTCTGTAATACCCTTTCAGAATAAAGTTTATAAAAAAAAATTAGGTGACTTTTCATGGTCACGTTTTTGTAAAATGTTTTGTAATATAAACTATATTAAACTATGGTTTGAGAAAGGGGTGTTACAGTTTCTTTTGACACGTTATAAAACTATTATGTAAAATATTATGTATTTGTAACATAATGATATAAGAAATAAGAAATTATGTGAAATTTGGAGTTTTTACCGCGTGAATAGTGAAATTTGACCAAAAAGGGTAAATTGGTCATTTGACATGGAAATGACCAAAATGTTAAGAAAATGTCAAGTTGGAAGTTAATGGGACATTGTTGCAAGAATTTGGGTCTTAGGACCATCTATGTAAAGAAAATGGAAAATTTAGGACTAAAATGTAATTAAATTATAAACATTAATTATATAAAGGAAACATGAGAGTTATTCTCTCATAATTCAGAAAATTCCTCCAGAGAATTCTAGAGAGCACGAGAGAGAGCTAGAGAGAAGAAGAAGTTCTTGAAGGTTGCTAAGAAATCAAAGGAATCAAATGATTGGAATTAGTGATTCCAAGGTAAGAATTCATCCTCTTTAACCTAGTTTTTGGGTATGTGGTTGAATTTGGTCTCGGGAAGAAATTGGAACTGAAATTGCAGCTGAAATTCATGTGGGTTAAGTAGCTAATGCTTCCAATAAGCCATTAGTTAAGAACTTAACTCATAAACATGGAAGTAGGTTGCTATATGTTAGAAATCAAGAAATGGGAATTTGTGCTCAAGAACCCTAAAAATGGGTTTGTAAGATCAAAGCTGGTTTTTATGGTTTTGTTGGGTCCAAATGATCACTTAGGATGTATTAAGACACTCCTAAGTGACTAATTTCAAAAAGATAGATTTTTGGTGCAAAATATCAAAAACGGGATTTTGAAGAAATGGAATTGGAATTTGTGATTCCATGGCTTAAAACCTGATGTAAAACAAGGGTTTTAGTCATGGAATGATAGTAAAATGATTAAGAACTAAAATAAGTTCTTAATGGGTGAACTGCGTGCTACAGTGCTCCAGTCAGGGACCAAAAATGTTAGAATTTTTAAATAACTCAAACGCTAGAAACTATAGCTAGACACGTCCGATTGACCTGAAATTTCAGACATAACCTTAACATGGTATAAGAACATGTCGGGAATGGTCGAATCTGTAATTCGACCTTGCGGAAAAGTCACTGTAGCGGCAGTGGCGAAAAGTACTATTCACGTTAAAACTTAATTTTTGGAATTTGAGCTAGACTTGTCCAATGAACTCCAAATTTGAAACACAAGTCTAATATGGTCTAAGATTTCATGGAAAAGAGTCGGAACTGAAATTCGACCCCTCGGGGGTACTGTAGCAGTATCCGTGTATTTCGGAGAAAACCGTAAAATGAGTTATAAATGGTTATACATTTATTATAACCTATAGCTATGTTATATGAGACCTTAGCATTATAGAGTTAATTATATTGAGTATTTATATATATAATACATGTATAGGTGGTGCTTCAAACGTGGTTGAGCACGGAAAAGGGAAAGGAATACGAGAAGCGTAGAGACTCGTAGCAACGTCAAGGTGAGTTCTATGAGGATTTTCTAGTACGTAGCAAAATGTTATTTTCAGAAAAAAATATGATTTCCAATGTTTATAAATACTAAAGTTTGGAAAATGGTTTTTGAATGAAGCTCTATACAAGGGCTTAGTATTTTAAGTAAATTTTTAAAGTATGATTTGTAAAGTATTTTGAAAGAAGTTCCTTTTGGGAACTAAGATGTTAAAAGTAGTTTTGATAATATTTTTGATAAAGAGTTATAAAGTTTATGAGTTTTAGTTTATTACAAATTGTGTCCCATTTTGACCAATTTGAGATGAAATGAAGTAAGAATTAAAGAAAGAAAGAAATATGAGTCAGTTGTCCGGACTAGGATCACCCACATAATTGGGGGATCAGAAGACACTACTGGGATGGTACCTCCCGTCGCGAAGTAGTTGTCTAGCTTAGTATACCCTTGTGCTAGAATTCCATATTTCCAGATTTCAACCCGAGAAGATGATTTTTGCTCAAGAACCCTAATTCACGGGTTTACAAGATCAAGACCAGTTTTTATGGTTTTGTTGAGTCCAAATGATCACTTAGGATGTATTAAGACACTCCTAAGTGGTTAATTTCAAAAACTTGGATTTTTAGTGAAAATATCAAAAAACGGGTTTTCAAAGAATTGGAATGGGAATCAGTGATTCCATGGGTTAAAACCTGAAGTAAAGTAAGGGTTTTAGTCATGGAATGATAGTAAAACGATTAAGTTATGTATTAAGCACTTAATAGGCAAAAATAGAGGTCTGCAGCTCAAAAATCGGACTTAAAATCGAATCTGCAGGTAAGGCACGAGTCGTGCCTTTTTACCCTAGCATCTGCACGAGTCGTGCTCCACTGTAGAGCCAAGAAAAGGCATCCTACTATTGGCACGAGTCGTGCAACCCATAAGGCATAAAGAGCACGAGTCGTGCTCTTGCTGGGCAGCACTTCTGTCCAATTTTGAGATTTGAACTTGCTTCTAAACATGTCCGTTTGACCTATAATTCATACCATAAGCTTAAAATGGTATGAAACCATGTGGAAAATTATAAAATCCAGAATACGACCCCTCGGGGGTACTGTAGTAGAATACGAGTACATTAAAGAGTATATAATTCATAGAAAGATGATTGCTAGTAGTCATATACTTGTTATGACTTGAAGTTGTGTCATATGAGACCTTATAACTGTAGAGTCAGTTGTAGCATATATTTATTATATATATATATATATATATATATATATATATATATATATATATATATATATATATATATATATATGTGTGATATATGTGTAGGAGGTGCTTCAAATACTAGAGAGCACGGAAAAGAAAAAGGCATATAAGAAGCATAGTGGTTTATAGCTAAAACAAGGTGAGTTTTATGAGGATTTTTCTAGTACATAGCAAAATGATATTTTCAGAAAAGGAGATTTCCAAATGTTTTTAGATACTAAAGTTTGGAGACAGTTTTGAAAATAGCTCCAAGAGCTAAGTGTTTAAAAGAGATTTTAAAGAAGTTCAGTTTTTAAAGAAGTATAGTTTGTAAAGTTTTGAAAGAAGCTCCATATGAAAGCTAAAGATTTTGAAGTTAGTTTTAAAGTGATTTTCAAGAGTATGAGTCAAAGAGTTAAAGTTTGAGTTTGTTTTGAAATTGTGTCCATATTTGACCAATTTGAGATAAAATGAAGAAAGTAAAAAAGATAAGAACCAAAGCAAAGAAAGTAGTAAGAGTTAGTTGTCCGGACTAGGATCACCCACATAATCGGGAGATCAGAAGACACTACTGGGATGGTACCTCCCATCGCGAAGTAGTTGTCTAGCTTAGTATACCCTTATGCTTGAATCTGTTTCAAGTCACAAAAGGGGAGTCAGAAAGAGCATAACCTGGCGGGTGGATCTGTTCTGTCCCGCGAGGGGAGCTAGTAGAATGAATTAAACTAAACTAATTCATGAGTTTCAGTTGGTCACAAGTACATGAGAAAGAAAGCAGTTTTAAAAAAAAGAAAGCAGTTTTAAAGAATAAATCAGTTTTAAAGTAAGAAGCAGTTTTTGAGAAAGAAAGTGTTTTTGAGTTTTGAAGATAGAAAAGAAAAGAGATTTGAGATTTAATATGAAATAAGTTCTAGTAGTTTACTTGTTTATATTTCAAGTTTTAAAGCATAAAAGTTTTGGGTCTAAAACCCATATTACTCACGAGACTTTATGTCTCACGTATTATTTTTAAATGCTATGTAGTTAGGTAAGATGAACAGGAGCTGGAGTGGGACCAGTGTGTATACAGTAAGTTTAAATTATGGATTTCTGTATTGAGTCTGTAATACCCTTTCAGAATAAAGTTTATAAAAAAAAATTAGGTGACTTTTCATGGTCACGTTTTTGTAAAATGTTTTGTAATATAAACTATATTAAACTATGGTTTGAGAAAGGGGTGTTACAGTTTTGGCACGAGACTTATTGTCTCACATATACTATGTTTTTGAAATGCTATGTACTTAGGTGAAGGAGCGAGAGTTGCAGTTGGGACCGTTATTGTACACTGTAAGTTTAAATTATGGTTATCTGTATTGAGTTTGTAATACCACTCGAGTTTAAGTTTGTAAAATAAAACAAAAATTTAAGTGGCTATTTTATAGTCACAAGTTGTAAAATATGTTTGAACACTGTATTTGTATTTTAAATATGGTTTGAGAAAAGGGTAAAACCGTCTTCTGACACGTTATAAAACTATTATGTAAAATATTATGTATTTGTAACATAATGATATAAGAAATAAGAAATTATGTGAAATTTGGAGTTTTTACCGCGTGAATAGTTAAATTTGACCAAAAAGGGTAAAATGGTCATTTGACATGGAAATGACCAAAATGTTAAGAAAATGTCAAGTTGGAAGTTAATGGGACATTGTTGCAAGAATTTGGGTCTTAGGACCATCTATGTAAAGAAAATGGAAAATTTAGGACTAAAATGTAATTAAATTATAAACATTAATTATATAAAGGAAACATGAGAGTTATTCTCTCATAATTCAGAAAATTCCTCTAGAGAATTCTAGAGAGCACGAGAGAGAGCTAGAGAGAAGAAGAAGTTCTTGAAGGTTGCTAAGAAATCAAAGGAATCAAAGGATTGGAATTAGTGATTCCAAGGTAAGAATTCATCCTCTTTAACCTAGTTTTTGGGTATGTGGTTGAATTTGGTCTCGGGAAGAAATTGGAACTGAAATTGCAGCTGAAATTCATGTGGGCTAAGTAGCTAATGCTTCCAATAAGCCATTAGTTAAGAACTTAACCCATAAACATGGAAGTAGGTTGCTATATGTTAGAAATCAAGAAATGGGAATTTGTGCTCAAGAACCCTAAAAACGGGTTTGTAAGATCAAAGCTGGTTTTTATGGTTTTGTTGGGTCCAAATGATCACTTAGGATGTATTAAGACACTCCTAAGTGACTAATTTCAAAAAGATGGATTTTTGGTGCAAAATATCAAAAACGGGATTTTGAAGAAATGGAATTGGAATTTGTGATTCCATGGCTTAAAACCTGATGTAAAACAAGGGTTTTAGTCATGGAATGATAGTAAAATGATTAAGAACTGAAATAAGTTCTTAATGGGTGAACTGCGTGCTACAGTGCTCCAGTCAGGGACCAAAAATGTTAGAATTTTTAAATAACTCAAACGCTAGAAACTATAGCTAGACACGTCCGATTGACCTGAAATTTCAGACATAACCTTAACATGGTATAAGAACATGTCAGGAATGGTCGAATCTGTAATTCGACCTTGCGGAAAAGTCACTGTAGCGGCAGTGGCGAAAAGTACTATTCACGTTAAAACTTAATTTTTGGAATTTGAGCTAGACTTGTCCAATGAACTCCAAATTTGAAACACAAGTCTAATATGGTCTAAGATTTTATGGAAAAGAGTCGGAACTGAAATTCGACCCCTCGGGGGTACTGTAGCAGTATACGTGTATTTCGGAGAAAACCGTAAAATGAGTTATAAATGGTTATACATTTATTATAACCTATAGCTATGTTATATGAGACCTTAGCATTATAGAGTTAATTATATTGAGTATTTATATATATAATACATGTATAGGTGGTGCTTCAAACGTGGTTGAGCACGGAAAAGGGAAAGGAATACGAGAAGCGTAGAGACTCGTAGCAACGTCAAGGTGAGTTCTATGAAGATTTTCTAGTACGTAGCAAAATGTTATTTTCAGAAAAAAAATATGATTTCCAATGTTTATAAATACTAAAGTTTGGAAAATGGTTTTTGAATGAAGCTCTATACAAGGGCTTAGTATTTTAAGTAGATTTTTAAAGTATGATTTGCAAAGTATTTTGAAAGAAGTTCCTTTTGGGAACTAAGATGTTAAAAGTAGTTTTGATAATATTTTTGATAAAGAGTTACAAAGTTTATGAGTTTTAGTTTATTACAAATTGTGTCCCATTTTGACCAATTTGAGATGAAATGAAGTAAGAATTAAAGAAAGAAAGAAATATGAGTCAGTTGTCCGGACTAGGATCACCCACATAATCGGGGGATCAGAAGACACTACTGGGATGGTACCTCCCGTCGCGAAGTAGTTGTCTAGCTTAGTATACCCTTGTGCTTGAATTCGTTCCAAGTCACAAAGGGGAGACAGAATTAGCAAACCGAGTGGGCAGATCTGTTCTGTCCCGCGAGGGGAGCTAGTTGAATGAATTAATTAACTTAATTCATAAGTTTCAGTTGGTCATGAGGAAATGAGAAAGGAAGCAGTTTTATAAAAGAAAGTCTTTTTAAAGTTTGATAGTAAAGAAGAAAAAGCTATTTTGAGATTTATGAAATAAATCAGTTTTAGCAATGTACTTTTGATACTTCAAGTTTTGAATGGAAAAGTTTTGAGTCTAAACCCATATTACTCACGAGACTTATTGTCTCACGTATACTATGTTTTTGAAATGCTATGTACTTAGGTGAAGGAGCGAGAGTTGCAGTTGGGACCGTTATTGTACACTGTAAGTTTAAATTATGGTTATCTGTATTGAGTCTGTAATACCCCTCGAGTTTAAGTTTGTAAAATAAAACAAAAATTTAAGTGGCTATTTTATAGTCACAAGTTGTAAAATATGTTTGAACACTGTCTTTGTATTTTAAATATGGTTTGAGAAAAGGGGTGTTACAGTTTGCGCAAAAATTGTAAAGGGTAAAATGGTCTTTCGACACACTATAAGACCATTATGTAAAATAGTATGTGATTTGTGGAATAATGTAATAAGAAATAAAAGTCTATGTAAAATTTGAAGTTTTACCGCTTGAATAGTGATACTTGGCCAAAAAGGGCAAATCGGTCATTTGACATGAAAATGACCATTTTGTTAAGAAATTTCTGTAAGGAGCTAAGTTAGTAATTATTAGAACTATGTTTGCAAGATTTTGGGTCTTAGGACCATTTTTGTAAAGAAAGTGGAAGGCTAAGGGCTAAAGTGTAACTATTTTATAAAAATTAAATATATATATATATATATATATATATATATATATATATATATATATATATATATATATATATATATATATATAAGATATTTAGCTCTCATTCTCCAGAAATCAGTGGAAGAATCGAGAGAGAGCTAGAGAGAACAAGAGGGGAGAAAGAGTTCTGGAAGATTTTGCAAGAAATAGAAGTTGGAATTGAAGTTTCCAAGCATTTGAGGTAAGAACACCTACTATTCATCATCTTCTCGGGTTGAAATCTGGAAATATGGATTATGAACTTCATGAAATGTTTCCAGAAATTTATCATCATCTAGTTACACTAAAACATTAAGTAAACACGCTTCAACTATGAAGGGTTGTTGAAATTAAGAAAAAGATGATTTTTGCTCAAGAACCCTAATTCACGGGTTTACAAGATCAAGACCAGTTTTTATGGTTTTGTTGAGTCCAAATGATCACTTAGGATGTATTAAGACACTCCTAAGTGGTTAATTTCAAAAACTTGGATTTTTAGTGAAAATATCAAAAAACGGGTTTTCAAAGAATTGGAATGGGAATCAGTGATTCCATGGGTTAAAACCTGAAGTAAAGTAAGGGTTTTAGTCATGGAATGATAGTAAAACGATTAAGTTATGTATTAAGCACTTAATAGGCAAAAATAGAGGTCTGCAGCTCAAAAATCGGACTTAAAATCGAATCTGCAGGTAAGGCACGAGTCGTGCCTTTTTACCCTAGCATCTGCACGAGTCGTGCTCCACTGTAGAGCCAAGAAAAGGCATCCTACTATTGGCACGAGTCGTGCAACCCATAAGGCATAAAGAGCACGAGTCGTGCTCTTGCTGGGCAGCACTTCTGTCCAATTTTGAGATTTGAACTTGCTTCTAAACATGTCCGTTTGACCTATAATTCATACCATAAGCTTAAAATGGTATGAAACCATGTGGAAAATTATAAAATCCAGAATACGACCCCTCGGGGGTACTGTAGTAGAATACGAGTACATTAAAGAGTATATAATTCATAGAAAGATGATTGCTAGTAGTCATATACTTGTTATGACTTGAAGTTGTGTCATATGAGACCTTATAACTGTAGAGTCAGTTGTAGCATATATTTATTAAATATATATATATATGTGATATATGTGTAGGAGGTGCTTCAAATACTAGAGAGCACGGAAAAGAAAAAGGCATATAAGAAGCATAGTAGTTTATAGCTAAAACAAGGTGAGTTTTATGAGGATTTTTCTAGTACATAGCAAAATGATATTTTCAGAAAAGGAGATTTCCAAATGTTTTTAGATACTAAAGTTTGGAGACAGTTTTGAAAATAGCTCCAAGAGCTAAGTGTTTAAAAGAGATTTTAAAGAAGTTCAGTTTTTAAAGAAGTATAGTTTGTAAAGTTTTGAAAGAAGCTCCATATGAAAGCTAAAGATTTTGAAGTTAGTTTTAAAGTGATTTTCAAGAGTATGAGTCAAAGAGTTAAAGTTTGAGTTTGTTTTGAAATTGTGTCCATATTTGACCAATTTGAGATAAAATGAAGAAAGTAAAAAAGATAAGAACCAAAGCAAAGAAAGTAGTAAGAGTTAGTTGTCCGGACTAGGATCACCCACATAATCGGGAGATCAGAAGACACTACTGGGATGGTACCTCCCGTCACGAAGTAGTTGTCTAGCTTAGTATACCCTTATGCTTGAATCTGTTTCAAGTCACAAAAGGGGAGTCAGAAAGAGCATAACCTGGTGGGTGGATCTGTTCTGTCCCGCGAGGGGAGCTAGTAGAATGAATTAAACTAAACTAATTCATGAGTTTCAGTTGGTCACAAGTACATGAGAAAGAAAGCAGTTTTAAAAAAAGAAAGCAGTTTTAAAGAATAAATCAGTTTTAAAGTAAGAAGCAGTTTTTGAGAAAGAAAGTGTTTTTGAGTTTTGAAGATAGAAAAGAAAAGAGATTTGAGATTTAATATGAAATAAGTTCTAGTAGTTTACTTGTTTATATTTCAAGTTTTAAAGCATAAAAGTTTTGGGTCTAAAACCCTTATTACTCACGAGACTTTATGTCTCTCGTATTATTTTTAAATGCTATGTAGTTAGGTAAGATGAGCAGGAGCTGGAGTGGGACCAGTGTGTATACAGTAAGTTTAAATTATGGTTTTCTGTATTGAGTCTGTAATACCCTTTCAGAATAAAGTTTATAAAAAAAAATTAGGTGACTTTTCATGGTCACGTTTTTGTAAAATGTTTTGTAATATAAACTATATTAAACTATGGTAGCAAAAGTGACTTGGTCTTTTTCTGCACATTTGCTCGCTTGTATCACTTGTTCAATCTCTCGGACCCATCGCATTGTCACTTTGGGCTCAAAACTGCCATGGTATTCGGGCGGTTTGCAAGCCATAAAGGACTTAAAAGAGCAGCCCTTTTCTTCCGTCTTGTTTCTTCCAGTAGTTGCTTCCTCAGTCGTCTTCTTGGAGACTTCTTGTGATGATTGGGCACTAGGTTCACCCATTCTGCTATCGATTATGTTGTGCACATCTTGCCTCAGTTCAGTTCGTAGATTATTAATTAGGAACTGAATTGCCTCCATAGTGACAGGTTGTGGTGGTGGTGGGTTTGGCTCGGCCTCATCGTTTCGCAGAACATGTGGTTCACTTCCTCTTGAGGAAGTGTGACTGCCCTCACCCCTGTCAGCTTGCCTTCTGTCTCCCATTACTATATAGATGAACAAATTATCGGTTTAATATGCAATTCTATATAGTATTTCATAAGCGGTAGCATATTATCTCCTTATCTTGACTGCATTTTATAACAGTCATACTCAATCTATGCCTACTATATAACTAAGGCAACCTACTACTACTCTTGCTAGTTTAAGACTAGGATGGTATTCCAACCTAATTCGCTTAAACTATGGCTCTGATACCAAAACTGTAAATTGTAAAGGGTAAAATGGTCTTTCGACACACTATAAGACCATTATGTAAAATAGTATGTGATTTGTGGAATAATGTAATAAGAAATAAAAGTCTATGTAAAATTTGAAGTTTTACCGCTTGAATAGTGATACTTGGCCAAAAAGGGCAAATCGGTCATTTGACATGAAAATGACCATTTTGTTAAGAAATTTCTGTAAGGAGCTAAGTTAGTAATTATTAGAACTATGTTTGCAAGATTTTGGGTCTTAGGACCATTTTTGTAAAGAAAGTGGAAGGCTAAGGGCTAAAGTGTAACTATTTTATAAAAATTAAATATATATATATATATATAAGATATTTAGCTCTCATTCTCCAGAAATCAGTGGAAGAATCGAGAGAGAGCTAGAGAGAACAAGAGGGGAGAAAGAGTTCTGGAAGATTTTGCAAGAAATAGAAGTTGGAATTGAAGTTTCCAAGCATTTGAGGTAAGAACACCTACTATTCATCATCTTCTCGGGTTGAAATCTGGAAATATGGATTATGAACTTCATGAAATGTTTCCAGAAATTCATCATCATCTAGTTACACTAAAACATTAAGTAAACACGCTTCAACTATGAAGGGTTGTTGAAATTAAGAAAAAGATGATTTTTGCTCAAGAACCCTAATTCACGGGTTTACAAGATCAAGACCAGTTTTTATGGTTTTGTTGAGTCCAAATGATCACTTAGGATGTATTAAGACACTCCTAAGTGGTTAATTTCAAAAACTTGGATTTTTAGTGAAAATATCAAAAAACGGGTTTTCAAAGAATTGGAATGGGAATCAGTGATTCCATGGGTTAAAACCTGAAGTAAAGTAAGGGTTTTAGTCATGGAATGATAGTAAAACGATTAAGTTATGTATTAAGCACTTAATAGGCAAAAATAGAGGTCTACAGCTCAAAAATCGGACTTAAAATCGAATCTGCAGGTAAGGCACGAGTCGTGCCTTTTTACCCTAGCATCTGCACGAGTCGTGCTCCACTGTAGAGCCAAGAAAAGGCATCCTACTATTGGCACGAGTCGTGCAACCCATAAGGCATAAAGAGCACGAGTCGTGCTCTTGCTGGGCAGCACTTCTGTCCAATTTTGAGATTTGAACTTGCTTCTAAACATGTCCGTTTGACCTATAATTCATACCATAAGCTTAAAATGGTATGAAACCATGTGGAAAATTATAAAATCCAGAATACGACCCCTCAGGGGTACTGTAATAGAATACGAGTACATTAAAGAGTATATAATTCATAGAAAGATGATTGCTAGTAGTCATATACTTGTTATGACTTGAAGTTGTGTCATATGAGACCTTATAACTGTAGAGTCAGTTGTAGCATATATTTATTAAATATATATATATGAGATATATGTGTAGGAGGTGCTTCAAATACTAGAGAGCACGGAAAAGAAAAAGGCATATAAGAAGCATAGTGGTTTATAGCTAAAACAAGGTGAGTTTTATGAGGATTTTTCTAGTACATAGCAAAATGATATTTTCATAAAAGTATGAGATTTCCAAATGTTTTTAGATACTAAAGTTTGGAGACAGTTTTGAAAGTAGCTCCAAGAGCTAAGTGTTTAAAAGAGATTTTAAAGAAGTTCAGTTTTTAAAGAAGTATAGTTTGTAAAGTTTTGAAAGAAGCTCCATATGAAAGCTAAAGATTTTGAAGTTAGTTTTAAAGTGATTTTCAAGAGTATGAGTCAAAGAGTTAAAGTTTGAGTTTGTTTTGAAATTGTGTCCATATTTGACCAATTTGAGATAAAATGAAGAAAGTAAAAAAGATAAGAACCAAAGCAAAGAAAGTAGTAAGAGTTAGTTGTCCGGACTAGGATCACCCACATAATCGGGAGATCAGAAGACACTACTGGGATGGTACCTCCCGTCGCGAAGTAGTTGTCTAGCTTAGTATACCCTTATGCTTGAATCTGTTTCAAATCACAAAAGGGGAGTCAGAAAGAGCATAACCTGGCGGGTGGATCTGTTCTGTCCCGCGAGGGGAGCTAGTAGAATGAATTAAACTAAACTAATTCATGAGTTTCAGTTGGTCACAAGTACATGAGAAAGAAAGCAGTTTTAAAAAAAAAGAAAGCAGTTTTAAAGAATAAATCAGTTTTAAAGTAAGAAGCAGTTTTTGAGAAAGAAAGTGTTTTTGAGTTTTGAAGATAGAAAAGAAAAGAGATTTGAGATTTAATATGAAATAAGTTCTAGTAGTTTACTTGTTTATATTTCAAGTTTTAAAGCATAAAAGTTTTGGGTCTAAAACCCATATTACTCACGAGACTTTATGTCTCACGTATTATTTTTAAATGCTATGTAGTTAGGTAAGATGAGCAGGAGCTGGAGTGGGACCAGTGTGTATACAGTAAGTTTAAATTATGGTTTTCTGTATTGAGTCTGTAATACCCTTTCAGAATAAAGTTTATAAAAAAAAATTAGGTGACTTTTCATGGTCACGTTTTTGTAAAATGTTTTGTAATATAAACTATATTAAACTATGGTTTGAGAAAGGGGTGTTACAGTTTTGGTATCAGAGCCATAGTTTAAGCGAACTAGGTGTCAGTACTTGAACCTAGACTTAAACTATGTAGGCCCGCAAAAATTGTAAAGGGTAAAATGGTCTTTCGACACACTATAAGACCATTATGTAAAATAGTATGTGATTTGTGGAATAATGTAATAAGAAATAAAAGTCTATGTAAAATTTGAAGTTTTACCGCTTGAATAGTGATACTTGGCCAAAAAGGGCAAATCGGTCATTTGACATGAAAATGACCATTTTGTTAAGAAATTTCTGTAAGGAGCTAAGTTAGTAATTATTAGAACTATGTTTGCAAGATTTTGGGTCTTAGGACCATTTTTGTAAAGAAAGTGGAAGGCTAAGGGCTAAAGTGTAACTATTTTATAAAAATTAAATATATATATATATATATATATATAAGATATTTAGCTCTCATTCTCCAGAAATCAGTGGAAGAATCGAGAGAGAGCTAGAGAGAACAAGAGGGGAGAAAGAGTTCTGGAAGATTTTGCAAGAAATAGAAGTTGGAATTGAAGTTTCCAAGCATTTGAGGTAAGAACACCTACTATTCATCATCTTCTCGGGTTGAAATCTGGAAATATGGATTATGAACTTCATGAAATGTTTCCAGAAATTCATCATCATCTAGTTACACTAAAACATTAAGTAAACACGCTTCAACTATGAAGGGTTGTTGAAATTAAGAAAAAGATGATTTTTGCTCAAGAACCCTAATTCACGGGTTTACAAGATCAAGACCAGTTTTTATGGTTTTGTTGAGTCCAAATGATCACTTAGGATGTATTAAGACACTCCTAAGTGGTTAATTTCAAAAACTTGGATTTTTAGTGAAAATATCAAAAAACGGGTTTTCAAAGAATTGGAATGGGAATCAGTGATTCCATGGGTTAAAACCTGAAGTAAAGTAAGGGTTTTAGTCATGGAATGATAGTAAAACGATTAAGTTATGTATTAAGCACTTAATAGGCAAAAATAGAGGTATGCAGCTCAAAAATCGGACTTAAAATCGAATCTGCAGGTAAGGCACGAGTCGTGCCTTTTTACCCTAGCATCTGCACGAGTCGTGCTCCACTGTAGAGCCAAGAAAAGGCATCCTACTATTGGCACGAGTCGTGCAACCCATAAGGCATAAAGAGCACAAGTCGTGCTCTTGCTGGGCAGCACTTCTGTCCAATTTTGAGATTTGAACTTGCTTCTAAACATGTCCGTTTGACCTATAATTCATACCATAAGCTTAAAATGGTATGAAACCATGTGGAAAATTATAAAATCCAGAATACGACCCCTCGGGGGTACTGTAGTAGAATACGAGTACATTAAAGAGTATATAATTCATAGAAAGATGATTGCTAGTAGTCATATACTTGTTATGACTTGAAGTTGTGTCATATGAGACCTTATAACTGTAGAGTCAGTTGTAGCATATATTTATTAAATATATATATGTGATATATGTGTAGGAGGTGCTTCAAATACTAGAGAGCACGGAAAAGAAAAAGGCATATAAGAAGCATAGTGGTTTATAGCTAAAACAAGGTGAGTTTTATGAGGATTTTTCTAGTACATAGCAAAATGATATTTTCAGAAAAGGAGATTTCCAGATGTTTTTAGATACTAAAGTTTGGAGACAGTTTTGAAAATAGCTCCAAGAGCTAAGTGTTTAAAAGAGATTTTAAAGAAGTTCAGTTTTTAAAGAAGTATAGTTTGTAAAGTTTTGAAAGAAGCTCCATATGAAAGCTAAAGATTTTGAAGTTAGTTTTAAAGTGATTTTCAAGAGTATGAGTCAAAGAGTTAAAGTTTGAGTTTGTTTTGAAATTGTGTCCATATTTGACCAATTTGAGATAAAATGAAGAAAGTAAAAAAGATAAGAACCAAAGCAAAGAAAGTAGTAAGAGTTAGGAATTAGTGATTCCAAGGTAAGAATTCATCCTCTTTAACCTAGTTTTTGGGTATGTGGTTGAATTTGGTCTCGGGAAGAAATTGGAACTGAAATTGCAGCTGAAATTCATGTGGGTTAAGTAGCTAATGCTTCCAATAAGCCATTAGTTAAGAACTTAACCCATAAACATGGAAGTAGGTTGATATATGTTAGAAATCAAGAAATGGGAATTTGTGCTCAAGAACCCTAAAAACGGGTTTGTAAGATCAAAGCTGGTTTTTATGGTTTTGTTGGGTCCAAATGATCACTTAGGATGTATTAAGACACTCCTAAGTGACTAATTTCAAAAAGATGGATTTTTGGTGCAAAATATCAAAAACGGGATTTTGAAGAAATGGAATTGGAATTTGTGATTCCATGGCTTAAAACCTGATGTAAAACAAGGGTTTTAGTCATGGAATGATAGTAAATGATTAAGAACTGAAATAAGTTCTTAATGGGTGAACTGCGTGCTACAGTGCTCCAGTCAGGGACCAAAAATGTTAGAATTTTTAAATAACTCAAACGCTAGAAACTATAGCTAGACACGTCCGATTGACCTGAAATTTCAGACATAACCTTAACATGGTATAAGAACATGTCGGGAATGGTCAAATCTGTAATTCGACCTTGCGGAAAAGTCACTGTAGCGGCAGTGGCGAAAAGTACTATTCACGTTAAAACTTAATTTTTGGAATTTGAGCTAGACTTGTCCAATGAACTCCAAATTTGAAACACAAGTCTAATATGGTCTAAGATTTCATGGAAAAGAGTCGGAACTGAAATTCGACCCCTCGGGGGTACTGTAGCAGTATACGTGTATTTCGGAGAAAACCGTAAAATGAGTTATAAATGGTTATACATTTATTATAACCTATAGCTATGTTATATGAGACCTTAGCATTATAGAGTTAATTATATTGAGTATTTATATATATAATACATGTATAGGTGGTGCTTCAAACGTGGTTGAGCACGGAAAAGGGAAAGGAATACGAGAAGCGTAGAGACTCGTAGCAACGTCAAGGTGAGTTCTATGAGGATTTTCTAGTACGTAGCAAAATGTTATTTTCAGAAAAAAAATATGATTTCCAATGTTTATAAATACTAAAGTTTGGAAAATGGTTTTTGAATGAAGCTCTATACAAGGGCTTAGTATTTTAAGTAGATTTTTAAAGTATGATTTGCAAAGTATTTTGAAAGAAGTTCCTTTTGGGAACTAAGATGTTAAAAGTAGTTTTGATAATATTTTTGATAAAGAGTTACAAAGTTTATGAGTTTTAGTTTATTACAAATTGTTTCCCATTTTGACCAATTTGAGATGAAATGAAGTAAGAATTAAAGAAAGAAAGAAATATGAGTCAGTTGTCCGGACTAGGATCACCCACATAATCGGGGGATCAGAAGACACTACTGGGATGGTACCTCCCGTCGCGAAGTAGTTGTTTAGCTTAGTATACCCTTGTGCTTGAATTCGTTCCAAGTCACAAAGAGGAGACAGAATGAGCAAACCGAGTGGGCAGATCTGTTCTGTCCCGCGAGGGGAGCTAGTTGAATGAATTAATTAACTTAATTCATAAGTTTCAGTTGGTCATGAGGAAATGAGAAAGGAAGCAGTTTTATAAAAGAAAGTCTTTTTAAAGTTTGATAGTAAAGAAGAAAAAGCTATTTTGAGATTTATGAAATAAATCAGTTTTAGCAATGTACTTTTGATACTTCAAGTTTTGAATGGAAAAGTTTTGGGTCTAAACCCATATTACTCACGAGACTTATTGTCTCACGTATACTATGTTTTTGAAATGCTATGTACTTAGGTGAAGGAGCGAGAGTTGTAGTTGGGACCGTTATTGTACACTGTAAGTTTAAATTATGGTTATCTGTATTGAGTCTGTAATACCCCTCGAGTTTAAGTTTGTAAAATAAAACAAAAATTTAAGTGGCTATTTTAAACCTAGCTTGCTCATATCAAGACAAAACTACCCTAGCTTCCATAAATTCTTTCTTTCCTCTCTCGCTGCTTTCTCTCGACCGTATCTCCATCTTTTCCGTTTCTCGTTTTCTTCCTGTCCTCGTGTTGCTACTGCTGTGTCGTAGTAGAAAGGAGAAGGGGAGAAAGGGGTGGGTTGTGCATGATCAAGGCTGAAGAGGACAGCAAGGAACCCGAATGGTGTTAGGCTGGAAGTCTCTCGGGTGAGGTATACGATTCTTCTCTTCCTTGGCTCTAACCGTGGGTGTGTGCGTGAATGTTTTCTTGGTGCTTCACATAATCTTACTTCTGATTTCTAATGATTAGAGGTCCTTATTGAGATGTCCTTTGATGTTGTTTCAGAACCTTAAAGGTCTTAATAGATGTCTTGATGGCTTAGGCGGGTGAAAACCTTAACACTAGTTGTTAATTCTTGTGATTCTAAAGTTTCTGTTTTTGGATCATTTTGTAAAAATCATATCAAATCGTGTAAACATCCTTTGGAGTTGAGTCTTATGTTCCTGGAATTCTGTTTGAGAGTAGTTTCTTGTTCCAGAAGGCCTTGTCCTAATACAAGCTCGAGATTAGATGAAAGTTGCATTTTCCACTGACTGGTCCAGGTAGATGTCGTACTAAGAATTCTGTGTTCAAAAATTCATAGTTAAATGTACACAAATGGTTTGGGGACAAGACTAGTGGTAAACGTTCTGTACATGTGGGTCTAAAATTCAGTTTTGCTGTCAAGTACTCTTTCGTGGTTTTTGGTCTTGGTTGCGGCATAGAGTTCGTAGCGGGTGTTTGGTCCTATATATGCTTATTAAAGATAATTAATAACCTCAATGATGTATTTATAAGGTAAAGAGAGGATATGGACTCGGTACGTGTCGGGTATCGGGAAAATACATGTATACTTATATAATTATAAGTAATAAATGTAAACATTAATTCGTTCTAAGCAGTACCACGTGGAATGTAGGTTCGGGAAAGAAGAAGAGTTCTTGAGTATCATGTGCTTGTCTGTGCGACCTACTTCTACGTATCAGGTGAGTAATGTGTGGATTTTTGAGTACATAGCAAAAAAATGGGTTTTATACAAAGAAATGAATTTTATATACAACGTTTTGGGAGTCAAAATGGTTTTATGGAAATTGAAATGATTTAATGAAAATGGAAATGGTTTTGTGAAATTGGAAATGATTCCTATGAAATAGTAAGTATAATGTATACAAAAGATAAATGAGAAATACAGAGAATTAATAAAGTGATTGGCCCATGATGATGAGTTGCTTAGTATTCGGATAAAGACCACGGCCTGCTGCGGTAGGGGTGGCAAAAAGACACTATTGGGATGGTACCTCCCGTCGCGAAGTAGTTGTCTAATTACCTTGGTAGATGAATTCGTTTCATGCTATTGAGGAAGTAGCTATACGGGTGCGTCTCGTATAAAACCTACGGGTGCGCTCGTAGGAATGTGCTCACTAATGAAAAGAAATACCTATGGGTGCGCTCATAGGAAATTAAATAATATGAAAATTTGGAATGTTTAAAATATGATAAATTATTTTGGGTCTAAAACCCGTATTACTCACGAGACGTATGTCTTACGTATTTTTTTAAAAAATACTATGTACTCAGGTAGCAATGGAAAGGGTAGATGATGCGTTAAAGGAACAGGAGTCCTAGATTGATCAGAGTATGTACCTACTTCCTTAAATTATGGTAATGTATTGAGCTTGTGACACCCCATATTGAAACTGAAAATTTTTTTATGGGAACTTTAACACGTAAATTGTTTTATTAAAATGTTGTATATGGGACGGGGTGTTACAAATTTTGTATCAGAGCCATAGTTTAAGTGAACTAGGTGTCAATACTTGAACCTAGACTTAAACTGTGTAGGAGTTAAGTAGGGTACATACTTAACCATGAGTTCGTAAGTAAGGAGAAGTGGGAGTAAACCTAAAACAGTGGAACATGAGTCCTGGTGGTAAAGCTGGAAGCAAATATGTATAGGTGGTTATAATATTATGGGCCCGTACTATCATAATCACAGGATATATATTTGAGTTTGGTGGAACCACACAGGAATCATGTGAATCTGTAAGGGATGAGTGTAGGAGATTTGGGGGGTATAGGGTCGGTATACCTATGCAATAAAATCAAGTATGACTGAAATTGTTAAAGTATAATTGAAAAGAATTAAAGATGAAATAATAAGTATGAGGTATGAAGTGGGGAAAACCCATACTCTATATGTGAAATATTATAAAGTATGAATGAAGAGAATTGAAACTAAGATAACAAGTATGTGAAGGGTAAGAAGAGAAAAGTTCAAATATGTGGTTGTGATAACCACCGTATAACGTGAGAAATAATGTAAAGTATATGTAATTGAAACTTGAGAGAATAGTAAAAGAGAAATGAAAAGAAAATGTATAGCTGAAAAGTTCCGTTGTCTAACGGAACGAAGTATGATTTTGGAATGAAAATAGATGTAATGTCACTACAGTGACCGAAGAAAGAAAGATTGGAAAAGAATATGAATACATATATATATATATATATATATATATATATATATATATATATATATATATATATATATATATATATACTAGCTGCGTACCCGCGCAATGCGGCGGCGGCAAATAGTTTCATTTCAGCAATTCATTTTTAGGTTTTAGGTTTCAGATGGGAGGGGGAGTTGGCGAATATGAGAGTGATTAATTTTTTTTCAGGCTATTGATTACCTTTCCAACGATATAAGGGACGGTAAATACCCGGGAGTGTGGGACCAAAAATGGAAAAAAACTTTTAGAAATTGGTTTGGAACTATAGGGATATTTTGCAATGAAATGATAAATAGAAGTAGAATGCTATAATCTGCACAAAAGACAAAGTAAACAAAGGAACAAGGGGCAAAACAATTTTTCGGACCAAAAGTGTAAAATTTCTTAAAGGTAACAAATTTTGTAAAAACAAAAACTACAAGTCTATAATCCGCAAAAAATAAAACTAAGTAAATGCTTAGTTTGGGCAGAACTCGCATTTAAGAAAAGTACAATACTATAATAACAACAATAATAGAAGTGCAATGCTATAATCCAAAAGAAATAGACAAAGTAAACATTTCGTTTGGGAAAAATTTTCATTTAAGTAAAGAACAATGCCATAATCTGTCAAAGTAAACATTTACAGTGTAATAAATTTAAAAAAATGAAAAAGTCAAAGAAGCAAAAGTAAACATTTCCAGTACAATAACTTTAATCAGTTTTTTTATAAGATATAAATTATCAAAAACAAACCAAATACGTTTTAATTAATCTATTTAAGACCGATTAAGTTATAGTTGATATATATCGTCGCTAATTTTAAGCATCATAATAGAATAATGCGTCTTCATTAGAGGTTTTTAAAATAAAATTACTTCTAAAGTTTGGTCTTCCTATACAAAACAGTCTTCATAAACATTGTTACATAATTCACATGTTAGAAATCAAAAGAGCCAAAATGTATCAATTTTCACTGCTATATTTTTTAAACATATCACTAAATTCAAGTCGTATACTTTTAAACCAACATATTTACAAATAGATTACTAAGTCCCATGCAAAACAACATACCAACAAGTGTCTACCCAATTGTATTAATTATTACTATTACGGTTTTCAAAGTACATTGTTCTAATAAGAAAAATACTTAAAGATACTTCAAAGTACAAAGACTTAAAAAAAACATTCACAAAGAAATAGATTAAAATAATGTATGCTATAAATACTTGCATATTCGCTACAAACCCTTTGGTAAAGCATCATAATCCAAGAGTAACCTGAAATACTACAAAAGAAAATTTAGGTTGTTAAAAGCTTGATACCACACCTTATTTCCAAAGCACGTTGCTTAATTAGCAGCATACTTCAATTGCATATTTGGAATTTGTCCCATTTGCAAGGTTTAAATATGTCCCACAATAGCAATTAAGTTAGTTTAATAGACAGTGTGAATAAAGCCATGGACTAACGATATTAGATTTTGAAGAGACTTTGACGACATTTTCACTCAGCTCTAAAACTTTCGGTAAGCTTGGAAGCTCCTCTACTATCGAGCTCCCTTAAGACGCCATTTTTGGTAGCCATAATAGTGGTAAGCATAGGCTCTTGTCAGCTGTTACTTTAAGCCAGTGGAGCTTTGAAGTAATTTATTTACTATTATTTATATAATAAATATAGTATTTAAAATCATAATGAAAATTTTAAATTTCCGAAATTTTCAAACTTTTCAAATTATTAAAAATTTTCAATTTTCAAAAATTTTCAAATTTTCAAATTTTGAAAATTTTAAATTATTCAAACTTTTCAAAATCATTCAAATTTTTACACTTTTCAAATTATTCAAAATTTTCAAACTTTTAAAATTATTCAATTTTAGAACTTTTCAAACTATTCAAATATTTGAAAATTTTCAAATGATTCAAAATTTTCAAAATCATTCAAATTTTCAGACTTTTCAAATTATTCAAATTTCCAAAAATTCCAATTTTTCAAACTTTTCATATTATTTAAATTTACGAAATTTTCAAAATTTTAAGCTTTTCAAATTATTCAAAATTTTCAAACTTTCATAATTTTCAAACTTTTAGTTATTACTATTACAAAATTACAATATGATTCTTTAAAAGTATATCTTATAATCAATCTTCATAAGTAGATTATTAAATATCGATATATAAATTACATTTTAATGATATAGTTTTATGGAAAATTTTCAAAAAATATTCAAATTTTTCAAAATTTTAAGATTATTCAATTTTAAAACTTTTCAAATTATTTAAATTTCCAAAATTGTCAAACTTTTCAAAAATTTCAAAATTTCAAAATTTGAAAATTCGAAAATTTTCAAATTTAAAATTATTCAAACTTTTCAAAATCATTCAAATTTTCAGATTTTACAAAGTTTTCAAATTATTCAAAATTTTCAAACTTTCATAATTTTCAAACTTTTAGTTTTTACTATTACAAAATTACAATATGATTCTTTAAAATTATATCTTATAATCTATCTTCATAAGTAGATTATTAAATATCGATATATAAATTACATTTTAATGATATAGTTTTATGGAAAATTTTTAAAAAATATTCAAATTTTTCAAAATTTTAAGATTATTCAATTTTAAAACTTTTCAAATTATTTAAATTTCCAAAATTGTCAAACTTTTCAAAAATTTCAAAATTTCAAAATTTGAAAAATTCGAAATTTTCAAATTTTAAATTATTCAAACTTTTCAAAATCATTCAAATTTTCAGATTTTTCAAAGTTTTCAAATTATTCAAAATTTTCAAACTTTTAAGATTATTCAATTTTAAAACTTTTCAAATTATTCAAATTTCCGAAATTTTCAGACTTTTCAAATTATTCAAATTTTCAAACATCGAAAATTTTCAAATGATTCAAAATTTTCAAACTTTTCCAAATCATTCAAAATTTCACTTTTCAAATTATTCAAATTTTCGAAAATTTCAATTTTTCAAACTTTTCAAATTATTCAAATGACTTTCATGCAACATCTTGAATGATTTAGACTTGGATAACAATGTTGTAACAAAAAGAAATGAAAGTAGGAGGCTATAATACACAAATCAAGGAAAGTTTAACGTTATTTCTTGCATTTAACTCATACATACAAGTCGAGTGACAACTTTATTCCCATTCCCATGATCATCGCCTTTTTTCAATAAGAAGATCTTTAATAGCTCCTGGTAGGACCTTCTAAAACTCAAAGACATTCATTTCCTTTTTTTCTGCTATTTTGAAGAATATCATTTGCAAGATACAAAAGAGGATCATTCTGAAGCGACCTCCGAACTTTAAAACTATTTCTCCTATATTGCAACAATTTCTGCTTTGCTTCAGTTAAATCATCCAATTGAGAGTGAAAATTTTTGTTTAGGGACAAAACATGTACTTTACCCTTGAAAAAACAGCACATGACACACATAGTGAAAATAATAATAAACTACATGACTAACTTCATTTTTGCCAGTTAAGATTGGTTTGCCATAGAGAAGTTCAGCAAAGATACAACCAACTGACCACATGTCAACTAATGGACCATATTTTTTAGCTCCAGCCTCTATGTAACAATTCAGGTGGTCTGCTAAAAACAGAGTTATAAAAAGTGAAAATGACAACCAGGGGCATATGATTAAGCACTTACCTATACCATAAGGTAATAACATGGTTTGTGAGATTTCCCTTATGGTCTGTAGACCTTGCTAACACAAAATCAGCAAGCTTTAATTTTCCCTCATTATCAATCAAAAGATTAGAACCTGAACAAATGTTTTTAATTCATATAAGCTATTGAATATAGAGAATTGAAAATTGATGATGAAAGAATTTATTCCGGAAATGACCTTTTATGTCTCTGTGAAGTACTTGATTGACATGGTAGTAATGAAGCCCAGTGAGTAGTTATCTCATGTAACACTTGTGAGTAGTTGTCTCATGTAACACTACAAGAAAATATTGTTAAGATTCAGTATTTAATCTTATAGCTTATATTATTTAGATTAAATTAAGTTACCTTGATTTGGGGGATTGTAAATCTAAATCCAGGGGGATCAAAAAGTCCTGTTAGGTCATGTACCATGTAAATACTACCCTTGTACTTATGTCCATCTGTAATTTTCAAAAAATATATTGTACACTTGAGATATTATTGGGAGAAAGAAATACAAAAAATGGAAATTATCACCTGATTCCCATGTTCATCCACCTCTGGATCTTTTAAACAGAAATATTGAAAAAGTAAGTCAACGGTCAAAGTATTTGTGAAGATATAATTGAAAATGAAACTAAATTACCTGTTGTTGGTGAAAGTCCAAACTTTAGGATCCTGTAAACATGGAAGATCTAATATCAAAGCATGAAATGAAAATCAGTTAGCTTTGACTCCAAGAGTATCAATAACAGAATTTTGTAAATCAACAATGGCAACGTACAAAGCTTATCAGGAAGCAAAAATGGCACTTAAAATGCAGAAAGAATGACTCGGATGAAAATTGAGATCATCGTAGATAAAATGAAACCAACATGTAGAAAAAAGTATTCCAAAAACCTACAAAATCGAACTTTAGCAGTGTCTAACGGGATTGTACATAACTGCAAAATAAGAAGAATTCCAGAACCTTGATCATGCCAAATTGTAACTCAAACTAATAAATGAGAAGCAGCATCATAAACACGTAGACACGCATACATACAGATGAAGCCTGTAAAAATTGAAAACCAAATCCAGGTATAATACCTTTCCAAAGTGCAAGTAAACCTTCTTCTTTGGCTATAGTAGCAACTGTACCTAAAAGACCCTTGTACTTTGCTCCACTACTTTCTTCTCCCGCTGCTGATCTCTTTTGGAGTTGAAGTCGAACTTTAGCAGTGTCTAACGGGATCGTACATAACTGCAAAATAAGAAGAATTCCAGAACCTTGATCATGCCAAATTGTAACTCATCTTCAATGATACTTATAATCCTATTTACATTTCTCAAAGTAATAAATGAGAAGCAACATCATAAACACGTAGACACGCATACGTACAGATGAAGCCTGTAAAAATTGAAAACCAAATCAAATTGAAAACCAAATGAAAAAATTACTCTGTTATTCACGATGTAGCCATCGATGCCGAGCAATAGCGGATGGCGAGCAATACCGATTACTTGGTTCTCGAATTGGATATAGAAAAAGAGATGGCGTCTGGTGGTGCGTTGTTCGGTACGTTGAGTAGGTGGTGTAGGTGGTTCTTTATCGGTGGTTCTTTGGCCGGAAAGCGATGGCGAGTGATGTTGACCGGATCGGATTGTGGCGGAGTGGTGAAGGCTAGATCGAAGTGGTGATTGCTAGATCGGAGTGTTGATGGATAGATCGGAGTGGTGATGGCTAGGTCGGAAGTGTCACTGGTTCCGTAAACGGTGAGAAGGTGTGTTGGTGCTTATTCAACGGATGTTGCCGGCCGGTAGATGGGGTAACTGGAGCAGATGGGGGCGGCCGGAGTGGTGTAGGTAGTTCTTTATCGGTGGTTCTTTGGCCGGAAAGCGATGGCGAGTGATGTTGACTGGATCGGATTGTGGCGGAGTGGTGAAGGCTAGATCGAAGTGGTGATTGCTAGATCGGATTGCTGATGGATAGAACGGAGTGGTGATGGCTAGATCGGAAGTCTCACTGGTTCCGTAAACGGTGAGAAGGTTTGTTGGTGCTTATTCAAGGGATGTTGCCGGCCGGTAGATGGGGTAACTGGAGCAGATGGGGGCGGCCGGAGAAGACAGTTGGGGTCGGCCGGAGAAGATGGTGGCGGCCGGAGAAGATGGTTGCGAGTAAGAGGAATGCGGTACAAATTCTTGGGAGCATTTGGTTTCTCGATGGGTAGTAAAGTGAAAAAACCTGAGGGTTTTTTTTTGTTTTGGGCTAGGGCTACACATTTTTTTTTTGTTTTGGCAAGCGAGAAACACGCGTGTAATTGTAACACATGACCGAATTTTTTGTTTTATTTTTTAGCAATGCATAATAAAATTGTAAGATAGGTATAATAATTTGTGAAGTGTGTATTAAAATGTGTACTGTCTTAAAAATTAAGACAAACATGCATTAGGGGTTGTAATTTATATATGGTTTATAGTATGGTATAGATATATATATATATATATATATATATATATATATATATATATATATATATATATATATATATAAAACTCATATAATAAAGAAGAATTAAAACACTTAACCGGGGAAAAATAAAAGGAAATGAGCTGGGTTTGTAATTGTAGACAAACCCAAAAGAGGTATAAAAAGGGGTAAAGAATAAATATTGAGAAGTAGTATGATGTGTCTCCCATGGACAACCAGGGGATTAAAGAATGTATACAAAAAGTTGTGATTAAATATGTTAATGTAAAATGAAAGCAAAATACTTAATCAAGTATTAGATATGGAATCAAGGACAGAAATGAAAGTGTAAGAAATGGGAAGTCGTGACTTCCAACCCTAAAAGTAATATGACAAGTAAAGATATCCAATGGTTGGAGCAAATAACTAAGTTACAAGCATAATGCTATAATGAGTAATATAACAAAGTAAGTTACCTGAATGGGAAGGAAAAAAAATGTAAAACTATTTAAGGCTATGAGTATTTTGTATTATCATAATACGATTATAAGAAAATGAATTGAGAAATGGGGGTTGAATGCCTAATCAAGTGTTAGGCAAGAACTTAAAGATAAGACAAACGATGAGGATAATGAGAGGAATATAAAGAAAGTTATTAAAGAAAATGGTGATGAGAAAAATGGTTATTGGAATCAGACCTAGTGATCATATAAAATAAGTATAAAAAGAAATGTAAATGATAAAAGGATACCTGAAAGCATGTGAGAAAGATGACTGAGAGTCATAAATAATATGAGGTAAGGAATAAAAGTAAATTTCTAGATAAGTATTAGACCAAGAATCAAAGATAAGATAAGAACAATAATAAACAGACAGGAAGTTACCACTTCTGGATGTGAATGAATATAATTAGTAAAAGTATTCAAAGATTGTGAGAAATGGTCAGTACATGGTTAGTAATGATGAAACATAAGGAAGGGTGTATATGGGTATATATGTTTATAAATATAAAAGAATGAGTAAGTTACGGGACATATATAAAAGTATGCGGGTGATTATGAAATAAGTACCTTAATTAGAACACTATAAAGTATGAAGCAAAAGAGTGAGATAATGTATTTGGCATATAGCCCAAAATACAAAAGAACGAAAGATAACAAGAAAATAAATGAGAGTTGTGTATTATCTAAAGATATATAAGAAATAAGTCTTATATGAAATATGAAAAATATAATGTTGTAAGGAAATGTATAGTGTATACTGCATTAAAATACGAAAAAGGAAGGAGTGTAAAAAAATAAAGTTAAAATGAAATGTTATCAATGAATGATAGTGGTGGTTGAGAGTAGTATCAAGTAATTGCTATGGAAATATATATATAAATATATATTTATATATATATATATATATATATATATATATATATATATATATATATATATATATATATATATATATATATATATATATATATATAGTTGGAGTACTTAATTTGAGATCTTAAATCGAAAGAGAATCAAGTAAATACATATGAGTATTATACGAATTAAAACTTGTAAATATGTGTTAAGACGTTGTTAAGACAATGAGTTGTATATCATTGACAAGTTAGAATCATAATAAGACTAAAAGCATATAAAGTTGGTAATAAAATTCTTGACAGCTTTGACTTTTATAAGAGTCAAACTTAGAATATGTCCATAAAATTATTTGAAGTATGTATGAAGTATATTGAAATTGAGCTTGGAATTATGCAATACTATATGTAATAAACTAGAAACACCAAAGAATCAACGTGGTAAAGTCGGGGTGCTAAGTAGTAATCAAGAGGTAAAAGAGAAACAAAATTTACTTGTAAAGGTCTAGAGTGGGACAAGAGTTTGAGAATTGATTTTTGTAATCAAGAAGTTAATAAATATGGTTTGTGAAATCTAATTACACCATAAGATGATAATATCATGAAAAGTGTAATAAGCATGAAAATGTGAGTGATCATATATAAAATGTATGAGACGTAAAGATTGAATGTCTATGAAAAAATGGTGGTAATCTATATGATTATGAAAGTAGTGTATGTTTAATAAGTATGACGAGATAAAATAAGTAACTGTTGAGTCATAAATGCAAGTCTTTATTTAAGCATTATTATGATGCAGTTGGGGTAATAAGAAAGGTAGAAGTTATTTTTGGTATTAGCCATAACAAGTAAAGAGTAATAAATGGTGAAAGATAAAACTTAAGTTGTCTATGGAAGTAGTAATTTAATCTTGCTTGAGAAGTAAATGACAGTTAAAATATGTTAGCTAAACTTCTTCTCAGTAAATAAGAAAGAATATGGGAAAACAATAGCTAAATAGTATCTAAAAGTGGATATGAGAAGTTGGTTGGTAAAAGTTGATCAAAGAAAGTGGAGACCACATCTATGTCAGCGGAACAGGTCTGGGTTTTGACCTGGGAGGATTTTGTGACGCGGATCCAGGGGTAGTATGTGCCTCAAGTAGAGATGAAGCGGAGTTCCCACGAGTTTTTGACTTTGGAGCAGACGACAGAGAGCTTGTTTGGGATGACGCAGAAATTCACAGAGATGACGCAAGTGATGGAGTGGTCATGTGCTGTAAGATTGGTTAGAGCAGGGACAGAGAGGGCATGTGGTCGAGCTTTACAGCTTACGATGGAGGAGGTGCCGATGACGGTTAGAGTGGCTAGCGAATGATGAGCAGTATACGATGATTGATGTAAATGTATTTACATCGTCAAAACACGCGTGATGAGATGGTGTTTAGCTTCGATGTGAGTTGTTGGGTTGGTAAGCTAGGTTTACTTTTCATCCTCCAAAGAAGTTGAAGAAGTGGGAGGTGGTAGTAAAGTGTGCTTACTTAAGAGGTGTTGAGGCTTCGAGGCAAGTGTTATGTTCAATCAAAGTGGGGGAGCTTGTCAAGTCGACGAGTGCGACTACGAGAAATGAAATTAATCTTTTGGCGCAGCTAAAATTGCTAGAATGAAGACATGCAATGTGATTGAAAGTAATAGAGCATGGAGCATTGTTGCAGAAGTAGGTGGCATGTCCCTGAAAGGATCAAGTAGGATCGGGTTTGAACCTAAGTGGGGGAGAATTGTTCATTTGAAGGGGAAAGAGGTTGCTTAAACGACAATAGTGTGTTCAGACGTATAATGACATCTTGTGTGTATGAATTGAAATTCTAGGGGTGTTTGGGGTGGTATCTTCCCCGTTAGGCTATTAATTTGGGTCACAGAAGGATTCGAACCTCAATATATTCTCTTCCGCCTGTTAGGAGGGAAGAAGTGCATAACACTATCTATAGAGGTTGTATGGGTGGTGTATGCTAGTATTAGGTGCAAAGTTATGCAATCAAGTCGATTATAGCAAGGTCAGGGGCTGTTGGACTATTGCAAGTCTATAGCATTCATATAGATGGTATGCATTGCTATGTGCTACATCAGGGGTTGAATGTCGTGATTAACTAGTGTAGTGAGGTAGTAGCTTACGCGCCAGTGTTTAGCTATTGTGGTTGCTAGTCGGATCGAAAGAAGAAAGTTAGAATAACCTATGTGATTCTAGGATGTGGACTATTTGTTATTGTAACGCACAAAGATCTGATTGAAGGTCAATGGTGGTCAGAGATGAAATGAGATATATTATGTTACGTTGAGATGTATCTTGGGCTTTGGGGGAGCGGTAGCTGGGATGCATGCTTACCTACCTCTGTTTGTATTTCGCCTTCGCTGTCAACTGCCAGCTATAGCATCGGTATGTCGCGTCACAAGGTGTCGTACATGCGAGGGTGTAGGAGCCCTATTCGTTGGAATGAGAAGGAACCTATACAGATCGAGGAGTCGTATGAGGGTCTTATGGCGTGTTGATCTTGAGGTGTTATAGTTGAATTTCAGGGACGAAATTCTTATAAGTGGGGGAGAGTTGTAACACCCCATTTTCGATTTAGGGTTTATTAAGAACGTCAATTATTTTGGATGCAATTTTCTTAAGAAAATAAATGAATTCTTATTTAGGCAACGATGTATAGAATTAAATCGCGATCGTTTCGACTAATAAAAATAATAATATTTTGAAATTAAAATTATGTTTTTAAGGGTAGATTATGCCATATTATAGAACTTGGTATGTTGAGTATTTAAGTTTTGGGATCTTTAAAAAAATAGAATATCAAACTATAGGGACCAAATATGCCAATTACCCAAAGATACATGTAATTATTTTGGTTGATCACGGGTGCTGGGGGGGGTCCAATTCCTTGGATCTGATCTGCTAATATTTTCTAAACCTAGCTTGCTCATATCAAGACACAACTACCCTAGCTGCCATAAATTCTTTCTTTCCTCTCTCGCTGCTTTCTCTCGACCGTATCTCCATCTTTTCCGTTTCTCGTTTTCTTCCCGTCCTCGTGTTGCTACTGCTGTGTCGTAGTAGAAAGGAGAAGGGAAGAAAGGGGTGGGTTGTGCATGATCAAGGCTGAAGAGGACAGCAAGGAACCTGAATGGTGTTGGGCTGGAAATCTCTCGGGTGAGGTATACGATTCTTCTCTTCCTTGGTTCTAACCGTGGGTGTGTGCGTGAATGTTTTCTTGGTGCTTCTCATGATCTTACTTCTGATTTCTAATGATTAGAGGTCCTTGTTGAGATGTCCTTTGATGTTGTTTCAGAACATTAAAGGTCTTAATAGATGTCTTGATGGCTTAGGCGGGTGAAAACCTTAACACTAGTTGTTAATTCTTGTGATTATAAAGTTTCTGTTTTTGGATCATTTTGTAAAAATCATATCAAATCGTGTAAACATCCTTTGGAGTTGAGTCTTATGTTCCTGGAATTCTGTTTGAGTGTAGTTTCTTGTTCCAGAAGGCCTTGTCCTAATACAACCTCGAGATTAGATGAAAGTTGCATTTTCCACTGACTGGTCCAGGTAGATGTCGTACTAAGAATTCTGTGTTAAAAAATTCATAGTTAAATGTACACAAATGGTTTGGGGACAAGACCAGTGGGAAACGTTCTGTACATGTGTCTAGTTTGTTCACATCAAATTTCAGAACCCAAGTCTTTATGATTATCGTTTTTTGTTAATATCTTTGAAGGTAGGTCCTGTGATTGGTTTTGTAATTTGTGGTGACTTGGTGGATTTTTCGTTTGCAAATGGAAAATGCAGATGACCTGAGGTCAGGCCCGTGACTTTGTCCTTAGGTCTAGTTTACCCTTGATTTTTATTGGATTTGATTTTCAATCTTTCGTTGGTTTAATATTGCAAATCTTGTCGTGGGTCTAAAATTCAGTTTTGCTGTCAAGTACTCTTTCGTGGTTTTTGGTCTTGGTTGCGGCATAGAGTTCGTAGCGGGTGTTTGGTCCTATATATGCTTATTAAAGATAATTAATAACCTCAATGATGTATTTATAAGGTAAAGAGAGGATATGGACTCGGTACGTGTCGGGTATTGGGAAAATACATGTATACTTATATAATTATAAGTAATAAATGTAAACATTAATTCGTTCTAAGCAGTACCACGTGGAATATAGGTTCGGGAAAGAAGAAGAGTTCTTGAGTATCACGTGCTTGTCTGTGCGACCTACTTCTACGTATCAGGTGAGTAATGTGTGGATTTTTGAGTACATAGCAAAAAAATGGGTTTTATACAAAGAAATGAATTTTATATACAACGTTTTGGGAGTCAAAATGGTTTTATGGAAATTGAAATGATTTAATGAAAATGGAAATGGTTTTGTGAAATTGGAAATGATTCCTATGAAATAGTAAGTATAATGTATACAAAAGATAAATGAGAAATACAGAGAATTAATAAAGTGATTGGCTCATGATGATGAGTTGCTTAGTATCCGGATAAAGACCACGGCCTGCTGCGGTAGGGGTTGCAAAAAGACACTACTAGGATGGTACCTCCCGTCGCGAAGTAGTTGTCTAATTACCTTGGTAGATGAATTCGTTTCATGCTATTGAGGAAGTAGCTATACGGGTGCGTCTCGTATAAAACCTACGGGTGCGCTCGTAGGAATGTGCTCACCTAATGAAAAGGAATACCTATGGGTGCGCTCATAGGAAATTAAATAATATGAAAATTTGGAATGTTTAAAATATGATAAATTATTTGGGGTCTAAAACCCGTATTACTCACGAGACGTATGTCTTACGTATTTTTTTTAAAAAGACTATGTACTCAGGTAGCAATGGAAAGGGTAGATGATGCGTTAAAGGAACATGAGTCCTAGATTGATCAGAGTATGTACCTACTTCCTTAAATTATGGTAATGTATTGAGCTTGTGACACCCCATATTGAAACTGGAAATTTTTTTTATGGGAAATTTAACACGTAAATTGTTTTATTAAAATGTTGTATATGGGACGGGGTGTTACACGATCTCTATATCACTAGATAGTATTGTTAGAAGATTCTTCGATATATATAGAAATATACGAAGAATGGCGTTAGAAGTAGATATTTCAGTTATACATATAGTGAGTTCGAGTTAGAAGCACGAAGAGTCGGGCGATCTAACAACAATTGGCGATAAAATTCTAGTCGACATTGAGATGAGTTCATACCCCTTCTTTTTATCTTTATTCAAGTTTTTAAGGGGGAGAATACAAGTTATACTATACAAATAGTTATTTATACTCATTTATAACAATAGTAAACGGAATGCGAATTTTGTAAACATCATTAAACAATTCAATTATAATTCCAAAAATAATATCGAATGATCTACTTACGAGGACGGTGTCTAGGCCGATCATTTGTGCTAGGTTGTTGGATTTCCGAAAGGCTTATACGCTGAAAGGGTCCTGCCTCCCCATTTGATCTTCTACCTGGCCGTTCTTTATTTGATAGTCATGAAATATTATATTTGAATTAATAAAGGGTATAACCAATTTATTATACCACTTTTGTGGAGAATATATCTTAAAAGAAGTTCTTTATAACCATCTAAATAAGTTATTTCACATATATTCGTAAATATATGCTTTTCACAATGGAATACTAAAAATAAACTATTATAGGAATAGTTTGTTGATACAAATGTTACAATGACGTTTTAAAGAAGACAAATAATTATATAAAATATATAATTATTATACATTACTATATTATCATGAGAAAAATGATAATGGACAAATACAAAGGTTTTTCATATACAAACTTTAACAAGTTGATTGATACATACATTTTTGTGAGACGGGTATTCACAGTGCTTATTTAAGTACATACTATAAGTCCTAAATTTTATAACCAGAGTCTCGGTAAGAGAGCATGATATTTGTGTATAGATCTATATAGGATTGACAATCCCGCACCTGAGCTGCTAGCTACAGCTAGACCGACGGGTCTGAGGTGACAAATGTCATAACAGTCCGACGCCTGAAGAACGTCGAAGCAGGCATACATGGTCTCAGTATGGTTATAGGGTGTCTCACATGGGAAATCAACTTTATAAATTGTTTACGTGGAAATATACATTTTCAAAGGTTTTATACTACAAACTACGCTATACATTTTAGTCTTTGGATTTTTAAGACTTGGATACATTCATAAGAAAATATGGAATTTTCTTGGAGTACAATACTACATTTTACAAGGAAAGAGATTCCTTATACAAGTTTTATGGTTTAAAACTACATTTTCTACAAGTTACAAATATAAGTATGGTTTTACTTATATACACTGGTTCTATGGGAATTAAAACTACGTTTTATAAAAGATATAAATATAAGTACGAATTACTTATATATACGAGTTTTATGGAATTAAGTCTACGATTAGTCTACAAGTAAACATCTATTTACACGGTTTCATACAACAATAAAACTACGTAATACTATTTTCAAGTATAGAAATACTTACATATTTACGGTCTTTGGTTTTAAGACTACGACTCACTTATAAGAAAATATTGGATTTTCTGGTTTCAAACATTATCTTTTTACAAGGAAAAAGGATTATGGATTTTCTCATACAGAAATCTTATGAACTCACCAACGTAATGTTGACACTCTTTCAAACTACTTGTATTCTCAGGAAATTGATGAATCAGGTAACTACAAGTTTTTGACGATGGTTCACTATGGGTCATACTATGTATTTGATGTCATATTGTAATTGTATTTGAAACGTACGATCTTTTGAACTCTTGTAACATTTACAATTATGTATATGATGGATGTGTTTGCTTTGATCACTATTGTACAAACGTTGTTATGATACTGTTCATGAAGTCATCCACCCTCAGACGTTTCCGCCATCGTGGTTTGGGGGTGTGACAGATTGGTATCAGAGCATTGTTTATAGTGAACTAAGTATATCAATCCATTTAAGATATACAACTATAAATACAATGGGACTAAAACTCTCTAAAACAATCTTTACAAAGTATACTTTAAAATACAATGATATTTTTATAAAGTATATGTACAAGTACATACATACTAGAACAGTGTCATAACCAGAACAATACAAGAGTAATAAGATGAGTTGAATACTACGAATAGGCCTAGGTAGTTATGTAATCATACCTAGGACAAATAGAGCATGATCAACTGTATTTGTCCAAGGTATGACTAACATGTACTTAGAAATACTCGTAGTGAACAACAAGTCTAAAAACTTACCAAGTACCATATACAAAGAAACTCTAAAACAAAATATAAAGCTAAAATACTACAGTAGTATTTTATAATACTATAGAACCATACATCTAGACACTTTATGTACCTCTTATACCCTTATCCTTACATAGTAGACCTGACAATTCGATAATACCTGACCAATAACTATTATCGAAAACCTACCATCATCCCTACCAACAGCTCCATTAAACTAATATTGGCATAAATTCAATCTGAAAGCCGAAGGCGGGCTATGTCACATGCCAAGTCTTCTGGGTTCTCTTCACTTGCGATCTTGAGAAAATCATGGTTAAAACCACTCATAGCAGAAACAGAAGGCAGAGATTGTTGCTGTGTATGGGTCCCTGATGAAGCTTCCTCCCTCTTCTGAACCTTTCTTTTATTGTAAACAGCCTTAAAGGCAGCTTGACTCAATCTCTTTGTGGTATCAGTTATATTCGAACTGGAACCCTCGATTATTGCTCTTTTCTCGTTCTCTAGACCAAGTATTACGTCTGCTTTACTAGGATTATTATCAAATTCCTGTTGCATAAATACTTTCAGTCATTACAATCTCATGGTATTAAAATTGGCGAAAATAAATACAATTCTTAACCTGAGTATGGTTAATAAGAGTTTGTAGACTCTTAATCTTTCGTCGAGGCCAACTTTTGATGCCTAACTTCCTACAGCGTTGCTTCAACTGTGTTGATCCAACGTTGAGTTTCCTTGCAGCTTCCAAAATCGGCTTGTAAAAATGCATGGATATTGTTTCCTTACTCAACGCATGACTAGAACCCCTTTGTCTACGAATTTCAAAGGTTTTTGGAATCGAGGTTGAAACGTTTTTATTTTGGATCAATTGTGTATGATCCTGATCACTAACATTTTCATTGTTACCTATTATGGGTAATAGTTTTTGATTTCCAGAATCAACCATAAACCCAGAATTCCCATTCATGAAACTTTCTAAGTTACTTTGGATCAATTGAAAATGATCCTGATATTGAAAACCACCCACGGACTCAGAATTCCCTGAAGCAAGCCCGATAGTGTCATCGTGGATCGACTGTATTTGATCCTGATTTTGAATATCAGTTTGAAACCTCTGATTTGCTAGATCTACTCCACTATGCAGTATGGGCATGTTCATGCTTAGATTATCATCATCTACAAATGGATCTGTGTATAACGTATGTTAGACAATTAAGCAAAGTAAACATAAAGCTTAACAAAATGACTTAACCTGGAAGTATATATTGAGATTGCCCAACAACGATGTCTTAATTTAAAGGCAGTGGATCTTCAGGAAGAATACTCATCAGAGGAAAAACTTCAAGATCATCTTGAGGTTGATCCAGCGGTAATATATCTGGAAAATCTATACCTCACATAATTTAAAACAAAAATCAAAATGCTAGAAAAAGGAATAAGAAATAAAAGGAGTCTAGGATACTATAATTACCAAACCCCAGTGTAGGTATCTGATTAAATGATAGGGAGGTACCCTCTTCCCTTAAGAAATTCAGCTCAGAGTCTGACAATTTATCCATTGACAATTTATCCATAGGAGATCTGTTTTCCATACCTCGATATAGAAATCTGAGATTATATAAGAATAAACTGATAGTAGGAAAGAATGAGACTGAAAAGATGTAGATATGGATGATACTACATACCCGTTTATATAGTATCTTACAGCTGGAAGTGAAAAGACAACCCACGTTCTTATTACCGAAATTCAAAATATCTACAGTAGGTGCAATCTTTTCACTACCCTAATTGATATCCTTTTCCAGATTCGCGGCTTGACTCCGATGAGGACGGGATAACGAAAAGATATTTTTTTAATATATATATCTTCTGATAACAGAAATAGTTTAAAGAATAGTTAATTCAATTATATAATAATCTAGTCATAAATAATGAATTAGAACCTACTCATCTAGCATCTGTAGAGCTCGTGTTTCACATGCATCTTATATGTTTCCTTCCATCCTACGAGTATCAACTGTAAAATGAAATCACATATCATATCTCAAACACCCTCAGGCATTGCCATAATACTTAACTCAAATGATTAAGAAATCAATAGCAAATACAAATCACAATTAGAGAATATCATATGCTATCAACCCGAAACCCCGAATTCCGTGATTTTACCAAATCAACCGTTAGAACATCACAATATTTGCAACAAGTACTCGATACAACACATATTAACAATCTATTAACAACACATAAGATGAATCAAAGCATACTTTCAGATTTGGACATCTAGGGTTTGAAACCCTAATACTCAAAATCACTAACCTTGTGAATTAAAAACTCGAGAATGCATTTCGGGTATTAAATCCGACCTTCCCAAAAAAAATTTTACGCAAAACCCTTGATCAAAATAACCAAATTTGGCACCTTTTTGTTCTAGGAATAACCTAAGAGGATTTTTGATTCATAAATAGGGTAAATAAGGAAAGCTGCATAAATAACCCCACTGAAGCAGGTTAGCAACATTAACCTTTAAAGTTAGCGTCGTTAACTTAAAAAAAAAATCAGACCCGTACTCCGAAACCCAACCCGTGTAATTCTACTGGATACTACTGGATGCTACAGTAACTAACACGACCCGTGTAACTCCTGTAAGGCTAAACAGTTTCGAAAATGTGTACTACACGAGCCGAGTGACTCCTACACGACCCATGTAACTCCTTTATACTATTTTTAAGGTTTAAACTCCTTCTAAATGAGTTTCTAATACTCCTAACTCACATAACAACCTAGTAACTATTATTTATACTAGGATTAACTCAAGTTACTTATCGAAAATATCACGACATTACACCCCAAAATCAAAGCAATTGAAAACTAGGAAGCACCAAGCGTGGACCTGAATTTACCTAGGAACGTGAGGACCAGATGAAACTCAAATACCCACATCTCTTCCCAAACCCTTGCGGATCTATTCAAAGTACTAAATTTCGGGACGAAATTCCTTCTAACGGGTAGATAATGTGACAACTGTCAAATTAAGTCAACGAAAGTCAACTCAAGTCAACCAGAGCGTACATTAGGTCAATATGTGAAATGTAAATTTCATAATCTATACGATGTATTATTGGATATTATAATACTACATATGCTAATTCAAATCAATTATACGAACAAATCCTGCTGAGCTAGATGTTTTTAATATAAAATATAAAAAAAATAAAAATAAAAAAATAAAATTTACGTCGTGAATAGTATCCGACGTGAATAGTAAACGGTAAAATTTAAAACTCGTCCGAATATTACAAATTTTATATCAAAACGTAGACAAAAATACGACGGTTCCGAATATGTATTTATATTTTTACCAAACTTTATATATAAAAAGTTATAATAGAAAAACGTATAATTTAACTTGAAAGCGACGTTTGATTATTAAAATATTTATATGATATTAAAAAAAGAAAGAAAAAAAAAAAAAAAAAAGTCATCGTCCGATTTCATCTTTGAAATTTGGTTTGAAATTTCGTTTTATTATTATTATTATATTAAAGTGGGCCCACTTCATTATTTAATCAATTTTACACATTTTACCCTCAAAGAATTCGTATTTTCATTTCGAACACTACGTATTCAATATGTATTTTTAAATTTATCGATAATATTATGACGTTTTATAAAACGGAAAAATTACCGTCAAAACGGTATCGTCGATACAAACAATCTGACGTCAAAATGTAATATTATTGATATTAGTTTTATATTTAATATTTTCTTTTTCTTTAAAATGATATTGTATTTACATTTAAACCCTATATTTTTATTAAACTTACAATTAATACCCTTTCGTTAATTCGTTAAAGACTTTTAGTTAAAAAGTTGATATTATTAAACTACGATTTTTGTAGATCATATTTTTATAAACAAAAATCATTCATTTTATATAAAAACTATTAAATCTATTTAAAGAGTATTTTAAGGGTATGTTTTGTCATTAACAATTTCTAAAAACTATAAACGTCAAATATTTGTATTTTGAGGGCCGCTATACGAAAATAAATTTATTATAAATAGAGGCTTCAGTCCTCTCATTTCGTCACACCTCAAATCTCGATCTCTATATCACTAGATAGTATTGTTAGAAGATTCTTCGATATATATAGAAATATACGAAGAATGGCGTTAGAAGTAGATATTTCTGTTATACATATAGTGAGTTCGAGTTAGAAGCACGAAGAGTCGGGCGATCTAACAACAATTGGCGATAAAATTCTAGTCGACATTGAGGTGAGTTCATACCCCTTCTTTTTATCTTTATTCATGTTTTTAAGGGGGAGAATACAAGTTATACTATACAAATAGTTATTTATACTCATTTATAACAATAGTAAACGGAATACGAATTTTGTAAACATCATTAAACAATTCAATTATAATTCCAAAAATAATATCGAATGATCTACTTACGAGGGCGGTGTCTAGGCCGATCATTTGGGCTAGGTTGTTGGATTTCCGAAAGGCTTATACGCTGAAAGGGTCCTGCCTACCCATTTGATCTTCTACCTGGCCGTTCTTTATTTGATAGTCATGAAATATTATATTTGAATTAATAAAGGGTATAACCAATTTATTATACCACTTTTGTGGAGAATATATCTTAAAAAAAGTTCTTTATAACCATCTAAATAAGTTATTTCACATATATTCGTAAATATATGCTTTTCACAACGGAATACTAAAAATAAACTATTATAGGAATAGTTTGTTAATACAAATGTTACAATGACGTTTTAAAGAAGACAAATAATTATATAAAATATATAATTATTATACATTACTATATTATCATGAGAAAAATGATAATGGACAAATACAAAGGTTTTTCATATACAAACTTTAACAAGTTGATTGATACATACATTTTTGTGAGACGGGTCTTCACAGTGCTTATTTAAGTACATACTATAAGTCCTGAAATTTATAACCAGAGTCTCGGTAAGAGAGCGTGATATTTGTGTATAGATCTATATGGGATTGACAATCCCGCACCTGAGCTGCTAGCTACAGCTAGACCGACGGGTCTGAGGTGACAAATGTCATAACAGTCCGACGCCTGAAGAACGTCGAAGCAGGCATACATGGTCTCAGTATGGTTATAGGGTGTCTCACATGGGAAATCAACTTTATAAATTGTTTACGTGGAAATATACATTTTCAAAGGTTTTATACTACAAACTACGCTATACATTTTAGTCTTTGGATTTTTAAGACTTGGATACATTCATAAGAAAATATGGAATTTTCTTGGAGTACAATACTACATTTTACAAGGAAAGAGATTCCTTATACAAGTTTTATAGTAGTGTAATAAATTGGTTATACCCTTTATTAATTCCAATATAATATTTCATGACAATCAAGTAAAGAACGGCCAGGTAGAAGATCAAATGGGGAGGCAGGACCCTTTCAGCGTATAAGCCTTTCGGAAATCCAACAACCTAGCCCAAATGATCGGCCTAGACACCGTCCTCGTAAGTAGATCATTCGATATTATTTTTGGAATTATAATAGAATTGTTGTAATAACGAGGTTTACAAAAATTCACCTTTTGTTTACTACTGTTACAAATGAGTATAAATAACTATTTTTATAGTAACTTGTATTCTCCCCCTTAAAAACTTGAATAAAGATAAAAAAGGGGTATGAACTCACCTCAATGTCGACTAGGATCTTATTGCCAATTGTTGTTAGATCGCCTGACTCTTCGTGCTTCTAACTCGAACTCACTATATTTATAACTGAAATAGCTACTTCTAACGCTCATTCTTCGTATATTTCTATATATATTGAAGAATCTTCTAACAATACTATCTAGTGATATAGAGATCGAGATATGAGGTGTGAGGAAATGAGAGGATTGAAGCCTCTATTTATAGTAAATTTATTTTCGTATTGCGGCCCTCAAGATGTAGATATATGACTTTTATGGCTTTTAGAATTAGTTTATGACAAAACATACCCTTAAAATACTCTTTAAATAGATTTAATAGTTTTTATATAAAATAAATGATTTTTGTTTATAAAAATATAATCTACGAAAATCGTAGTTTAATAATATCATCTTTTTAACTAAATGTCTTTAATGAATTAACGAAAGGGTATTAATTGTAAGTTTAATAAAAATATAGGGTTTAAATGTAAATACACTTTCATTTTAAAGAAAAAGAAAATATTAAATATAAAACTAATATCAATAATATTAAATTTTGACGTTAGATTGTTCGTATCGACGATACCGTTTTGACGGTAATTTTTCCGTTTTATAAAACGTCATAATATTATTGATAAATTTAAAAATTACGTATTGAATACGTAGTGTTCGAAATGAAAATACAAATTATTTGAGGGTAAAAAATGTGTAAAATTGATTAAATAATGAAGTGGGGCCCACTTTATATAAAATAAAATTAAAATAAAATAATATAAATTATTTTTTTCAAAGTTTGAATTATAACTCCACAGTGGAGATTTTTTTTTTTTTAATATATTATAATAATTAAACGTCGCTTTCAAGTTATATTAAACGTTTTTCTATCATAACTTTTTATATATAACTTTTGGTAAAAATATAAATATATATTTGGAATCGTCGTAATTTTATCTACGTTTCGATATAAAATTTGTAATATTCGGACTAGTTTTAACTTTTACCGTTCACTATTCACGTCGGATACTATTCACGACGTAAAATTTTTTTTTATATTAAAACATCTAGCTCAGCATGGTTTGTTCATATAATTGACTAATTATCATACGTAATATTATAATATCAAATAATACAACGTAGAGATTATGAAATTTACATTTCACATATTGACTTTAACGTACGCTTTGGTTTACTTAAGTTGACTTTCGTTGACTAATTTCACAGTTGTCACATGCATAATTAGTTGTACCAAAAGTGAGGGGTGACCATTTCCAAAGGTGATAGAAAGATTAAAGGGTGCTGACTGAATACTCATGTGGCAGGGACAATATCAGGTGAGGGAGCCTAAATCGCACAGTCTAAGCATAAATCATAACCTTCAAAAGAAACCATTCATGGAAGGAAAAACTGTTCAGTATCCCTGCAATAATTTTTTTATCGAAAAGAAACTATCCACGCCCCTATCTGCCCGCCGCATTGCGCGGGTACGCACCTAGTGTATATATATATATATATATATATATATATATATATATATATATATATATATATATATATATATATATATATATATATATATATATAAGAGAACGGGTGAGGACTCTTCTTAAACTGAGGACTCGTGAGGGCACCTTAAAAAATTGAATAAAAATAAACAAAAAATATAAATAATAAAATGGATCATAGTATGAGAGAAAAAATTTTGAAAATTTTTTTTGGATCATTAATTTTTTTTATAATGAAACAATAATGCACAAAATAAAAAAAATTTGGATCATTATTGTTTTTCAATGATCCAAAATTTTTTTTGATAATGATATAGAACTATATATATATATATATATATATATATATATATATATATATATATATATATATATATATATATATATATATATATATATATATACCATTTATAAAGCATATATAACTTACAACACTTCAATGCATAAAGTCTTAAAATTAAGACAGTACAACATCTAATGCCAAAGAGAAATTTGAGCGGGATTATGAATTATTTCAAAACGTGAACAGTGAATATCAATAGATTCATCCGCCAGCTACATCCATCCTTGATTGCATATGTCTAAAACCACAGGAGAATATCCTCACCATTAATTTATTATAAAGCAATCTGGACCTTACATTAATTTAGTGATCCATAGGAACACATTTCAGCCAATAGAAATGCAACTTGACATGTATAAATAAAGTTGTTCACACAACCATTCCCTTACACCTCCTCACCACATCTCTCTCTGGGGCAGCAAAAGATGTTGTGATTTAACACCTCATGAACCAACTATTGGCTGGTCAGCTTAATCGTGATCCAATGTTAACCCTATGTTTGCACATTTCCTGCTAATTTTTTTGCAGATCCAGCATCTATTTGTATCTCCATTAATGCTTTTCTGTCACAAATAAGCACAATTTAGAAGTTGTTGATCATGTAATTACAAAATATATGTATTTGATATTTCTAAGTTTGTATCCTAGCAGAGTGGTCCTGGTGTGATTTGTACTGCTTTTATATTTATATTCATGTATCCTTGCATATTTTAAATTTAGGGCCAATTATAAATGTAAAACTTATTTTAATGTAAATACCAGATTATCAAAATCAATAATCAAAAAACCGATACTTTTAAAGATGAATCTGATAATAAACTATCACAAAACCGATTTGCAATTATCAGCACAAATCGTTTGCAATCATTAGGCTCTATGTCGTAATAAATCGATTTGCAATTATCAGCAGAGATGAACACAAATATCAGAACAGCCAGTTTGCAATTAACAGCCTAAATCAATACCAATATCATAATAAATAAAATCTAGATCTAGCGAAAGGGTGTAACTGTTTTTTGGATGCTATCGGTTTGGAATTTGGAACCGATTGAAGCATGTGGTTGAAGAGAGAGGCAGAGCTATCAGCTTACCGTAACAGGTGGCCTGAGAAGTCGGTTCCAGATTGGAGTGAGTGCATCAGGTTCCAGATCGGAGTGAGAAGTCGGTTCCAGATAGGAGTGCATCAGGTTTTCATCAAAGTTCTAGCAACACCGCCTTCATCAGATCAGGGTGAGAATCTGGTTTTCATCAAAGTTCAAGCAACACCGCCTTCATCAGATCGGGGTGAGAAGTCGGTTCCAGACGGGGTGAGAAGGATGTCGATGGTACCAACACCGCCTTCATCAGATAAGAGGAGCTCATTCATAAATTTAACCAACGTAAGGGAGCAGATACGAAGGGTTGCAGGTCAGATTTTTGGAGGGTTAATTGCAGGTCGGATTTTTGGAAGCCGGAGTAGGGGAGTCGGTGGTCACCGGGAGAAGGAGATCTTCAATCGGAGAAGCTGAGTCGGTCGGAGGGGAGCCGGTGGTCACCGGGAGAAGGAGATCTTCAATCGGAGAATGAGATGGTTTGCGATCTATAGGGTTTTCGGATGGTCGGGTAACAGCAAGATGGTGCCGCGTAGAGTGACAGCGAGATGGTGCGTTGGTGGTTGGTGGCCATGGCGGAGAAGGGTGGGTGACAGCAGCAAAGAGATATTGTTAGGGTTTGTAGAAAGAGGGGACGGAGAAGGCCAGGTCGATGCGTTTGGGCGAATTGGTTCTTAAGGAATGGGCAAGCATGTGAGAATCACATGCTTGATGACTCTTGTACGCATGCCTAACTCTTGTACGCATGCTGTCTGAAAGCATGTGCTAAAAAGGGGTGTCCCAACTTTACTTTTGGGTCGTGATACATCCACGGAAGTTTTTAATCCTCACTGAAATAAATTAGATATTGACAATTATACCCCTGTTTAAATTTATAAATAGTTAATTATTCTCGCACTAATTAGAAGTGATAACCTGCCGTCCTTACATTTTCATTTTTAAAATTTGTTATTTTTGGTTACTATACGATCCAGCCTGGACCGAACAAAACCAAAAAACAAAAACTAAAAACGTTTAAAACCCCACCTACTACGATCCGCGAGAAAAAGAAAACAAACCGCCCCACAACCCTAACCCAACCTTATTGAATACAGAGTACCCCACAAGTTTTAACCCGCGAGAAAAATAAAAGAAAACGACCCATGAGGTTTGAGGGTTTTTAACGGGGTAGTCTTCTTTCACCAATCTTTTGTTTCCACCTGCTTTTTCTTTTAGGATAAATTTGAAAATTTTACGTGGTTATAATGGATGACATTGCTGTACTTGTGTAGATTTTCAATTTACAATGTTGTAATAAGATAAACAGAAGTAGGGTGCTATAATAAGCAAATCAATTAAAGCACAATGCTATTTCTTTCATATAACCCTTTTCATTTGGGCTACTTGCAAAATTAACCCTACCCTGCATAAAACGTACGCTACATAGCCAAAAGAAAATTACCCGCCGCCGCCGCATTGCGCGGGTATGCACCTCCCCCCCACTACCAAACTGCCGCCGCCGCATTGCGCGGGTACGCAGCTAGTATATATATATATATATATAACTCTTTGCATATTTAATGAGAAATATTATTCTTTCATATATTAAAAGCGGACATTCGCTTCTTCTAGGAATAAGTTTAATTTTTTCTGATTTAAAAAAAACCCTTAAATTCTAAGTAAGTTTTTGAAAAAGTAACATAATTTTAAGTTACTAAAAGATCGGGGATGGATCAGGGACAAGCCGGGGATACTCCGAGGATAGGCCTAAATATCAAAGGGGATTGGATTTGATTCCCTTACCCATCGGGGACAGGGATGGGGTTGGGGATGGGGATCAGTTAGGAGAGTCGGGGACGGGGATGGGAACTACTAACCCTGCCCCATCCCTAACCCATTTCCATCCCTAAATTGAAGTGTACAAATCAAAGATCGATCCCATCCGAAGTTTGATGTATCCAACTTGTATATGAGAAGTTTGTTCATTCCTTGCTCATGTGGGTTTCTATCCGTACTTCATCAAAGAGTTTTCCAAGATAACAAGACCCAGGTGCTTACTTTTGCAAAAAGCTATTGATTTTGAATTCAATCAAGTGTATCAATAAGCTTTCGAGAAGTTAAAAGAGTTTACTAACCACAACCCCTATTATCCAAGCACCAAATTAGGATCTCCCGTTTGAGATCATGTGTGACGCGGGTAATTATGCAATTGGAGTCATGTTGGGACAAAAACTTGGAAGAGCTCCTCGTGTTATTTATTATGCATCAAGAAGTTTGGAGAACACCCAATGTAACTATTCCACAACTAAAAAGGAACTCTTGGCGATTGTGTTTGTGTTAGAGAAATTTCAACAATATTTGCTTGGTACAAAGGTCATTGTTATTAAAATCACATGATATTGAAGTATTTGATGAGAAAGAAGGACACGAAACCAAATCTCATTCGTTGGATCTAACTCATTCAAGAATTCGACATAAAGATTTGGGACAAGAGCGACTCCAAAAACCTTGTAGCTGATCCTTAAGCTGGTTGATAACAAGCGATACATTTTCACCGTTAAAAGACGAATTTCCAGATAAGCATCTTCTTTCCCTTTCTAACTCTTTACCTTTATGTTGATATCGTTAACTTTTTTGTTACAAAAGGGCACCCGATACATTCACTAGGCTTATAAAGTAAGTTAAAAACTGATGCGAAATATCATGTGTGGGATGAACCTTATTTGTGGAAACATTGTGCCGATCAAGTGATTTGGCGATGTGTAACCCAACGAGAGCATCATTCCGTCTTACAATTTTTTCATGAATTTGCTTGTTGGGGGCACTTTGGTCCTAAGCACATTGAGAAAAATCTTTGAATGTGGTTTTTTGGCCAACCATGACGCGAGACTCTTACTTGTTTTGCAAATGTGATGACTGATGTCATAGGATGAGAAACGTCTCTAAAAAAGACCAAATACCACAATATCTGCTTCTTGTTTGTGAAAATTTTGATGTTTGGGGAATCAATTTTATGGCTCGTTTCAGGTTTCCTTTGGTAACGTTTACATACTCCTCGCGGTCGATTATGTTTCAAAAGAGTCGAAGCCAAAGCTACAAGGTCGGGCGATGATAAAACAATAATTGACTTTTTTTAAATCTTATATTTTTGCGAGATTTGGTATCCCAATGGCCTTGAAATGATAGGGGGCATATTTTTGTTACAAGAAGATGAAAGCTTCAATGAAGAAATGTATGTCATCCATTGTGTATCCACCACTTATCAGCCTCAAACCAACGGTTAAGCTAAAGTTTCCAACCGGGAGATAAAATCAATCCCTTGAAAAAAGGTGACTCCGACGAGAAGGGATTGAGGGTGTGAGACTAGACGATGCATTTTGGGACTATAGAACGACATACAAGACCCCTATAGGCATGTCACCTTACCGATTCGTTTATGGAAACCGTGTCATCTATTCATGCAATTGGAACACCGCATATTTAGGCGGTAAAACACTGCAACTTCAACATTGATAAAGCGGGTAGGCACATAAATTGTAGCTCTAAGAACTAGAGGATTTGAGGAAGGACTCATACGAAAATAAAAAGAAATCCAAGGAAAATGTCAAGACCTTTCATGACTGAACCATCACGAGGAAGCATTCGTCTTGGGATACAAAGTATTGTTAAACCACTCGCAACAAAAGCTGTTCCCAGCTAAACATCGTTCCCGATGGGTTGGCCTGTTCATGGTGATAAAGAGTTTTGATCACGGAGCAATAGAGATAAAAAGCTTAGAGATGGAAAAGATCTTCAAAGTTATCAGGCATCGATTGAAGCATTCCTACAAAGGTGCATTTTTGGAAAGCCAAGCTTTCACATTTTCAAACCGAATATATATATATATATATATATATATATATATATATATATATATATATATATATATATATATATATATATATTAAAAATTAGTCGAAAAATTTTGTCAGAAGTTTAAATTGATAATCAAGTGGCAGAACTTAAACTTTCACATTAAGAGTGATCAAATCCTAAATTGCTTCAACTAATCATCATTCTCAAAAAAACCTTGAATTTAAATCGATTAATAAAAATAAGGCTAATAACATAAAAACCATTGTAATTTGACCAAAATTCGGTTTGAGTACTATATTTTTTTGTTCTAAAAAAACCACTCATACTTTCAAAAAAATTCACAAAACCACTCATATTTTTGCGAGATTTGGTATCCCAATGGCCTTGATAAATGACAGGGGACAGATTTTTGTTACAAGAAGATGAAAGCTTCAATGAAGAAATGTATGTCATCCATTGTGTATCCACCACTTATCAGCCTCAAACCAACGGTTAAGCTAAAGTTTCCAACCGGGAGATAAAATCAATCCTTGAAAAAAGGTGACTCCGACGAGAAGGGATTGAGGGTGTGAGACTAGACGATGCATTTTGGGACTATAGAACGACATACAAGACCCCTATAGGCATGTCACCTTACCGATTCGTTTATGGAAACCGTGTCATCTATTCATGCAATTGGAACACCGCATATTTAGGCTGTAAAACACTGCAACTTCAACATTGATAAAGCGGGTAGGCACATAAATTGTAGCTCTAAGAACTAGAGGATTTGAGGAAGGACTCATACGAAAACAAAAAGAAATCCAAGGAAAATGTCAAGACCTTTCATGACTGATCCATCACGAGCAAGCATTCGTCTTGGGATACAAACTATTGTTAAACCACTCGCAACAAAAGTTGTTCCCAGCTAAACATCGTTCCCGATGGGTTGGCCCGTTCATGGTGATAAAGAGTTTTGATCACGGAGCAATAGAGATAAAAAGCTTAGAGATGGAAAAGATCTTCAAAGTTATCAGGCATCGATTGAAGCATTCCTACGAAGGTGCATTTTTGGAAAGCCAAGCTTTCATATTTTCAAACCGAATATATATATATATATATATATATATATATATATATATATATATATATATATATATTTTAAAATTAGTCGAAAAATTTTGTCAGAAGTTTAAATTGATGATCAAGTGGCGGAACTTAAACTTTCACATTAAGAGTGATCAAATCCTAAATTGCTTCAACTAATCATCATTCCCATAAAAACCTTGAATTTAAATCGATTAATAAAAATAAGGCTAATAACATAAAAACCACTGTAGTTTGACCAAAATTCGGTTTGATCACTATATTTTTTTGTTCTAAAAAACCACTCATACTTTCAAAAAAATTCACAAAACCACTCATATTTTTTAAAAGATCCACAGCAACCACTATAACAAATAAAAGTCATGATTATACGTCGCCAACTCGGAACACTCGTTACCCCGGTCGCATTTCAAAATTTAGTGGATTCAATTGGACACCATATGCATTCACAACGGAGCCAAAAAGCCGCACTTACAAAGAGAAAATTCATATGTAGACAACTTTATGTATAATTTTTACTGCAATGCAATTTCAATATTTGTTTCAAATGTCGATATGAAAATTTTCACACAAAATTTTAATAAAAATAATCTTTAAAAGTTATAAAATAAAACAAATAGTGGTCACTATGAGATTTTCTGAAAGTATGAGTGAGTTTTATAGAAAAAATATATTGAGGTTAAACTAGAATTTTGATCAAACTGCAGTGGTTTTTTATGTTATTAACCCATAAAAATGAAACTTTAAAATTAAACTAATCAATAAATACAACATTTCGGTAAAATCATTCAACTCTTTAACCAACAAGTAAATCCTAAACGAAATTCAATTAATTAGATCTACATATAAATATAGGAACTTAAACTCAAATTAATCAATAAAGATGATATAAACATAAACTAATTAATAAAAACTCAAAACTAATCGAATGGATTGTGGAAACATGTACAACAATTATGAAAACAGTAAAATGCACATGTGGTGAAAATTGGTACTTTGAAGTTTGGATTCAATAGAGATGGTGGCGGGTTGTTGTTCGGTTTTTGCGAGGGTTTGTTGATGTCAAAATTGGGTATCAGGGTCGTGATCAATTATGAGTTTTTAGAAAAGGATTTAGGCTAACTAGTAATAAACTATAACTAGCGGGTGACCCGTGCGTTGCACGGGTCGATGGGAGAGAAAAAATTTGTTGTTTCGCGTTAATTGTTTCATTCAAACAAAACATAAATCTCCCAAATTCACAAACATATTTAACTAAATATTGGCATACGTTAAATCTAACCTGTGAAGTTCCACCACAACTGTTATCGTCAAGATTATCAAACATGTTACTCTTCTCTTTTGAATGACATATTTGTCGATGTTTAAAGCTTCATATGGTTTATTTGTTATAGGAAATCTTTTAAAAATACAAAACACGGTAGTACTTACTTTCATAGAAAGAAACTCGCTGGAAAAAAATAGAAAATATTTAATAGTTCAAAATGGCCCAAATGAAATTTGAAAATTTGAAGCTCCATTTATGCAAGTGTCATTTACTAATTAACTAAAAACAATGATATAAACATTTAATTATATATAATAATGTATTTTTAATTGTATAACATTTAGTAATTATTTTTTTTTTTTTGCAATGTCATAAACCTATATTAAAAAAAATAATTTAAAGTTACAAATTTGATCCTGTGGTATATTGTTTTTTTTTTAGTTTTGTTCTAGGGCAAAATGGTCAGTTTCCTCAAATATGCTAAAAAACGAAATTCTTGTTCCAAATGTCAGGTATTTAATAATTTCAGTGGGGGTTTTTGAACACTTACAAATAATGGGACAAGCTCCAACTCCCTACTTGAGTAAGCTTTCCGCCAACTACACCTGCAAATAAACTCCCCCTTATAAAACTTTGTAAAAGTTGAGCTAGATCTAGTTTCAAATTTGACTATTACCATTCACTTTGTGATTTCCATTGCAACTTCCCCAGCCCTCCCGTCTTTGGCATCATGAACAAGTTGCTCATATTCCCTGTAAGATTTGAAATATACATATTCATATGGTGCACTATGATTTGGGTTTAGGGTACATATTCATATGGTGCACTATGATTTGGTAAACCAATGAATACTTTGGAAAAAATCACATCTCCAAAAGAGGATTGAAACCGAGAACTTGAGCTCAATTTGAGACCTGAAGGAATTGATGCCGACCAACATGAATTTTTCCAAGTCCCTGGTTGCTCCCAAAATTGAAACCTGGAGGAAACAGAATTACGCTCTGTAGGATTTGAAATAATTTTGAAGGTGTAATGACGAAATGAGAAAAAGATCGAAAGTATAATGCTATAAATTCGTCTTCTTAAGCCCTAGAGTTTCCCCCGATACCCCCACGATTCCGATCTCGGTTCCTCCATTTGAGACAATTCCGAGAAGTGATTGTTTTTTAGCTTTGACATATAACTGGCACTTGGTATAGCAGCAGGATTGTAAACGTCCACATTGGTTCATTTTTTCATTCCACTTTTATGTATTGGACTTGAAATCAGGAAATATACATGTCACAATCATTCATAAAATAAAAAGATCACCGACCAGAAACGCACAATCTTTCTAGAAGCAAATACCAGTGATGTTCTTTTTGGTTTTCATATCTTCATAATCAGTTCAACAAAACGCTGAAAAAAATAAAAAGAAAAAAATGTTATTAGAAATCAACATATGCAATTCATTATTTAGCACATTAAAATAATGGATAAAAAAATACATACCACATTGTTCATTGAATCTGTTTGAAAAAAATGACATGCAGCACCAAAATTTCTGTAAAACCATGAAATAAGGATTCAAATGAAAGTAAGTTGCTATAATAAACAATTAAATGAAAGTAAGTTGCTATAATAAACAATTAAATGAAAGTAAGATTCAATAATAAACATTTAACAGAAAGTAAGTTGCTATAAAAACAAATTAATGAAAGTAATTTGCTATAATAAATAATTTAATGAAAGTAAACTGCTAAAAACAACAGTTTCAGAATTTTTTTTTAAGTAAATTACAATTTGGTCCTTAAGTCTAATTTTTTTTTTTTTGCAGTTTTGGTCGCAATTAATTGAAACTTGAAAGAAATGTTTATTCCACTTACTTTGGAAAATAATTCATCAAAGATGCTTGGTTCTGTCCATGAAGAATGTCCCTGCAACAATAATCCCATAAAAAGTAACCTTTTTACCAAGATCAATGGAAATTTGCCATTAAATTTGTGGCATGTCTATAACTGATAATTACTGCCATCAAATTTGTATCATGCTTGTACAAAATAAAAATGTAACCGGTGGCCGTCTTACCTACTTAAAATGTATAACGAAGTTGATTACTCGAGAACGTTTGCTTTGATGTTGGATTTTTAATGGCCTTATCCTCTTCCTGTATTGCCTCGAATACAGTTCGTTTGAGCTACATTATCTAATCAATCAATAAGGAAAAACATCTTATTAGTTTGGATAAATTTTAAATCTTGAAATGAAAACCGTATAATTATCTATGAGAAGTAGGTTTTAAAAAAAGAAGATGAAACCACCTTCATCTCATCTATCCTAATTTAATGTTTCTTATAGTTTTCTAAAAAGATCCCCAAGCGAAGACCTAGAATTAACGAATGAAATATGTGTTAAATCAATAAACAGAAGCCATTATGCAAACCTATTTGTTTTCTTCATACCTTTTTGAATAAATGAAATGAGGCATAAAAACTTGAAGATGCTTTGTAGTAGTAAACCGTAAAAGAAGAATATAAGAGTTCTGAAGATGCTTCTTAAATCATAGAAGAAAAGGGAAGAAATGTGGTAATTTATACTCTTCAACCTTAATGGTTTATTTAATGGCTTCAATTTCAGATTCAGTCTTTAATTTCAACTTTATTGGGTTTGAACTTTTTAGTCTGGGTTCGTGTTCTTTGATGGTGTAACCTGGGTCACGTAATAAGAATACTCTTCCAGTACAGTCATCTTTGGATGTCCTATCGACGGATGGAGATTGCATAAGATGCCGACTCTCCACCACTCAAACAGGGATATTCTCTTGTGTCACCGTTGGGATTATTTAGGCCGATGAATCTCAAAAGGTTGATTCAAAAACCATTAAAAATTGTTAACATGGACAAATAAATTATCAGAAATGAGATTGTATGTATACATGTAAATATGTAATATAGAAATATTTACTCACTTCAATAATGACAGCACCACCGAACCCAAAGCCACATGCAGGAAGGTCATCACCGCCAAAAGTAGAAAGTAAACGATCATAACGTCCACCGCCACAAATCGCTCGCAGCTTACCTTCTTTATCAAATCCCTGAATATATTAAAGGGCAATCTTGTAATTTTTCCATAATCATTATCTTTAAGAATATAAAATTGAAGTAATCTAACCTCTAATACAATTCCATTATAGTAAGCTAGGCCACGAACAACAGAAGCATCAAATTGGATCCATTCTGAATAACCAAACTTTTCACCAAGTGAAAATAGTTGTTTTAGTTCACTAACTGCTTCCCCTCCACCTCCAAGTTTTTCTGTGAACAGAACAAATGATGTAACAACAATCTTTTTTCTTTTTTTTCTATAGCTGACTTTTTTTTAAAATGGTAAATTGGTAATGAATAATACCTTCCAACTCTGTTAAAGATTTCATGGAAAGAACTTGAAGTAGATCCTCAATAGCTTCGTTTGATAACTCAACTGACTTCAGCTCTTTTTTTATCTCCTCCACGGATATTTTCCCCATCTTTTTTCCAATAAAGTTTCAATATAAATCATTAACAAACAAAACTTTGAGAGGTAGGCATCAGTAACCTTATCTATGATGATGCAAGCTTTAGCAAATGAAGTTTCTGGAATATTGAAAACACCATAACACACACAAATCAAGTGAATTAAATCCGGTCACATCTCAGTAAACCTCGAAAGATTTCAAAACCCCCTTTTGTTGACATAAAAAATGAAAACTTGATTCACGATTGAAAATGCCATGGCGTCGGTCAGGGCATGAATACGTGGCATATTGAAAACACCATAACAATCAAAATACTTAAGAGGAGTAAAAATCGGTTTTTTATATAGTCGCCATGGTTGTTTACTATCGTGGCCATAAATTACAATTTTTTTACAATGTTATCATTCTTCTAGGACCATAAATTACAAAACATGACTCGTTTCTATTGATAGCATCTTTTTCTCAAATTGACAAGTTGTTTCTGTGAGGGCAGTTTTAATTTTAATAAAATTAAATCTTCTTTCCATGATGACAGTGATAGCTAATTTCTATGTCTAGATGGTAGTTCAAACAAATGAAATACAGTGTTAAAATATGCATTTAAGCACATATAAACTTTTGAAAAACAGATGAATATCAGATTACAAGAAAACTTTATTAGTTTTTCTATCAAGCACTTGTAGAAGAACAGTAAACCTTATCACTGGTTCATTAATTGACTCGGAGCATGTTGAAAAAGAAGCCCTTAACCCATCTGTTATAGAAGCAAGGTCTCTGAAAATGGAATTATTGGGCTTATGTGTCAAATGGTCTTGATAAGCCAATATACCAAACCATGTCTCCTGCAGATGACAGAGAGAACATCTACATGACATAAATGAAAGAACAACATAAATCAACCAACAGATAGCTTCAAGTAATCACAAAAATTAGGGAAATCTGCCATTCGAATACATGATTAGATATCAAGTTTAAATAACAGATTAAGTTGAAAACATGCAAATACACAACATTGAAGTAGATAATGTTTCGTATAAGAACTTAAGAAGAATGGAATGTCGTGGCATTGATGATTTGCTTTCGTATCCAGATGAATTTTCTAGCTTAATTTCTAAAACCCTAAGTAACAAAAAACTAAAAGAGACAAGGTCGCTTAATCTTCGAGTTTTGACGGACAACAAAACTCCAGAAATCTATAAACTTCCAATCGGAACCCACGCAAAAATCCGATTTTTTGTTTTTTGAGAGTAAGCAGATTTAGTAAATATTGGTAAAAAGTCAAATAACTTACGGCGAAGAAGGATGAGAGGATTCGAGGCTTCTGAGATAGAAGATTACTCGTTCTCCGTTTCATACAAGTCGCCATGGTTGCGGACGGAGTTAGAGCGATACCTTAAGCGAACACAGCGTGAGAAAATGAAAATTGGTAGGACTGAAATGGGATCTATATGAAAATCAAGGTTCAAAGTGAACATAAGGCGGTCGAACGAAGACGACTTCCCTTCCGCTTTACAATTTTCCGGCTATTATATGCTTTTCCCCATAAACATAAGGCGGTGATGGCGGTGGAGACGACGGTCACTTGCGGGGTTGAAGCCCACCATATAAATCGATGAAGGAGGAGAAAGGGGAGTCGGCCGGAGAAGCCCTAATGCAGGTAACTCGGGTGGAGATGTGAGCAATTTTCCATTCTCGATAAGCGGTGGCAAACAAGTGTGAGAGATAGACGAAGAAGATGAAGCGGTGGAGCAAAATAAATAAAACAGGCGGCATGACGGTAATTCACCACAGTTCTCCAGTAATTGAGCAACGTGTACACTGGTTGACCCGGATCCAGCTAGCGACCCGGATCAGGTTAGAATCCGCGTGACAAACCAAAAAAACAAAAACCAATGTCACGTTCATAAAACTGACGCCTTTTAATAGATAGAATAAAATAATGTGGATTTTTTCTTCAATAAGTTAAATCAGATAAGGTGTTCAAGTATACCCAAATTTAAAATTATACACCGATAAGGTGTTCAAGTATACCCAAATTTAAAATTATACACCTTAAACAGAAACCAAATATATAAGAGGTAAACCGGTTACCCAGTATACCTTATCAAAGTCTGAAACCCAATCTAATCTACCCGAATCCTAAACGGTCAGTCGATTTATTTAGATATCAAATTTTTTGGTCACCCAATTTTAAACTACCTAGTTGTACGTAGTTGACCAATCCTTTTAAAAATGTATAATTGATCATTTAGGACATTTGACAGGATTTGATTTTGCAGTGACTTCAAACCCAACAAAGGATTGTTTGAAACTTCCCTGACATTCTCAACAAAACTTTTCCCTTCAAATTGAAAGGATATTTGATCAAAAACGACTCTAGCCAAAGTTGTCTTCCCACCACCTCCTATCCCCCAGATCCCAATCATGCGAACATCATCTGAATCAGTTTCTAAAGATGACAAAACATTTTTTACTCGGGGTTCCATGCCTACTAGTTTTTTATCAATGCTGTAACAGATAGAATGCAGCTTTTCTGAAATCTCTTTAACAATTATTTTGATGAATGCGGCTTCATGCCTATATATATTAAAGAAGATTCAATTAACTTGCTCAAAATCCCACGTGATCACTAGTATCATACAAATCTTGTAAATAATAACATAGCTATACAATATGAGACGGCTTGGATGACCCTTTCATACGTAATTAGTAAGAAGGAAAATGAAGGAATATTGCAGAGACACAATGAAAGAATCGTATATGTGAAATTAAACTAATAGATAAGCTGAAATAATTCTTTTTTTCTTAGGGCTGACTTATGAAAAATCAGAAACCTTAAGGACCTCGTTTGTCAAAACATGAAATGGGGAACTGATTTTAAATGGAAACGATTCGTAGTTATTTAGAAATTGATTTTGACCAAAATTTTCACACCGAGCGGTCGAAACCCAGTGTCCAGTCGAATTTTTTAGAAATTGAACGTCGGTGGTTGTACTGTGATGCTAAATAAAATTTTAGATTTTGATAAGAACAACGTACTGGCCAAAATCGATGGGAAAGAGACGGTCCGTCAGGTCAGGGAGAACCATCCGGATCAGAGCTATTTGGACCAGAAATCAAGTCGAGTCAAAATGAACGAATAATACAAAGATATGATCGAGGAATTACCCATCCGCAGTCTTTTTCAACTCCCATCCAGTCAGACCCGCTGCCTCTGCAAGAGCGTCTCTCCATTTCCCAGCAGACTCATCATTTTGGTGTTTGGCGAAAGCTTCTCCAACAGCCCCGCTTTGTTTCCGGATTTCCGTCGGTTCCACATCATAGAAGACGGGGTAAGCAGTATGCTCACTCGTCTTCTGGCACTCCATTATCTTCATAAGCTCATCCAAACACCAAGATGAAGATGCATAGTTTTTGGACAAAACAATGATATAAAATTTTGAGTCTTCAATGGATCTCATTAGCTCATCACTGACCTTTCTCCCTTTTCTGATTGCCACATCGTCCTTGTAAGTAGAAATGCCTTTCCGCTTAAGAGCATCATATAGATGATCAAGGAAATTGGTGCGAGTGTCTTCACCTCTAAAGCTCAAAAATACATCATATGTAAATCTCTTCTGGACGGATGCAGTAGAAGAAGAGGCCATTGTAGGTATGCTTGAAGGATACTATTCAGATCTTTGTTTGCTAAGTTTATCACAAACTTGAATGAGATGACTGACTATTACCATTTAGATCGGGAAATGGAGACGAAACATTTGACCTAGAGTCGGAGAAGAAACAAAGAACACAAGAAAAGGTGTTGAGGTTAGAAAAACGGAAAATCTTATTTAATATTATCATTTGTTATTGTTTTTACAAGTTGGGGCTACCGACTTGGCTAACAAGGTGATTACTAACAAGGAGGTCATGGGTTCAAACCCTGACACTAACATAACAAGGAATAGTTTAGGAGTAGGAGTAGAATAGATTTGCCGGAAAAAAAAATTACTTTAACTTTATTATTATTATTATTACTATTATTAATTATTACCATGCATATTATTATTATTTAATTATTATTTAATATTATCATTTGTTATTGTTTTTATAATTTATAAAAAACTATGATTTGTTTTATTTTTTTGATGTTTTCTAAGATAAGCCGATAGAAACAACTTTTACCTAATAACAACAATTTGTTAAGTGGATTTTAATTCTCTCAAATTCAAATTCTACGAGAGAACACAAACAAGGTAATTTGTTGAACGAATGAACCCAAACGAAAATTTTCAATCTTTTATATGGTTGTGTTCATACATTCATTCGTAAAAAGAGGTTATAAGGTAATTTATTAAACGAATGAACTGGAATATAAGAATATCAAAATCTAAAAAAGAAAATAGTTTTTAGCTTTTTATCGATTAAAAATTATATCTTTTTACATGCATGTATGTAAACTAATTAGAATTATAGTTATTAGTAATTAAATATTAAGTTTTAAGTGGTTTTAATTGATTAAAAATATTAAAAAGAAAGAAGTAGTTAAATATAATAAATTTTGATTAATTATACATTTTTAAAAGGATTGGTCAACTACGTACAACTAGGTAGTTTAAAATTGGGTGACCAAAAAAATTGATATCTAAATAAATCGACTGACCGTTTACGATTCGGGTAGATTACATTGGGTTTCAGACTTTGATAAGGTATATCGGGTAATCGGTTTACCTGTTATATAGTATTTGGTTTCTGTTTAAGGTGTATAATTTTAAATTTGGGTAGAACACCTTATCTGATTTAACTTATTGAAGAAAAAATCCACATTGTAGTTTATTACTAGTTAGCCTAAAGCCTTTTCTAAAAACTCATAATTGATCACGACCCTGATACCCAATTTTGACATCAACAAACCGTAGCAAAAACCTAACAATAACCCGCCACCATCTCTATTGAATCCAAACTTCAAAGTACCGGCTTTCACCACATGTGCATTTTACTGTTTTCATAATTGTTGTACATGTTTCCACAATCCATTCGATTAGTTTTGAGTTTAAGTTCCTATTTTTGAGTTTAAGTTCCTATATTTATATGTAGATCTAATTAATTGAATTTCGTTTAGGATTTACTTGTTGGTTAAAGAGTTGAATGATTTTACCGAAATGTTGTATTTATTGATTAGTTTAATTTTAAAGTTTCATTTTTATGGGTTAATAACATAAAAAACCACTGCAGTTTGATCAAAATTCTAGTTTAACCTCAATATATTTTTTCTATAAAATTCACTCATACTTTCAGAGAATCTCATAGTGACCACTATTTGTTTTATTTTATAACTTTTAAAGATTATTTTTATTAAAATTTTGTGTGAAAATTTTCATATCGACATCTGAAACAAATATTGAAATTGCATTCAGTAAAAATTATACATAAAGTTGTCTACATATGAATTTTCTCTTTGTAAGTGCGGCTTTTTGGCTCGATTGTGAATGCATATGATGTCCAATTGAATCCACTAAATTTTGAAATGCGACCGGGGTAACGAGTGTTCCGAGTTGGCGACGTATAATCATAACTTTTATTTGTTATAGTGGTTGCTATGGATCTTTTTAAAAATATGAGTGGTTTTATGAATTTTTTTTAAAGTATGAGTGGTTTTTTTAGAACAAAAAAATATAGTGCTTAAACCGAATTTTGGTCAAACTACAGTGGTTTTTATGTTATTAGCCCTATTTTTATTAATTGATTTAAATTCAAGGTTTTTTGGGAATGATGATTAGTTGAAGGAATTTAGGATTTGATCACTCTTAATGTGAAAGTTTAAGTTCTACCACTTGATCATCAATTTAAAATTCTGACAAAATTTTCGACTAATTTTAAAATATATATATATATATATATTCGGTTTGAAAATGTGAAAGCTTGGCTTTCCAAAAATGCACCTTCGTAGGAATGCTTCAGTCGACGCCTGATAACTTTGAAGATCTTTTCCGTCTCTAAGCTTTTTATCTCTATTTCTCCGTGATCAAAACTCTTTATCACCATGAACGGGCCAACCCATCGGGAACGATGTTTAGCTGGGAACAACTTTTGTTGCGAGTGGTTTAACAATACTTTCTATCCCAACACGAATGCTTCCTCGTGATGGATCAGTCATGAAAGGTCTTGACATTTTCCTTGGATTTCTTTTTATTTTCGTATGAGTCCTTCCTCAAATCCTCTAGTTCTTAGAGCTACAATTTATGTGCCTCCCCGTTTTATCAATGTTGAAGTTGCAGTGTTTTACCGCCTAAATATGCGGTGTTCCAATTGCATGAATATATGACATGGTTTCCCATAAACCAATCGGTAAGGTGACATGCGTATAGGGTCTTGTATGTCGTTCTATAGTCCCAAAATGCATCGTCTAGTCTCACACCCTCAATCCCTTCTTGTCGGAGTCACCTTTTTTCAAGGATTGATTTTATCTCCCTGTTGGGAACCTATTAGCTTAACCGTTGGTTTGAGGCTGATAAGTGGTGGATACGCAATGGATGACATATATTTCTTCATTGAAGCTTTCATCTTCTTGTAACAAAAATTTGTCCCCTATCATTTATCAAGGCCATTGGGATACCAAAATCTCCCAAAATATTAGATTTTAAAAAAGTCATTTATTGTTTTGTCATCGCCCGACCTTATAGCTTTGGCTTCGACCCTTTTGAAACATAATCGACCGCGAGGAGTATGTAAACGTTACCAAAGGAAACCTGAAACGAGCCCATAAGATTGATTCCCCAAACATAAAATTTTTCACAAACAAGAAGCAGATCTTGTGGCATTTGGTCTTTTTTAGAGACGTTTCTCGTCCTATGACATCGGTCATGACGTTTGCAAAACAAGTAAGAGTCTCGCGTCATGGTTGGCCAAAAAAACAACATTCAAAGATTTTTCTCAATGTGCTTAGGACCAAAGTGCCCCCACCAAGCAAATTCATGAAAAAATTGTAAAACGGAATGATGCTCTTGTTGGGGTACACATCGCCAAATCACTTGATCGGCACAATGTTTCCACAAATAAGGGTCATCCCACACATAATATTTCGCATCAGTTTTCAACTTGACCTTCTGAGCCTAGTGAATGTATCGGGTGCCCTTTTGTGACAAAAAAGTTAACGATATCAACATAAAGGTAAAGAGTTAGAAAGGGAAAGAAGATGCTTATCTGGAAATTCGTCTTTTAACGGTGAAAATTCATCGCTTGTTATCAACCGGCTTAAGTGATCGACTACAAGGTTTTTGGAGTCGCTCTTGTCCCGAATCTTTATGTCGAATTCTTGAATGAGTTAGATCCAACGAATGAGATTTGGTTTCGTGTCCTTCTTTCTCATCAAATACTTCAATATCATGTGATTTTAATAACAATGACCTTTGTACCAAGCAAATATTGATGAAATTTCTCTAACACAAACACAATCGCCAAGAGTTCCTTTTTAGTTGTGGAATAGTTACATTGGGTGTTGTCCAAACTTCTTGATGCATAATAAATAACACAAGGAGCTCTTATAAGTTTTTGTCCCAACACGACTCCAATTGCATAATAAACCGCGTCACACATGATCTCAAACGGGAGATCCTAATTTGGTGCTTGGATAATAGGGGTCGTGGTTAGTAAACTCTTTTAACTTCTCGAAAGCTTATTGATACGCTTGGTTGAATTCAAAATTGATAGCTTTTTGCAAAAGTAAGCACCTGGGTCTTGTTATCTTGGAAAACTCTTTAATGAAGTACGGATAGAAACCCACATGAGCAAGGAATGAACAAACTTCTCATATAAAAGTTGGATACAGCAAACTTCGGACGACATCGATCTTTGATTTGACCACTTCAATTTAGGGATGGAAATGGGTTAGGGATGGGGCGGGGTTAGTAGTTCCCATCCTCGTCCCCGACTCTCCTAACTGATCCCCATCCCTGTCCCCGATGGATGAGGGAATCGAATCCAATCCCCTTTGATATTTAGGCCTATCCCCGGCTTGTCCCTGATCCATCCCCAATCTTTTAGTAACTTAAAATTAGATTACTTTTTCAAAAACTTACTTAGAATTTAAGGGTTTTTTTAAATCGGAAAAAATTAAACTTATTCTTAGAAGAAGCGAATGTCCGCTTTTAATATATGAAAGAATAATATTTCTCATTAAATATGCAAAGAGTTATATATATATATATATATATATATATATATATATATATATATATATATATATATATATATATATATATATATATATGTATATATATATATTTATATACATATATATATATATATATATATATATATATATATATATATATATATATATATAGTCAGGATCAAATGAGAACCATTTTTTTCGTGAGAACCTAGGAACATTTTTACTAAGAAATTTTTTTTCAAAAAAAATGACATAATACACCTAATCGCTTATATTTAAGACCTTTTGTCAAAAAAAATTTGAAAAATAACATATATACACGAAATGTGCACATATGCATTTTTTTCGCAAATGTGTATATGTACACGTTTCGTGCATATGTGCACATTTCGTGTATATATATATATTTTTCAATTTTTTTTTGACAAAATGTCTTAAATATAAGCGACTAGGTGTATTGTGACATTTTTTTTGAAAAATATTTTCTTAGTACAAAGGTTCCTAGGTTCTCACGAAAAAAATGGTTCTCATTTGATCCTGACCCTATATATATATATATCTATATATATGTATATATATATATATATATATATATATATATATATATATATATATATATATATATATATATATAATATGCAGTTATCGCGGTCAAAACCGGAATCGCGGTAACCTACCGATATTTAATTTTGCGGTTCTCGCGGTGGTATAGCGGTTTTTTATTAATATGTAGAATTTATATATTAGACTATTACTAGTAGAATTCAACAACACCCAAACATAATCCAAAGACCAATTTAAATCACCAAGTATACATACCGCGATTATTGCAAGAATTAAACAACACCCAAACATAATCCAAAGATAAATTTAAATCACCAAGTATACATACCACTACAAAATCACTACAAATTAAACACCCAATTGGTTAACAGAACTAAAATACATAACAAAACTCAACCACAATCACAAAAACTCTCTTGGGAAATTTAACAAACACTTGGTGTGCATCAGGAAAAATTGGAATAAGAGTCGAGTTCCTGCACTAAAACACTTGAACTTGAACTTAACAAACACTAAAAAATCATGTTCCTGCAATGTTTAAATCGAGGTCTCCAATTGAAGTCGAATCCGCAGAAATGTTTATCACAAAGAATGTATTAAGACTAAATCATGTTCCTGCACTAAAACACTTGAACTTGAACTTAACAAACACTAAAAAATCATGTTCCTGCACTAAAACACTTGAACTTGAACTTGTATTGAGAGTAACCAGTGATCATAGTAGTCCAGGAAATGACTTCTCTTTTTGGCATTTCATCAAATAGTTCCTGTGCATCAGACAAGTCCCCTGCTTTTGCATAACCTGGGCGTGAATTTTCCCTCCAAACCTAGCATCTTGAACACGACCACAAGCTTTTAGAACGATTGAAACAAACCACGAATAATCAGAACTGTAAGTCACGAATCAAAAACAGAAACAATCGAATATGGAAAGCTTTCATGAATTGCAAGTCACGAATCAGAAACAATCAGAACTATAAGTCAATCGAACTGTAAGTCACGAGTCGGAAGTCGAAACCCATCGAACCAATCGAACCAATCGCGAATCGGAAGTCGGAACCCATCGAACCAATCGCGAATGCTTAAGAATCTGACCCATCGATACCTGAAATCAAAATCGGGACTGTTAAGTGATACCAAGCTTAACAATCCAAGCTTCAAACGAGTTCGAATCAACTGGAACGGAAGTTGGGACTGTAATCGGATCAACTGGAACGGAAGTCAAAACTTGTAACGGAACGGAAGTCAGAACTTGGAACCTGCAATCGGGATGAAGTCGATGAAGTCGGGATGAAGACATGAAGTGAAGTCAGGATGAAGCGAGGCGGGATAAATTTGGGACTGTTAAGCGATACCATCCCACATCGCTTAGAAATAGAACATTGACATCCCCCTCTTCTTATAAATAATGGCTAAACTTAACCTGGTTCAACATAGCTTAGTCATTGGGAGTACCTTTGGTGAACCCTTATGTAAATGTTCAAAATTTTTAATAGCGGGCTAAAATCGCTATAGCAGTTGGCTAAAATGCGGTAAATCGCGTTAAATAGCGCCGATAATAGCGGAACCGCTATTTTGTAACGCTAAACTAGTTTTTGTTGCGGTCGATGGGCGATAACCGCGATACCACCGCTATACCGCCGGTATAGCGGCGCGATTGACTGCCAGATATATATATATATATATATATATATATATATATATATATATATATATATATATATATATATATATATATATATATATATATACATATGTATATGTATATGTATATGTATATGTATATGTATATGTATATGTATATGTATATGTATATGTATATGTATATGTATATGTTTATGTATATATATATATATGTTATATATATATATATATATATATATATATATATATATGTATATACATATATGTATGTATGTATATACATATATATATATATACATATATATATATATATATATGTATATACATATATATATATATATATATATATATATATATATATATATATATATATATATATATATATATATATATATATATATATATATATATATATTGGTATCCTTTACTTTGAAGTTAATAAAGTATTATATCACTACCGATTACTAAACCTGCAACTTATATGAGTATGACAATATAGCAATATAAAATAAAATCATATGAGGCTATGATCGCAATTTGCTTTAAGACACACCCACAAATTTCTTTTCCGAAAATAGGATATCAAGTTATTTTTAGGCACCATGCAAACAAAACGGGTTTAAACATTAAAGTGACTAGCAAACAAAAACGGTTTATCACAACTTTAATTGGTACATGGTAACTTACCGTATTGGACCTTTGTTAGAACTCTAATATGTTAGTTACATGTATAATATGTAATGTGTAATAGAAAAAATAAATAAAATGTGGATGGGGTTAGTTGGGAATACAGTACTCGGCCTCGGCCCCTACTCGGTTTTTAGCCATACGGGGATCCCCGACCCTATACCCGAGGCCCGAATTTGCAGGGAATACCTGGTCCCGATTGGGGCGGATAAACTGGGTTCCCCAACGGTCGGGCCAATATCCATGCCTACTTCAATTCCCTTCTTTGATATAATGTAGCCTAATATCAACCCTTGACTATGGCACTTCTCATAATTTAGTACCAAATTCATTTCAATGCACCTTTGTTAGTCGAGCACACTTGGAAGAAATCTCCATACACAATGAAGTCATCCATAAAAACTTCAATTATGCTCTCCACATATTCAAAAAAATGAAAAACCATACAACGTTGGAAGGTGGCCAGTACAATATTACATGATCCAAATTAGGGATGAGCATATGGACCGGAAAAAACGAACCGAACCAAAAACCAACCGAAACCGAACCGAACCGGGAAGAATTTACATATTCAATTCGGTTTTCGGTTTTTAAACAATGTTAATTCGGTTTCAATCCGGTTCGGTCCGATCCCCGGACCATGCTTATTCTTAACACTACTATTGATCATGAAAAACCGAACCGAATCGAAAACCGAAATAACTGAACTGAACCGGAACCAAATATACATATTTGGTTCGGTCTTTGGTTTTTAAAAAATCATAATTCGGTTTCGGTCCATTTTGATTTTGGTCCGGTTCAGTTCGGTTTTCGGACCGAGCTCATCCCTAATCCAAATCGCATCCTTCTATAAGCAAAGGCACTGAATGGGCATGTAAAGGTTATTTCTCTTGATCCTCCAGTGCAACCAGAATTTAATGAAAACCGAAATATGCATCAAGAAAACAATAATGTGATCTACCGGCTAGGCACTCTAACATTGAAAGGCAAACTCAACATCCATTTTGTACTCGTATTGGCACTAAGTCGCCTTCCTTGTTCTTCACAACCGTGATCCTAGTTTTCTCGGGTACAACTTTAACCAGAATTACACATTTCCTATTTCAGATTGGGAAAATCATTCTCTCATCAAGAAGGTTGAAAATTTCCTTCTTAACGACTTCCATCATCAGTGGGTTCAATCTTCTTAGTGCATCACATGTTCGCTTGCACTCATCTTCCAACAAAATCTTGTACATACAAGTAGAAGGGCTTAGTACCTTTATATTCATGATTGTCCAACCCATTGTCTCCTTGTGCTCTCAACACTTTTATCAATTTTTCTCTTCAAATTCGGTCCAATGTGTGGAAATGATTATAGTAACGTATTTCCTTATCCAAAGTAGGCTTATTTTAAATGCTCGGGCAACACTTTTAATTCGAGTTCCAGTGGTTATACAATGGATGGATACAACTTGGTGTGAGATTTGAGTAACTCAGCACGTGAAACACCATACATTTTTAGTTTTCCCATATAAAAATATTTGGTTGTCTCTTCAATTTCCGAGCACAAAGAATTACATCTCTTCTTTTGCTTTACACCTTCAAGATCAAGTCATTTGCTCAAAATTGTTTCTAGATGGTCATCGTTGGATAATTCAAACAATTCTTGAGTCAAGGGCTCAATAACATCAATAAAAATACAAAGAATACACATCACTAAGATATTTTATGGTGTCATAAATATTAAAGGAGATTATTTTGCCATCAAATTCTGTAGTCAACACACCCAAATGTACATCAATTATAGTTCTCGCAATTTTCAAAAAATGGTATTCCTAGCAAAATCAGGGCCGATTTAGAGGAAGTATGTTCCTCTAAAACTATCACATATAAATCATGCGTATCTGATTTCATTAATTAACCCTTTAATAGTCGGTTTTGGTTTTTAAAGTACAGAAGTAACAGGTTAAAGAGGACCCGAGACCGGAATCTTGATTACCGAGTAAGTCCTTTTATCATAACCGGGAACTAGGCCGAATAAACTAGGCTGGTCCTAACCGGTTTAGTTTGGTTTAGTTCGGTTCAGTTTTCGGATAAAACAACTTAATTTAAACAATAAATCTAACTCACCTTTTGACAATACATGTACGCTACTAGAAAATAGGGGTATTACAAACTTTTATCGACGGAAGAAATCTGTCTGATTTTAGACGAACTTAGAAAACCTAATTATTAGCATTTTAGTGACGGTTTAAAAAAAATTCCCCCAGCAATCCGTTATAATATTACCGGCGGATGTCAAAAATCGACAATATGTTGGTAATACGCCGACAAAAGTGCGAGTAACTTAGTATACATTTCAACTATTTTCGTATCTTCATGGTCACTTTTGTAAATATTGTAGGACAGTTTCCGTAATTTATCCTAATTAGCTAGATTTCTCTTTGTATATGTTATACCCCTCTGTACGCTAGAATTGAGATCGATAACAGCTTCATTGATTGCATAATAGCGATCTTCTCTGTTATTAATCAATTTCATATAATACGCGAAGCGTATTAGTTTGTGAAAATGAAACCGCCATTGCCGAGTCGCTTTTGGCGGAAACATTTTGTCTTTTGAAAACCCTAACTCGCTAACTCTCTCGATTCTAAACAGAACTTTCTCCAAGTCGTTGTTTTCACCGGCCTCTAATCACCGCCACTGCCACTTGTCGCCGAATCAAAAGCTTAGATGTAAGTGATTGTATCTGTAACTGTTATGTACTATTAGGTTTTTCTATTCTGAAGTTCATTATACTTATGTAACTTTTAGTTTGATATTTCACTTGTTGCTACATTGTATTTCAAGTTTATGTGTAGTTTTGATCAATATGAGGAATGTAATTTTGGGCGTAGTTTTTAATTTGATACCTTTTTTTGAGAAAACAAATTCATGTTAAGAAACTACCAGAAAGTTAATGTTAAGTTAATGTTGGTGGACTTTTCTTTGTTTTTGATGCTCAAATTTACTAAGTGTTTCACAATTTAACTTTTTGACACAACTGCTTTGTTTATTGATATGAGATGTGGTTAAAGGACTACCTCATCAATATGTGGTTGGGATTTGCTGATTTGAGTCTTTTCTCGTTTCTTAGTCATTTTTCTTAGTCAATGGGCTGCTTGCCAACTTGCCATCGGACATATTGGTTTCATTTGATGCTATTTGGAATTTATAATCTAGGTGTTCTATTTTCACGTTTGCTTATTGCTCATGGTGATCGATGTTGAAAATTACTAAGAAATGGTCAATTTTTGTTAGGCATTGAATCGGATCCTACTAATCTTAGGAGTGATAATGACCATTGGAATGAATTGGATAAATATTGGGTCATTGGGATTTTGTTTATGTCTAACATTTAAGCTTTTTGGTGTAGATTGTAGTCTATTCTGCTGTGAAACTTTTTCGAATGTGAAAGAAGGGTACAACAACAGGGGAGGTATGATACTATGATGATTATGTCATCTTTAATGACAAAATACATTGTTGAAATATATGTTTATGTAATATTAAATAATAACTCGTTATTATTACAGTTAAATCAATTGTATATTGATGTCTGCTAGTCAACATTGATACCACCTATTGGAATACACGTAAACAGTTGAGAATTGTAACCATCAAATGCGACATACCTTTCTTATAAAAAATAATCCCTATATGTAAATTAATGTTGCCATTTTTAAGGGAATTGTGATACTTGGCAAATCTTGAGATGATAAAATATAGAGCGGCATTGCAAGTAGGTCAAGCACACATCATTTTTGCATTGCAAGTATGTAAAACAACTTTTAGCTTCCTAAGCATGATTGTTTTCATACCTTTTAAAGAAACATGTAACCTTAAGTATTATCAAGCCCCCCATTTATATTTAATTGCACGTGGTAGTCCATAGTCTCAAGCACCATGAGAGCATTGCTTTTCCACATGCCTAAATTATTGGAATCAAAAGGAGGAATTTTGTTTCCGGATGTGGATGAGAAGGAGGAAGACATTCTTGTATGACAGAAGAACCTGCTCTGATACCAGTTGTAGTTGTAAGAACACAATAGGATCAATCACACAAGAATAGAAGTATTTTTCACACAGAAAATGATATTGATCTCACACAGAGATCTTTGAATAATAATAATAATACTTTACAGGAACCCTAGCCGCTATTACTTATACTAGGGTTGAACTACGTATTTGGAGTATGCCTACAAATCAGGGATAACTCCCAACTATAACTATGATAAGTATGGAAATAAGATAATTACACAAAATACTATATTTACAAGATAATGAAAAAAACATGCTACAGCTGATACTTTACCACTGAAACAGCCATGTAGCGAGTGATCCTCCTTTGACAGCATCATATTCAGGTGCTGTTACTGATCAGCGGATGCTGATGCTGAACAGCCCAACACATACCCTATAGTTTATGGAATGCTTATATAATCTATTGTCCACGCCGAAAACATCTTGTTCTCTTAGGGCGGCCTCACTGATTATAGACCTTGTAATAGACCAATTAACTTCTCCATCTATTTTCTTTTTCTTCAGTTATATGATACTAAGGAACATCATTACTAAAACTAATAAAAATATAATATGATCAATAAATTTTATTTTTAACAATTGTGTTCATTGATGTGTATAGGATTGCATTAGATTATTGGGTAGTGTTTTATAAAGTTTCATTAAATTTAAATATCTTTCGAATTGTATAACAAAATAGCAGCTTAGAGATATTCTTTTAAATGAGGTTTTTATGATTTTAAAAAGTGTTACTTAGATTAATAACTAACAAACAAAATAACTAAAAGATACATATAAAAGTACTATTAAAACTTAGAAATTGATTAAAATTAAATTAAATCATTTGCATACTTTAATTTATATGATGTTTATCATTACGTAGTTAAACTATATAACTTCAATAAGTAATTTATTTAATAATGATAACTTAAACATAATATTAAAATGAACATCGATCACATTTTAATTAATCATCTAGGTGTCATTACTAAAAGAAAATTTTAAGGTGTAGTAATTAATAGAGAAGTTGAAAGGTTTAGGAGTTTCAAATGAATATGGTTCAAGATAAATGATTTATGTTGAACCACTTAGTTTAGAATGACCTCAATTATAATATACTATAATATAGATATAGATATAGATTTACAATTTGTGAGTAATACATTAGTAAAATTGTGATTAACTTAATGTACATTTCAACAATTTCTCAGTATCTACATGGTCATTTTTTTGTAAATATCTATAGTGTAAGACAGTTTCCGTAATGTATCCTAACTAGTAATATTGCACCCCGTGCGATGCGTCGAGTTGTCGGATTGAAAAATACGGAAAGTGGGTTGCTATAAGAAGATAGATTTTTTCAAGTAGAAACGACTTAACAAAAAATTAGAAATATTATGTTATAACGAACAACCAATTCTAATATCTTTGTGTTAGTATGATGTCTTTGACTTCCAATCCAATGCAACAATATGATCAACAAAAAGAATGTAATGATCTAACAAATATATGATGTCATAATACAAAAAATAAATAAAGTATAGATACATTCTTATAATGGAGTAACTTTTATTAAACTTCACACGTTGCCACAGACAGGCAGGACATCATCTATATTATTAATACGATTAAGTGTGCACAAAAGTGCAATGCGGGTAGTAAAAAAAGCTACAAATAAAACGATTAAAAAAAGTAGGTTTTAAAAATTTTAAGAAAGGAAAACTAAGTAAACCAATTTCGTAAAAACAATTAGAAGTTAACATAAAATTGTACAAATAAAAAAGTTAAGATATAATCTATAAATTTTGGACCAAATTTATAAGAAAAATAAAAAATTAGGAAAAATCTTATAGTAATAAAAGAATTAATTTAACGTAAACGATGGATCCATATCCAACATTTAAATATGGATCTACAAAACGATTCAAAAGATCTATGCTTTGGCTTTAGGTGACCAAGCTTAATCATCGATATCCATATTTTAAATATAGATCTACATAATGGAACCACAAAAGTCAAGATCCGTACCATTATATATATATATATATATATATATATATATATATATATATATATATATATATATATATATATATATATATATATATATATATATATATATATATATATATATATATATATATATATATATATATATAGATAAAAGTTCAATAGAGAACCAAAATAAAACAAGGAACCAAGGAACCAATCGTGAGCGTCGGAATGCATTTTATCGACGGCCGGAGATAAGGTTGTAAACTTCTAACTTGGACGCACATGTAGCGGATCATAACAAAAAACCCACTTCGTTTTTTTTTATTTTTTATTTTTAGAGCTTATTTTTTATCGAAATAAAAAATCAAATATATCAAAATTCATAATTTTTTATTCTCTTTCAATAGACACCTATATCAATATACTAAAAACAAAAAAAAAATATATTCAAAATTTTTGTTCAGATTCACAACAGTTATTTAATGTGAATCTGAACCATAATAAGTTTTTATATAAGATTATTCACATGTGAATGATCATTGAAATTATATTTTTCAACAATAATTGATCATTTAATAACAACTCATGTGAATTTAAATAAACTTTTAGATTTGCATTGTGAATTTGACTAAATTCATATTGAATTTATGTAATTTCATTTATATTCTTTACAATTTCAACATTTTGATAATGTACAATTGAGTTAACTAAGATTCACAAATTAATTTACTTAAAGTTACACATGAATGATCAAAAAATTGTTGAAAAAATCAGGTTCAATGATCATTTATATGCGAACTAGTTGTAAAACCCGTGTATTACACGGGATGAAACAAAAAAATTGTTAAATAAGAGATTTAAACATTAATAATTTACGTAAGAAATTTCTGAAAAGATATGACGAAAGTGTTGATATATACATCATTAATTAAACACTAAAATATAATTGTTGATAAACTTTGAATAATTATAAAAAATCATAAATTTTGAAAGACTTATTTGAATACGTTATTATGAATATCAGGTGAGTATAAATTTTCATCAAATTGCTCATGTACAAAATCAGATTGATGATTATCAAAACTATAATACGCAACAGTTACAAATCTATATAAAAACATAACAACAATTTGTTAACAAAACATTATTATTTTATAAAGATACTAATTTACATTTTTGTTTAATATCGTACTTATTTCAAGTTTTTGTTAGCACATCAACTTATCTTTGAATAGTGTTATGAAGAATTTTTACTTATGGGCAAGTGTTAGCCTGTAAGGTAACCAGAGAGTATTTTCCACCTATTAACATGAAAAATATAAAATAATGGAACATCCAAATATGAAGCAACGGTAAATGAGCCCACAAAAACTATTTTTTTAGATGGGTTTCATAAAAATCAAAACATATAATTACAAAAAAGTTAATTTTTCATTAAAAGGGAATGATTCAAACAAAAACCCTAAATTATTCTTCGTAATTTTTATTATTTAGAATATATTAGTTGATAAGGTAACTGATAATCAAAATAATTTTATTAATAACTACTAAATTATTAAATTTAAAATACAAAAAGTTTTATTTATTAATAATAAAAATACTTTTTAGATATGTATCCATTAATCTTTTATTAGATTAATTAAGTTGTATCCTGATCCCACGTGTGGTGTGCGTGCTAGTGACAAGTTTAGCATTCCTTAGCAACTAAATAAACATAACAAAGGTTTATCTATACAAGTATGGATACATCATTCCACTTCAAGAAAATTACCCCTGCCTACCCACCAAATTGAGTTCAGATCACATAATCGTGCTAGTAAGAATATATAGATGATCCCCATTGATATGTATGGGTAAATCAAAACATAAATATACATAAATTAATCCTACAAGCTCCAATTAACCTGTGTAAGGTAGCCTGCACCACAATCCCAACAAAAGATTAATCATGCATTTATTTCTTGTTTGGTTCGGTAACTCTTATTTTCATACAAAATCAAGATGAAAAGAAAACATAAACGGATACCCTAGTTCAATTCTAAACATGAAAAATAATTACTTTTAGTATCGTTATACGGTTACAAAACAATATTACAAGTAACGAAAGTGAAACATATCTTTCTTACGTTCATTTAATACATATTTTGTGGAACTTAAAAATAGCTCAGACCCATTACACCTTTCACATGAAAAGTTAAGGATAAATAGAGCTAACACTAATAAAGGCAAGTGAATAACTCATACTTCTTTTCTAAGTCGGTCATTCTCCTCCATCTGTTGTTGTTCCCTACATCGTACCAATATTGCAACAACCCCAAAATAAGACCCGCATTAATGTTGTTTCAAAATTATGCTAAATGATCCAATATTTTGCAAAATTGGTAGAAAGTAGATTGTAGTTCTGACCTTTTCTTGAAAAGGATTAATCTCGTTCATAATTACATCTCTCTGGAGGAAAAAAAAAGTTGGAATGTAAGCCCCAATGTAAAACTACTAAAAATAACATACTTTTGACAATTTGCTAGTTTGAGAAACAAATAAAACATTTAAACAATTTTACAAGCATTCAGACTTGGTAAGAATGAACCTCTTTTGTAAAGACATGACTGAATCCAGTTTTCAACACTTAAAAGCTGAAATCCCACCCCTCAACCACTTATCTTTCATGGAAGATCATGTTAGAATCAAGAAACACTTGAAGCAACCAAAGTATTACAAAGACTTGACCATGAGAATGTACCTTAATTGATGAGTTCTCTCGGCAACTTCTAAGACTATTTAAACCAGCAATTAGTAAGTAAATCAAAAAGAAGTTGTATCAGTGCTTTGTCTTAGTTTTAACAAAGTTCCATTTTCTCCAGTTTTATTCTAGTTTTGGATACCATCGGTTGAATTTAGATTTTGTACCAAAATATATACTCTGTATCAAGCTTTTTCAAATTAAAGCATAGTATGTTCATTTTATGCAGAAGTAGGATACCACTGGCTGAATTTAGAAAGTCGGCATAATTGGATAATTTGTAAAATCAGTTAAGTCTGGAATTTGTACATCACGAAATCTAAATTTCTTCAAAATAGGCAAAATTCTCAAGAGTACCTAGATGTGTACCAAACAATTCTCAAAATGGGTGAAATTCTCATTGTTTGTAAAATGGAAATTATTCATGTATGCTTACTAACACAAATCAGATGCAGAAAGCACATCTGGTATTTCATTTAACAAAATGTCAAATATAATATTGCAAATTGAATAGTAATTCTAACACACTTTTGTGCTTGTGCATTCAAACCGAAAGCAGACTGGGTTTTAGTGATTTTACATAATAGAGAAACGATGAAGATTTCTTACATAATAGAGAAAGGGTGAAGATTTCTTACAGAGAGTTTCAACTCATTTCTCCTTTTCCTTGTGGAATTGCTATCTGCTGCTTCTGATCTTTGAGTATAGAAGATGATCATATCGTTTTGTCACTTTTTCATGCCAACCAGTTCCCTTAGATGTTTGGAGTAGCAGTCGGAGCAAATGGTGGCCATCGTCGATGGAGGTGGTGACCGACGCAGGAGGCGGAGAAGGGAGACGAAGCCGATGAAGACAAGAACTTTAGTGAACCATTAGCCCTCGTCAGTATACTATAATTCCTAGGGTCCGAAAGCACAAAAACCCTAAATTTTGTGAACCAAGAGAGGAATAGATGTAAGGGTGAAAACTCGAACCAAAAGATAGGCACCGAGCACTGAATCTGGATTAGAAAACTGAGGTGAGCTTTAGTTTTGTGTGGCTCAGATAAGTTATTTCACTGGTTAGGTTGCAAAGAAGACGAGATGGGGAAATTTGAACTCGGATACAAATTGAGAAGAGAAGATATACAAATTGAGGAGAAAGGAAAGTGGAAACGGATGGAGAAAACCCAACAACATTTAAATCGCAATTAAACAGATTATTAAGGAAATTAGAGTAACCGTCAAAAAAGTTTATTTTTTAAAGAAAATCAAAATTCTATTAAAATGACATGTGGCTAAACAGCTGTGGTGATGACAAGTGTCCTTTGAGATACTTATTTATTAGGTTAAGATTAATATGTATTAAACTAGATGCATACTATTTTGAACCTTTTGATGATACACAAATGAATTAATTTAGATCCACATATGAATTTTCTTAAAATTCACATATGAATGATAAAAAGTTGTTGAAAAACCAAGGTACAATTATCATTTATATGTGAATTTACATGTCTAAAACAAGAAGCAGTTAAAATTCGCAATGTGAATATAAACTGTATTAAATTTGTATGGAAGATGTTTCACATGTAAATGGTCAATGAATTCAATTTTTTCAATAATTGTTAGTCATTCAATAACAACTTATGTAATTTAAAAATATTTTTAAATTCAGATGTGAATTCAAGAAAAATCACTAATGTTTTACTATTTCAATGTTTTAATATCATATACAATTGAATTAACTGAGAGTCATAAATGATTTACTTAAAATTCACATGTGATTGGTAAAGAATTATTGAAAATTTTGGATAGATTCGTCATTTACATGTGAATGAATATATCTAAAATAATACAGTTCAGTTCGGGTTCACAAGATGAATCTGGACGAACTTGAAGTAAAAAAAACAAAAAATTTTGTATACCAATATGGATCTCTATTTATAGAGGATGAAAAATTATGAATTTTGGTATAATTAGATTCTTTTTTCGAAAAAAGAATAAATTAAAAAAATTAAAAAAACATAAAAAACGAAGTGGGTTTTTTGCTATGATCCGCTACATGCGCGTCCAATTAACAATTTTACATCATTCTCTCTGGCCGTCGATATTTTGCATTCTGGCCGTAGGATTGGTTCCTTGGTTCCTTATTTAATTTTGGTTCTCCATTGAACCTAACCCTATATATATATATATATATATATATATATATATATATATATATATATATATATATATATATATATATATATATATATATATATATATATATATATATAAAATTGTTGCTTGAATGAACAGTACCACTTTAGTTTTATTACAATTTTTACCTCTGTTGTTTTAATTTGTATAATTATAGTTTTAGTCTCTATAGTTTTAATTTTTATTAATTACAATTTTGGTCCCTATAGTTTTGTTTGTCAGTTTAACATTATTATAGTTTTAATCCTTGTAGTTACTATTCATCAAGTCGATTTTTAATACTAAAAACCAAGATTTAAAACGAAATAATATTTTAAAAACATGCATAAAATAGTTGTCGTAAAATTAATACCATAACTAGGGTTGAATTTGGTACCGAACCGAAGTTACCGATAACGAAAGTGGCAAATTCTAAGAATCGAATATCAAACCAAAGTAAAGGGTACCTTCAACTCCTTCCCTCCTGTCAAGCTTGCCTCTTGGGCTAAGGATGTCATCCGACTGTGAGCGCCGACTGTGAGATCCGGTGATAGTGGGCTCAGGAATTCGCCGACTGTGAGATCCGGTAATAGTGGGATAAGGATTGAAGCTCTCCTTCTCCGGCTGTGAGATCCGGTGATTGTATTGTTGTTCTCCTTCTCCCGGTGTCCTTCTCCTTCTCCGTTTGAAGCTTTCGACGGTTCAGACCTCAAATCGAGAGTTTGATGATGGTCCGATGAAGTGCTGTCAGTCAATCAGTCAATTTCACTGGAATTAGATCCAGTTCAAGTGAGTTTTTCTGTTCCAATGGCTGACGGAGGCGGATGGCAGCAACCAAAAAGACTAGACGAACCGTATTTTATCGATTGAAAACTTCTGGGGGCAAGATATCAAATCAGTAAGCGATATTTCTATTCCTATTTATATTACAAACTTTCCTAGGAACATTGGCAAAGCACAACTAATGATTCAGTGTGCGAAATATGGAACGGTGGTGGATATATTTATTTCAAAATACCTATCAAAGGTTGGAAAACGTTATGGTTTCATCAGGTTTATCAAGGTTGATGATCAAGTTAATCTTGCTAAACAATTATGCATAATATGGTTTGGGTCGTTTAAACTATATGCTTCGGCTGATACTCATGATCGTGGATTAAAAGGGAGCAGGAAAACACATGTTGTGGGACCTAAGAAACAATATAGGGTCTCTCATGCAGTCTCGTCAAATGAAAGATCATATGCTAATGTGGTGCAACCCAAGGTGAAATCGATTGTTGCAAGGGAATCAGATAATATGTTACAATTGAAGGTTGGAGATTTCGTTTATGACAGTAAAGACACGGGGAAATTGATAATGGCAAAAGTGAAAAGTATTGATATGTTAGCCGTAATTATCAATAGGTGTAAGGTTCAAGGTTTTCCTGAAGTTGAAGTGAAGTATTTGGGGAGTCGCTGGATTTTGTTGGAATTTCAAAATGTTATTACATGTAACAATTTTCGAAATAATTTGACATGCCAGGAGTGGTTTTCTGAATTAACTCATTGGAATCGTGATTTTGTTTGTGATGAAAGACTGGTATGGTTGGATATAGAAGGTATGCCACTAAGATCTTGGTGCAAATAAAATTTTGAGAAAGTAGCGAATAGGTGGGGTCAGGTGGTTTATATGGATGGTAACTTGGGCACTAGCTTAGCTGTACATCGGCTGTGTGTTGAAACCAAAGTGATGGGGATTATTGCGGAAGAAATGACGGTAATGATTGATAATCATGTTTTTGTTTTACGCATAAGAGAGGCGGTTGGGTTGTGGCCTACATTTGTTAAAGAGGAGGATGATGTTAGTTTAGAGGATGAGCCATTTCTGGATGCTAATGATTTTAAGGAAGAAGAGGAGGATGATTTGTTCCATTCAGAATATTTACAGGACGAGGGGGAGGAGAAAGCTAGTACTTCAGATCCATTTCATGTCCGGCAACTAATTGAGGAAGAGACCCGGAATGTTCATGCTTCACGTAAAAAAGAAGACAATGGTGGTACGGTGGTTATAATTGATAAGGCGAAATTGGGTGATATTAATATAAGTCTGGAAGGTAACAATATGGTGGATCGAGATGTGTCTTCAGCCCCAGTTAGAACGGCGGGTTTCGAGTGCTCGTCTAATTCTTCAGATGATCCATCTCATCCGCCAGGTTTTTCCGATAATACTAATTTCGATGATAGGTTTGTGAAACATAACCGAGGAGAAGATATTTCATGTGGCTCGTTTAATCCTGAAATGCAAGCGATTAAACAACCTACTGTGGTGGAGGGGCTTGATGTTCTAATTGAAATGGGACAAGCAATGGGGTTTAGTATGGATGGATGTCTTAAAGATAAGAGGGATGTTATTAGTAGGATACGAGTGTCTAAAGTTGTATAATGAATTGTATTTCTTCTAACATTCAAGGTGTGGGGAACGTGGAAAAATAGGGGTGGATCAAGAATTTGTGTAATAAACATAACATTAATTTTTTGTCAATTCAAGAGACAAAGGTTAGTGATATGTCCTTATCTTTGGTGCAGTCTTTATGGGGGAATATGCATTTCGACTTTGTTCATTCGAATGCTAGAGGACAATCTGGTGGAATTTTGATAGCGTGGGATCCTAGATTCTTCATTAAAGGAAGAGCCTTCGTTCATTCAAATTATGTGGCGGTAGAAGGTGTTTGGGTGGTAAATAAAATGGAAGTTTTAATGGTGGCTGTTTATTTTCCTCAAGAAATGAATAGAAAGAAAGTTGTGTGGCAATCATTGATACGTCTTTTTTATTCATTTGGAAAAGAAATTGTGGTGATGGGTGATTTCAATGAAGTCAGGGAGATGTCTGAAAGATTCGGTTCCGTGTATAATGCGTCGTCTTCTATGGCTTTTAACCAGTTTATAGAAGATTCAGAGCTGGTCGATATTCCTTTAAGTGGGAGAGCTTTTACATGGTCAAATTCAGCTGCTACAAAACTGTCTAAACTGGACAGATTTCTGGTTTCCGATGGGGTGATAGAGGTGTTTCCAAATTTGGCGGCTAAGGTTTTAGAGAAAGGTTTACCTGACCATTATCCCATTTTATTATATGAGCATCATGTTGATTTCGGTCCCACTCCTTTTAAATTATATCATTCGTGGTTTGGTTTACAAGAATTTGATGATATTGTCAAAGAAATTTGGGCTATTCCGGTGATTGGGGAATCAAATGATCTTGTTATTTTTAAGACTAAGTTAAAAAGTCTTAAAAATAGATTGAAAGAATGGATTAAGGTGCGAAAACAAGCAGAAGAAATAGAGAGAAGGAATTTAAGTGATGAAGTGTTGAACATAGAGACTCACATTTTGGATAAAGTCGCATCGGACGAGGAAGTTCATAAACGTCTTCATTTAATAAAAAAACTGCGTGATCTAAATCATCAAGAACATTTGGATTTGGCCCAAAAAGCTAAGATAAAGTGGGGGATAGAAGGTGACGAGAACTCTAAGTTTTTTCATGCTGTTGTTAAACGTAAAAGACGCCAAGTAGCTATACGTGGGGTGGTGAGAAATGGTTTGTGGACCGAAGACCCAAAAGATATTAAGGCATAATTTTATAAGCATTTCAAAGAGAGATTTGCTGCTAGTAGAGGTAATCGGCCTTTTATTAACACTGATGCTTTTCTAAAACTATCAAATGATAAAAAATGCTTGGAAAAACGTTTTTCGGAAGAAGAGATAAAGAAAGCGGTGTGGGATTGTGGTAGTGATAAAGCCCCAGGTCCGGATGGTTTTTCTTTTGGGTTTTTAAAACGTTATTGGGATGTCATTAAAAAAGATATTTATAGACTGGTTTGGTGTTTTCAAAGGTGTAAGAGTATTCCTAAAGGATGTAATGCTTCCTTTATCGCTCTTATACCTAAAATGACGGATCCCTAATTTACCTCCGATTTTAGACCTATTAGTCTGATATGTTGTCAATATAAAATCATTGGCAAATTATTAGCTAATCGGTTAGCTAAAGTCATTGGTTCGGTTGTTAGTGCTGAACAGTCTGCTTTCATTAAAGAAAGGCAGATTTTGGATGGTCCTCTGATGTTGAGTGAGATTATAGCTAATGCTAAGGCTTCCAATAAAAGAATGATGATATTTAAGGTGGATTTTGAGAAGGCTTATGATTCTCTTAGTTGGGAGTACCTTATTGAGGTCATGAAAAAGATGGGGTTTTCTAACTTATGGTGTGATTGGATTTTGGTTGCTCTTTCTACCACGAGAGCTTCAGTCTTGATTAATGGTGTCCCCACAAACGAGTTTGATGTTCATAAGGGATTGCGACAAGGGGATCCTTTATCTCCTTTTTTGTTTGTTATTGCTATGTAGGGCTTTCATATCTCTTTTCTTGAAGCTAGTAAGGCAGGGGCTTTTAAAGGTATCGCTATTGGTAGAGAAGAGTTGGAAATTTCTCATCTTCTCTATGCAGACGACGCTATCCTACTTTGTGAGTGGGTAAGTTCTTCCGGTTTATTGTTATCCTATTTTCACCAAAGAATTAGAGACTCCACCGACAAGAAAGAAGGAAGATCAAAATCAACAACATAATTGTAAATGCTTTTATGATTATCCTGCAAATAATTTCAAGAATCTTCCGGGATCGTTGCATTTTCTCTGATTTTGTTTCAACTCCAACGATTTTTGTGTTCATCAATTTTATTTATTCATAATCTCGATTACAACCCTCTGCGATTGTTGGTTTTCTTTGGTCAATCCTCAATTGAAGCTACGATAAAACAATAGTATCCGGATGGATTTCCTCAATTGAAGCTACGATAAAACAATAGTATCCGGATGGATTTCCTGATCATATGTCTATTTACCACCAAGAAATAAGCGGCGACGCTGACCTCTAACTGCCGGTAGGTTCCGGCGAGTTGGAGGTGGTGAGGGGGTTGATTCTGTTCAGTGTCTCAAGCAGAATTTAAAAGTTTCAAAATCAACTGTCAGAAAGGAGGAAGGATCACGATGGGAAGTCAAGAATTGAAGGGAGATCAGGAACGAAATCGGAAAAACACGAGGGATGTGGAGAATATCTCTATTCCGTACTATGTGACAAATTTTCCTTTAACTGCAGACGTTAAGCAGATCAGGAAGGAGTTTCAGAAGTTCGGAACGGTGGTCGACGTTTTCATAGCTCCTCGGTTGTCGTCGGCGGGTAAGCGATTTTGTTTTGTTCGCTTCATTAAAGTTGATGATAAAAAAGCGTTAGAACTAAAACTACGGACAATTTGGATGGGATCATATCGGTTGTTTGTGTCGTTGTCCTTGTACCCTAGAGACCATAATCGCAGACATGTTGGGAAGACACAGGAGCCGACTAGGGTAGTAAAACTAGCTAACAAATTCACCATTTCTCATGGTGGGGTCTCGTATGCAAATATGGTTAAGGGGTCACAACAAGAGAATAAAGGAGTTCAAGAGAAGGAGATAAAAGTGACTGGTGATAAGGACAAGAACAAGGTGATCACGCTACAGGGGAATGAGATTAAAAACGAGTATTCCAAATATGCTTCTATTTTTGCCAAAGTTAGGTTGGTGAAGTCGATTCCTCATCTTCCTATGCTGTTGAGGGAGGAAGGATTCTTGGATGTTAACGTGAAATATGTCGGATCATATTGGGTTTACCTAATGTTTGATTCTGAAGAGGTGTGCTCGAAGTTTAAGAAGGCAAAGGGGATGCGTTCTCTTTTCTCAATATTGCGACCGGTGCTAAATGGTTTTCATATAAAAGAACGGATTGTTTGGATGGAAGTTTCGGGGTTGCCATGCTGTGCATGGAATGATGTAGCGGTCACAAAGGTAGTATCATCATGGGGAGGTTTGTTTTTTCGAAGAGGATGATGAGGCTGCTATGGCAGTTAGAAGAGTATGTATAAAAACAACAAAAATGCCTTTGATTTTTGATAAGATGAAGGTGGTGGCACAAGGGATTGAATATGAGGTGGTGGTTAAGGAACTATCAAATTGGGAACCAGAGATTTTTGTGGAGGAAGAGTGTAATCAACAAGAGATACCAAGCATGGTGGAAGAATCAGAGGATGACAAGTCGTTACTTGGCAGTAATTATGGGAATCGTTCTGAAGGAGCCCAAGAACAGGAAAAAGATGATCTAGAGGAGGGTGAAATGAGGTTCGAATATCAACACCAGCAAAATCATGCTACACATGGGGCTGGGTTTGTTGATAGATCCGGAAAGTTTTGCGATACCTCGGCTATAAAGAGGGGGCGGTTTACGGTTAATAATGAAAATAATAAATTTGTGAAAACTAATCGTGGGTCTAAGGTGAGAACGGTGGAGGATGACGAGGAAAATGATGGAGAACGGAGGGAAGCGGAGAATGATAATCATGGGGAAAAAGATTTTGTGAAGGTACATGAGACAGAAAATGAAGAAGACAGACAACATCAAAAAGAAGAAACATGACGAGAGTGAAATCAAAAAATGGTTAGACTATGTAGATACACCGGATGTTCCTGTGTTCAAGGCAAAAAATATTGATGGTGGGCTAGAATTCGTACAGGTTGATGAAAATGGGGATGAGGTAATTAAGAAGGGTCCAAGTCTGGTTGATGCTAGACTTGAGAAGGAGGTCGGTTCTAGAGGTTCGAAAGTTGATTCCCTCCTTTATAGAGGTAGGAGATCGAACTCTCTGGGATCAATAAAATCTAACATGAAAAGAGTTCCGACGGATGTGGATAATATTAATGATGTGATGGCGCAGTATATGGAGATGGGGAAGATGTTGGGGTACGATATGGAGAGTAATAAACAGAAAGTGGAGAAGATGTTAGGTAGATCAGGTGCATTCAAGGTGGTCCAATGAATTGCCTCTCCTTGAACATTGTTACGACCAATTCCAATACAAAAAGGAATTGGGTGAATAGGTTGTGTGATCAGAATCGGGTGTCGTTCCTGGGATTGCAAGAAACAAAAATGACTCAAGTAGAGTTACATAAGATACGTGGTATGTGGGGAAATCATAATTTTGACTTCGCTACAAGTTGCGCTAGGGGGAGATCAGGGGGTATTTTGTCTGTATGGGACCCGAAGGCGTTTGTTAAATGTAGAGTGGTGTCTACTCCAAATGTTCTTATTGTTGAAGGAGATTGGTGTGTTCATAACATGCATGGCTTCGTTATAAATGTCTACGCACCTCAATCCGTGCATGATAAGCACCAGACTTGGGCTTACAGAAGTGGTTTTATGAGAAATAATGTTGGGGAGTATATGATTTTTGGTGATTTCAATGTTGTTAGAGATGAAGCGGAGCGATATGGTTCGGTCTTTTGTAGAGCGTCGGCAAGGGATTTTAATGAATTTATTGATGATATGGGGTTGATAGATATTCCAATGATTGATAAAAGATTTACTAGAATAATGACGGGAGGGACGAAGATGAGTAAATTAGATCGGTTTCTGGTTACGGAGGGTATGTATGATTATTTCGAAAATTTGGAGGTTGCGGTCCTTGAAAGAAAATGGTCTGATCACTGTCCTATTATTATGAGAGATGTGAAGGTGGATTTTGGGCCAACTTCATTTAAATTCTTTAACTCCTGGCTTCGTATGGAAGGATTTGAAGATGTGGTGAATAAGGCGATTGATGACTTTGTTCCTATGCAGGGGTGGAGTAAGTTTGTTACGTTTAAAAATAAACTTAAATTCATCAAAGATATGATTCGAACTTGGAACATGAAAGTGATAGCCGATTCGGTCTCTAAGAGGTTAGGGCTAGAGAAGAAGCTCAAAGGGATTGACGAGATTATAGACGCTGGTGATGGATCGAGTGATATCGCCAAAGAGAGATATCAAATCTTAAAAGAGGTGGCTGCCTTGGATAAGATTCGATCTTTGGATAGTTTACAGAAAGCTAAGGTGAAGTGTGCAGTAGAGGGGGATGATAATTCAGAATTTTTCATGGTATTCTTAAAAAGCGAAGGCGGCAGGCGTTGATTAGAGGTGTAATGGTGGATGGCGATTGGCTTACAAATCTAGCAGATGTCAAAAAAGCTTTTTTCGATTTCTATTCGGAAAAGTTTATGCCTTTCGCAGGGATTAGATTGAACCAAAGAAGTAATGCTTATAGAGCTTTGTCTGAAGGGGTGGCAAACAATCTTGAAATACCTTTTACAGTAGAAGAGATAAAGGCGGCCGTGTGGGATTGTGGTAGTGATCGGGCTCCAGGTCCAGATGGGTTTTCTTTCCGGTTTCTCAAACACTTCTGGAATAGATTGGAGAATGATGTAGTTGACTTTGTCCGCGAGTTTTATTACAGAGCTTCTATTCCTAAGGGTTGTAATTCATCTTTCATCACATTAATTCCTAAGGTTGATAGCCCTAGTTTCATCAAAGACTATCGGCCTATCAGTCTTATTTGAATGCAGTTTAAAGTGATTGCTAAGCTCTTAGCAATTAGAGTGTCTCAAATTTTGCATGATGTTATTGGAGTTGAGCAGACAGCTTTCTTGAAGGGAAGGCAGATTTTAGATGGGCCGCTGATGTTGAGTGAAATAATAACGTGGTTTAGAAAGAAAAAGAAACAGCTCATGGTTTTTAAGGTAGATTTTGAGAAGGCATATGATTCAGTGAGTTGGGATTATATTGATCAGGTGCTTCAGTTTATAGGGTTTGGAGTTCGATGGAGGTCTTGGATTACTGCTTTATTCACTAATGCTAGATCGTCAGTGCTGTTAAATGGAAGTCCAACGGATGAGTTTGATCTTCATAGGGGGCTGAGACAGGGGGATCCGTTATCTCATTTTCTTTTTATCATTGTGATGGAGGGGCTTAATGTAGCCATGAGGGATGCAGTGGATAATGGGATTTTTCATGAGGTTTCTTTTGGGAGCCAGGAGATTTCTGTTTCACACTTATTTCACGTAGATGATGCTCTCTTTATGGGTGAATGGAGTGAAGAGAATATTAAAAACTTGGTGAAGGTGCTGAGATGTTTTCATATGGTGTCTGGCCTTAGGATCAACCTTTTGAAGTCTAATCTATTTGGTATTGGGGTGTCGGAGGGATTGGTGAGCAGTTTAGCTTCGATTACGGGGTGCTCCGCGGGTTCTTTTCCGTTTTTGTATCTGGGATTGCCGATTGGTGAGTCTATGGCCCGAGTTAAAGGATGGCAGGTGGTGATTGACAGATTTATTAAGAGGTTATCTGCTTGGAAAGTGAGGATCCTTTCGATAGGGGGAAGACTCACCCTTACAAAATTTGTTTTGGGAAGTTTAGCTATTTATTATCTGTCTTTGTTCAAAGCTCCTGCTACGGTATGTCACGTTTTGGAGGCAAGTAGAGCGAGATTCTTTTGGGGAGCTGATGTGGACGAAAGATGTATGTATTGGGTTAAATGGGAGGTGGTGCTTAACAATAAACAAAATGGTGGTCTTGGTGTTGGAAGTTTGGACGCATTTAATCTTGCTCTTTTATACAAATGGAGGTGGCAGTTTTATAATGAGAGAAATTCCTTGTGGGTTTCTCTCATTAAGTTTTTACATGGAATTGACGGTGGTTTTTCAGGTGGCAACACTCGTATAACCAGTACCGGGGTTTGGGGGAAAATTGTGGGCTCTATAAATCGTTTACATGATACAGGGTTAGTCGACAGAGATAATTTGGTCAGACAGATAGGGGATGGCGCTCACACTAGATTCTGGCATGATAATTGGTGCGGTGGTTTGCGGTTTAGGGACACGTTTGATCGCTTGCATGCTTTGGCTGAAGATACTGAGGCATTAGTTAGCGATTATTGGGATTCAGGTAGATGGGCGTTGATTTGGAGAAGACCGGTTCGTGGTGGAGCTGAATTTAATCAATACCAGACTTTACTTGATATGTTGTCTCTTATAAACATTCAGGAGGCTCCGGATAAATGGGTTTGGAATGGTGATTCTTCGGGGGTTTACACGGTTAAGAGTACGAGGAATTTAATTGACAAAAATCGTCTTCCGATAGGTGTCCGTCAAACGCGTTGGAACCGGTGCATACCGATAAAGATTAATATCTTCATGTGGCGGGTGTTACAAGATCGAATTCCTACAAGACTTAACCTAGCTAACAAGGGAATCGATATTCCTTCGACGTTGTGCCCGGTGTGCGGTAATGATCAAGAGTCGACTTCTCATTTATTTTTTACGTGTGATATGGCGAGACAGGTTTGGAGTCGGGTTGCTACTTGGATGGGGTGGGAATCCCCAAATTCGACTCGGCAGAGGAGATGGTGCAATGGCTAGATTTGCAACCGGTGGCGAGACATCACAAAAATATTGTCGAATCAGTGTGTTCTACTCTCATATGGGTGCTTTGGACGTATAGGAATTCAGTTGTTTTTAGGAATTCCAAATTTAAGAAGGCTTTTATTCTTAATTGCATTCAAGATTACGCGTTTAATTGGTTTTCTTCTAGGAATACTAAAGTCAAGATTCGGTGGATTGACTGATTACAATCTCCAATCATGACTTAAACCCTTTTATAATTTTGCTAGTTCTTTGCTAGCATTTTGGTTTTTGAGTGAATATATTGCTGTTGTTCAAAAAAAAACATGCATAAAATAAAGATGCAAATATGGTACACTAAAAAAAGTTATAAAAACAAATATGTTAAAAAAATATAAACGTTGTAAAAATTTAAGCAGATATGGTTTTTCAATATCTAGATTTTTACAAATATTCGACTTTGCTCCAAATTTTTAAAATAATAAAATCTTAAGAACATTTATAAAAACAAAGATGCGGTAAATTAAAAAAGTCATAAAAATGAATATATAAAACATATAGACATTGCAAAAATTTAGGTTGGTTCTGTTTTCTAATATCTAGATTTGTAACAAACGAGCGGAAGGGAGCCGCGCGTTGCTGCGGTTAACGAAGTCAACAAATTAAAACTACAGGGGTCAAAACTGTAATAATGTTAAACTGGTAAACAAAACTATGGGGACCAAAATTGTAATTAATAAAAATTAAAACTATAGGGACTAAAACTATAATTATACAAATTAAAACTACAGGGGCAAAAATTGTAATAAACTAAAGTGGTAAAACTACAGGGGTAAAAATTGTAATAAACTAAAGTGATACTGTTCATTGGAGGCAACAATTATATATATATATATATATATATATATAGATGTAGGTTCAAATACATTTGCTAAATACTGTGAGACTGTAGGACTAATTGTGGTCCACTCATTTTTAAGGGGCATGTTGGTAAATTTATCTCTCTCTCTCTCCTCTTCTTCCCTTCTTATATGCGAACATCTATCAATACCCTAATTAGCATCACTGATCGATCCATTCTTCTCCGACAACCTGCACCTATCGTCGTCGTCGGAATCCACCACCGGCAATAAAATCGCGACACTCCACCACCGTCGACCACCACCGGCAACAAAATTGCTTCTTCAGTATAACCTTCTCCACCGATGATCAGCCAAATCGCCGTCGATCGCCCACATCCATGCTGCAATCCTCGTAGATGTCGCAAAGCAGAGAGAGAAAGACGGTGGACTTGTGATTTGTACATCCTAAGGCGGTGGCAGCAAAAGGGTGGAACCGACAATTGCAAAAAAAGAGCTAATCGATCGGAACCTGATATAAAATTCGCCAAATTAATCGATCGGAACCTGGTACAACTGTTCGTAAAAAAATTTCATCTCCTCCTTTTTTTTCTTCTGGATTTCGGAGAAGCGTTATATGAAAATGTTTATGAGAATTGTTCAAGTTCATTCTCAGAGAATGGGGCATTCTCAAAGAATAGGACATTCTTAGAGAATTGGGCTTTCCATACTGTGAAGATACATATGTTGATTTGGTGTCGTTTTTGCTATAAGTCATTCTCAGAGAATGTCTATGAGAATGGTTCAAGTTCATTCTCAGAGAATGGGGCATTCTCAGAGAATGGGGCTTTTCATACTGTGAAGATACAAATGTTGATTTGGTGTCGTTTTTGCTAATAGCTTTTTCTACCATGAAGTATAAGTCATTCTTAGAGAATGGGGTTAGTTACCATGTTATATTGTACATAATTACTTGAGTCTGTTTGCATGTGTTTTAATCATTCTTAGAGAATGGGTGGTAATCGCACATTTTTCTTCTTAATAGCAAGAATTCCACGTGATGATCGATGTTCATTCCCAGAAATCGTTTTTATGCTAGCTTTTATTCCAATCGTCACTGTAAAAATTGTCACTGTAATGGAACCCAAATTGAGAAGACGGTCCGTAACTTTTGTTTCGATCTTCAAAATTGATTTGAAAATTATACTGTTTCCTTATTTATAGGTATATAGAAATGTCCAAGATGCCCTTAATCATATTTTTTTAATTATTTTTATTTAATTCTTTTATTTTAATTACACAATTGCCACTATCATCTAAGCCCTTGATTTTTTCAATCTAATGGTCTAGAACTGGTCCTACATTCACACAATAATTAGCAAATGTATTTAATACTAACTCTATATATATATATATATATATATATATATATATATATATATATATATATATATATATATATATATATATATATATATATATATATATATAATATCCTACTTTGCGCCAAAATTTAAAACGGAAAATTATTTAAAAAACACTCATAAAAACAAAAATGCATAAATAACAAATTAAAAAAATTGTAACAACGAATATGTGAAAGGAATGCAAAAGTTGCAAATGTTTAGTTTTCGAAAAATAATATTTGTAAAAAAAACATTTCAATCAAGTTCGTAAAAAGAAATTAAACTTATATTAAACTTTCAGAAAAAAAAAAGAATTATAAACTTGTGAAATTTTGCGGTTAAAATTTGTAACAATACAAAGAATTGGACGAAAATGTAAGTTTGAAAACCACCGGGACTGGATCTGGATTTTATAAACATAGAATAATTTAAAATTTAAAATTAATCCAAAACAAAATGTTTTTCATTTTGTATGCTATTTCCTTGATAATTGAGATCGATAACAGCTTTATCGATTGCTAACAACTTTATCGATTGCATAATAGAGAATTAGAGATCTTTTCTGTTATAAATCGATTTCATAACGTGAAGCGTATTAGTTTGTGAACGAAAGCGACGATGGTTTTTGGGGAATATTTTCTTATTTGAAAACCCTAACTTACTAATACTCGATTCCAAACAGCACTCTTCTCCTGATCGTTGTTTTCTCCGGCCTCTAATCAAATCCACCGCCGCCGGTTGCCGAATCAAAAGCTTAGATGTAAGTGATTGTATCGGTAACTGCTATGTACGATCAGGTTTTTTGATGCCTTTTTTTGGGAAAAAACGAATTCATGTTAAGCAACTACTCAAAAGTTAATGTTGGAGGAGTTCACTTTGGTTTTGATTCTCAAAATTACCAAGGGCTTTACAATCTAATATTTAATTTTATTTATTGATAGGAGAGGTGGTTAAATGACTACCTCATCAATACGAGGTTCGGATTTGCTGGATATAGGTCTTTTTCTCGTTTCTTAGTCATTTTCCTTAGTCAATGGGCTGCTTGCCTACTTGCCATTGGAAATATTGGTTTCATTTAATGATATTTGGAATTTATAATCTACGTGTTCTGTTTTCACGTTTGCTTATTGCTCATGGTGATCGAGGTTGAAAATTACTAAGAAATGGTTAAATATTTGTTAGGCATTGAATCGGATCCTACTAATCTCAGGAGTGATAATGACCATTGGAATTAATTGGATAAATATTGGGTCATTGGGATTTTGTTTATGTCTAACGTTTAAGCTTTTTGGTGTAGATTGTACTCTGTTCTGCTCTGAAGCTTTTCCCAATGTGAAAGAAGGGTACAACAACAGGGGAGGTACGATCTCTATGATGATTATGTCATCTTTAATGACAAAATACATTGTTGAAATATATGTTTATGTAATATTAAATAGTAACTTGTTATTATTACAGTTAAATCAATTGTATATTGATGTCTGCTAGTCAACATTGATACCACCTGTTGGAATACAGGTAAACAGTTGAGAATTGTAACCATCAAATGCGACATACTTTTCTTATAAAAAATAATCCCTATATGTAAATTAATGTTGTTAATTTTTAGGGAATTGTGAAACTTGGCCAATCTTGAGATGATAAAATATAGAGTGGCATTGCAAGAAGGTCAAATAAACATCAGTTTTACATTGCAATGCAAAACAACTTTTAGCTTCCTAAGCATGATTGTTTTCATACCTTTTAAAGAAACATGTAACCTTACCTATGATCAGTCCCCCATTTATATTTAATATGACAATCATTTAATTATTGTCTTGTCATTTTTTTAGGGAATTGTTAGGATTTTTTTTTTTTTTTGTAAATTATGTATTTACAAAAATAGCTAGAAAATATTCCTTTTATATTATAATCTTATTTGGGTGCTGATGATGTTTTATACGGTTACATTTATTGTTTTTGTAAATCATAAATTCTACAATTAAAATTATAGGACATAAAGAATAGTGTTGATAGTAACATTCTTTTAACACCAATGATGCAGGTTGGGGATATCGGGCTGTCAAGGATCAAACATAGCACTCTAGTTTCAGGTGGTTTGAGAGGATTTGAAACTTTTTAGTATTATGTTATTTGTTTGTGGAAGTTGTATCTGAAATTTATGGATTTATATTTAACATACCCATCAAAACTTTTTAGTTTTTGGTTTATTGGTTTTATAATCAGGATTTGGTGCCTGTTGTTTTAGATTTTTTTATTCTGAATATACAACAATTTCTAGATCTTTATGAAAATTTAAATGTTATTGAATACTGCTATTTACCAACAGATTGCAACGGCAATAGAACTGTCGTGTAATCCGTTGCATATATTTCGGGTGGTTATCCCTTACAAAAATATTCCATTGGTTATCCGTTCAATAAAATATATTACAAGTAATAAACACACTCGGATATAATATTTGATAAAATTTCATGAATAAAGAACTACGCCAATAGTTTGACTCAAAAGTGAAACATCTTTTTGTTTAACGAACCCATACCAATTTAGAACTTATTTTTATAAATAAAAACTCTTTGTTTTACATCACTTAAGAAACCTTCCTGATGGAACACGATCATTCAAAAAGTTATATCAAACTCTCACCATTTTCATCAAGGACATAGTTTGACTTTCTAAAGAAGTCAACTGTATTAACTAAGCGACATGAATCAACTCCTAATGACTTGAATTGTTCCTCCTATCTCCTTGTAATTAGATATATTGATTTCAAAAATCAAATCAAAGGAAGATTATCAACAGAAAACAAAGTACCTGTTAGAATAGTTCTTTGTGAATAGGTTTTTTCTGGGCCTTTGGAGCTTGTGGCATTCATACTTCTACGCAGCAAGTATCTTCAAAGGCTTGTATCTCGGATGTAAAACCACACGATTGAAGAAGCCCTCTTGACCCCAAAATAACCATACCTTTCAACAAAAAAATGTTCTGCGGAAGATTACTTATGCATGTACCTGATACATCACTCTTTTAAACATTTCATCTTACAGATGCTGATCGGGATATCTCGTAATAACTTAGACTCCCTTAGGTTTAGATCCTCTAAGCTTTCTAATCCGTCCAGATCATCTGGTAATTTCTCAAGTAACAAACAATGATCAAGTTGGAGATATTTCAGATCTTTTAACATACTAATGGTATATGGAAGATGTTTGACCTTTGAGTATGACAGGTTTAGTTGTTCCAAACGTTCTTATAGGCCAAGATCCTCAGGTAATTTCTCAAACAAATGACAATGGAAAAGAATGAGAGATTTCAGATGTTTCAACTTACAAATGCTATCTGGAAGGTGTTTAATCTTTGTAACGTCAAATAAAGCGTCTCTAAACATTCTAATCCGCCAAGACCATCGGGTAACTTCTCAAGGAAGAAACAATCTATAAGATCAAGATATATCAGATGTTTCAACATACAAATGCTATCAGGAAGATGTTCAATATTTGCAGATGATAAAGTCAGCCTTTTTAAACATTCTAATCGGCCAAGATCCTCGGATAACTTCTCAAGACGCCAATAATGTTTAAGTTCGAGACTTTCCAGATGTTTCAACATACAAATTCTATCTGGAAGATGATTCATATTTGTGGTAGACAAACTTAGCTCTTTTAAACATTCTAACTGGTCAATGTCCATAGGAGCCTCTGGATAGCCTTTGAGTGTAAGCTTTCTTAAACGCTGTAACCCACAAATGCTTCGTGAAAAGATCTCAAGATTTGTGCAAACACAAAGACCAAAAGAGATAAGCGTCTCAAGATTCCTTGTCAATGAGGGATCGCCTTTAAAACTTTCAAACTCAAACTTTGGCAAAGTATTGTCGGGGTGAAGTGGGCATCTTTCAAGGGACATCCCAATAAGATGTAACTTAGCTGAAGGACCATCCTCAAGTGATTTCGTTCTACTAAAAACTTCATCCCTTATGTCAAACAGAAAAGATGTAAACCTCAAACAACCACTTAAGTCTAAGTAGACAATGTTTTCTAGACCTTTGGTAGGAGAACGAACTTGTACCAAATTCTTACATCCTTTAATATCTAACAACTTGAGATTGGCAGCTGAGCGAGGGTCAATGGTCTTCAACTTTGAATCACTAAGGTCGACCTTTATGAGATTTAGACATCTACCGAGCTTTTGAACTTGTACCAAGCCACCGCATCCTCTGAGAGACAACACCTCAACTTTCGGAACAAGCCCAAGGTCAAGGGTCGTTAGCTTGGAATGACTGAGGTCAAGGATTTTGAGCTTGTTAAGAACCTAACACAAACAAAAAACAAAAACAAACCAACATGAATATTGGTGTAATAACAAAGCAATGGATGTCTAGCATCAATGATAAAATAATCAATAATCAATAATTCAACCTTTACTTCTCCCCCTTCCCAAAGTTGTAGAATTTTGCTTTGAGACATCATAAGCACAACAAGATTATTTCCTTGAAATGTGTTGGGTAAAGACCACAAAGGTTACCGGTACCAATGCAGATATTGCAAATCATTTGGAAGGTATTGGCTGACATTATCAAATTGCCTTTCTCTCGCAGAATTATGTGTTATCTCTAGATACATGTAAAGAAATCTAAGTTCCTTCATCTTTCTAAGGCCTTTCATAACAATTTACAGATCAAGTTTCTGCAAATAGACTCGTATACATCTTGTTGCTTCAGTGCCCTGTAATACAAAAGCAATCACATTGAAACTTCTGTCATATCAAATGGAAATATGTAGGTTTCATAAAAACTTACAAGTAAACATGTTGAATAATGTTTTTTATGTTTTTATGTGACCATCACTGAAATAAGTCGAAATGTTTTTTAACAAATATTATCAGTTTATTTCAGATTGCGTAAATTCGAGATCAACCAAACCTGAGAAAAGGACGCCATGTACCAAAGAGCAAAAATGTCACCCAGCTACAGCAATCGCGACCCGACAGCACATGTGTCGCAACGTGAAGAAAAACAAAACAAAAGAAGTAAATGGCAGCAACAGCGCAGATCGCGACCCGATCTCAACCTGGATCGCGACCCGATCGAAGCTGTGTCACGATGATATAATGCTGACCAAAAGATCGCGAGCCGATGGCAACCCGACGAGATCACGACCCGATCTCTTTACCAATCGCGACCCGACGGATCGCGACCCGATCTCCTTCCTCATCGCGACCCGACCCACCTACCACACTCCACCGAGTCGGGTAGTGGCCAGCGCAAAAGCGAACACTACTCAAGATCGCGACCCGATCCTATAGTGGATCGCGACCCGATCTCGTCTGGACAGGACTATAAATTCAGGCTTCCTCTTGCTGATTTTTGACACACTACACAACATATACACATAAACCTCAAACACACTGATGTGTTTTCAGACATACATATAAAATACCCAAAAACGGCACCAAAAACTTGATGTGTTACGAGCGTATATATGATTGTAGCAAATGATTTTTCACATTAGTTTTACATTTCTAAACAGGGAAGTACCATGTATGAATAGAACAACACAACTAGGCAAGTGTACCTAATCGGTTGTAGTATAGTAATGGTAAATCCGGGTTGTCGAACCCAAGGGAAAACGGATATTTTTAAGTTAAGAAAATCAATTATTAATTAACAATTATTCAAGCAAACAGTAATTAAAAGGGGGGAAGTTTGAGATAATGCATTGATTCGTGTCAAGAGACAACGCAAAAGTTTATTAAAAGCGGACAATATAAATATAAATTACAAAACATAAAATTAAACATTTATACTTAGATTCGATTCAACCATCTAGTTATGTTTGATATGCTATTAGTGCAATGGATATTGAAAGTTAAATATCGATTTCTAGAGTGATTAGATGTTTTGGTCCAACTACCTAATCCTATGATTATAAGGTCATTAATGGCAATGGTCATGCAATTATATTTTCCAAATAATCATGTATTGGTTCGTATCATGCAAGATTCATTCGAGTTTTTGATCTCAATGGTCATGAAAATCAAAATGGTTTGTACATATTGGTCCTCTAGTACAGACTTTGCATATACATACAAGATTCTACCTTCGTGACTTAACCCTAGGATTTGGTCCATCACTAGTCATATCTGCCTAATGGTCATAGCACAGTTATGATAAAAGTCATATAGTCAGATTGGTCCTCTAGACTAAAATAACTCAGCAATAAGTCCAAAAGGAATGTTCTTTAACATATATGATAGTCAAATGAATTATGCAAGATAAAATATAAAACGTTCAATATCCGATAAATAACAATCAAATCATAACTAGATAGTATTCAAATCTAAGTAATGAATAATGCAGATAACAAATATAACATGATCTGAAGAATACGGCCTAGGAAATCATAGTAGAATGCTAAACATATATAAAGCAAACCGAATGAAGTCCCGGCCGAGCATTCTTCAAGCTCTCGATTCCATCCGCACCATACCGTCTCCTCCAAGCCTTCCGGAAGTTGCAGTGGGCAAACTCCCGAGTTTGGTGTTTGTAATGTACTGGAGGTTGATGTAGATGTAAGTGTAAGTGTACAAAAGAAGAGGAGAAGGCCTCAATTTATAGTCTGCCCAGGCATGATCGCGTCGCGATCCTATAAGGGATCGGGTCGCGATCCAGCGTGTAGTGCTCTTTTGCGCTGGCCACTATCCCGATGAGTGGACTGTAGTTGGTGGGTCGGGTCGCGATCCGTAAGGAGATCGGGTCGTGATCTCATAGGGTCGCGATTTCCTCTGCGTGTCGCGATCTTTTTGTCAGCAAATCGTCACGCGTTGGTCATCAGATCGGGTCGCGATCCGGGTTGAGATCGAGTCGCGATCTAGGCTGTTGCTGCCATTAACTTCTTTTGTTCACAATAAGGCTCGTATTCAGCTCCTTCTTTGTCCGCAAAGCCATTTTTCCTGTGTTTTGGTAATTTAAAAGTATAAGTACCTTTTATCTTGATATCATACCAAAAACACGTGTTTTAGGCACTTGATATTGCCCGAAATTTATGTATAAATGAGGCAATATCAAAATACCCTACACTTGGACTTTGCTTGTCCTCAAGCAAACTACAATTTAAAACCAAACCAAGAAACTTGATGTCCAAACAACTTTCCATACGCTATGACAGATCTAGTGTTTATTGCCGATGTTAAGAATAATGAATTAAGAATAAACATAGTAGATTATACCTAGCCCTATGTACATATTTCTAACTTTTCAAAACTTTACATAAACTCTCTTTCTATAAACGACAAGTCTTTAGATTGATAAATACTCATTTTTACATAACATCTAATACACCCTTTTAAAGATTCTTCCACCTCAAGACTTTTTGTCAAATTTCCCATATTTAAATTAAAAATCATGCTGGACTAAATTTATCAAGTTAAGTTATTATTTCCATTTTTCTGCACCTTTGAAACTCGTGTCTTTCGATGGAACTCTTGATTACAAATTTTCGACTCAAGACTGTACAGAGTCTACTAATTCAAATTCCAAAGGCCACTAAGGAAATTCCATGACTTTCGATGACACCCATGTAGCGAGCTTTCGACAATAATATCCCAAACCAGTTGGTTTTAGGTAATAAGGTGCATAAATGCCCGAAGGCCACCCATTTTATGTCTACTTGCTCGAATGTCAAAGGCCACTGATTGAATTTTCCTTTCTGAGTCTCAATCTTATGGTATATCATTACTTGACTTCTGCTTTTTAGCACATTAGATTTCTTGAGAATTTTTCTCATTTTAAGTTCATTTATCGAGGCTTATTTTCCTCAATTTAGTAACAGCATATAATTCGTGCATTTTGCAAGTAGGGAAACTGACTCAATCTGTTTTGGCAAAAACTCAATTTATAACAACTGATAAATCTTCAACGGGTCTATTTTATTATTTATGCAAAACATTTTGCAACTACCAAGCTGAAAACTTGTCCTCTATAGAACTAAATTTTATATAAAACAATGAAAAACTAAAAAATACATACATAAAATTAAATGTAACCTACGAATTTATTTTCAAAACATTTTTCTTAACAATTTTCTTTTTAGCGTTCAATTTTGGAATAGATGTTTAAGATAAAAAAATTTAACTTGGCTCAGTTAATTATTGCAGTATGACGCTCTTACCCTACTCTTATTTTATACAATAATTTCATTGTATATATAATTCAAAACAGTAAAGGGAGCAAAATGGAACAGACTCCCCTTGGGTACCGGTAGACGTCATATATGAGGCTCTTTCCACACAAAAGAATTCGTTGAATATGCTGCCAGCATTGAATCTTAGCAAATCTGCATACACATCACTCAGACAAATATTATTTACACACAAATAAACACACAAAAATTAAATAAATAAAAGTAATAACAATAAAAGAAAAATATCACTCATTTTATGCTCCTTGAAGTTTCAAAGCCGTGGCTACTGGGTTGCGGTTGTGGTGTGTTGTTCTGGCTGTGCGACATTTGACCGTCGTCAGTATCGCTGCCTCCACTGTAAAGAAGCGTCCCCCTTCTCAGTAGTGGCTGATTTTTAGCCTGAAAAACATTGTATCATTATGTACGACCAGCATCTGCCTTGGGTGTTTACGCGTCATGCGTGTCGCGTAAATTGAAGTTGTCTCTTTCTCAACGCGATCCGGATTGTCGACGTGTCACGTCCGGATGGCATACACATCGCATTGCGTGAGCAGAAAAGACTTCAAAGTTTTGTTACTTCATTTTACCCGAGATATTCACCCTACACTTAAAATATACTTAAGGTGTGCAAATATCCATTTTATGATTAGCGATATGTCAATCTAAACAAATAAAATACATAACACACAAACAAATTTACAATCACACAAATATTAACTAACAATTTAATTTTCTATACAAAAAAATAAAACCGAATTCCCCGGCAGCGGCGCCAAAAACTTGATGTGTTTTCAGACATACATATAAAATACCCAGAAACGGCACCAAAAACTTGATGTGTTACGAGCGTATATATGATTGTAGCAAATGATTTTTCACATTAGTTTTACATTTCTAAACAGGGAAGTACCATGTATGAATAGAACAACACAACTAGGCAAGTGTACCTAATCGGTTGTAGTATAGTAATGGTAAATCCGGGTTGTCGAACCCAAGGGAAAACGGATATTTTTAAGTTAAGAAAATCAATTATTAATTAACAATTATTCAAGCAAACAGTAATTAAAAGGGGGGAAGTTTGAGATAATGCATTGATTCGTGTCAAGAGACAACGCAAAAGTTTATTAAAAGCGGACAATATAAATATAAATTACAAAACATAAAATTAAACATTTATACTTAGATTCGATTCAACCATCTAGTTATGTTTGATATGCTATTAGTGCAATGGATATTGAAAGTTAAATATCGATTTCTAGAGTGATTAAATGTTTTGGTCCAACTACCTAATCCTATGATTATAAGGTCATTAATGGCAATGGTCATGCAATTATATTTTCCAAATAATCATGTATTGGTTCGTATCATGCAAGATTCATTCGAGTTTTTGATCTCAATGGTCATGAAAATCAAAATGGTTTGTACAGATTGGTCCTCTAGTACAGACTTTGCATATACATACAAGATTCTACCTTCGTGACTTAACCCTAGGATTTGGTCCATCACTAGTCATATCTGCCTAATGGTCATAGCACAGTTATGATAAAAGTCATATAGTCAGATTGGTCCTCTAGACTAAAATAACTCAGCAATAAGTCCAAAAGGAATGTTCTTTAACATATATGATAGTCAAATGAATTATGCAAGATAAAATATAAAACGTTCAATATCCGATAAATAACAATCAAATCATAACTAGATAGTATTCAAATCTAAGTAATGAATAATGCAGATAACAAATATAACATGATCTGAAGAATACGGCCTAGGAAATCATAGTAGAATGCTAAACATATATAAAGCAAACCGAATGAAGTCCCGGCCGAGCATTCTTCAAGCTCTCGATTCCATCCGCACCATACCGTCTCCTCCAAGCCTTCCGGAAGTTGCAGTGGGCAAACTCCCGAGTTTGGTGTTTGTAATGTACTGGAGGTTGATGTAGATGTAAGTGTAAGTGTACAAAAGAAGAGGAGAAGGCCTCAATTTATAGTCTGCCCAGGCATGATCGCGTCGCGATCCTATAGGGGATCGGGTCGCGATCCAGCGTGTAGTGCTCTTTTGCGCTGGCCACTATCCCGATGAGTGGACTGTAGTTGGTGGGTCGGGTCGCGATCCGTAAGGAGATCGGGTCGCGATCTCATAGGGTCGCGATTTCCTCTGCATGTCGCGATCTTTTTGTCAGCAAATCGTCACGCGTTGGTCATCAGATCGGGTCGCGATCCGGGTTGAGATCGGGTCGCGATCTAGGCTGTTGCTGCCATTAACTTCTTTTGTTCACAATAAGGCTCGTATTCAGCTCCTTCTTTGTCCGCAAAGCCATTTTTCCTGTGTTTTGGTAATTTAAAAGTATAAGTACCTTTTATCTTGATATCATACCAAAAACACGTGTTTTAGGCACTTGATATTGCCCGAAATTTATGTATAAATGAGGCAATATCACACACCCACGACCAAACACCTCAAGAATCTGAAATTTCTGCATTTGGCAACAAGGATCAAACCGCAAAACCGCAAGAAACAAAACCTCCACCCGACACCAAACTTCAAACCGCTAAACAACCTCTACCCGACACCAAACTTCAAACCACTAAACAACCTCTACCCGACACCAAAAATCACCAAAACCTCATCCTACCGCGAAGAACAAGAAATCGACACATCAAGAAAAACGCTATCTTCCGCAGCTATCGATAAGTTCTTTTAAAATTATCTGTGTCGTTATTGATTTATTTAAACTTTTATAAATCAATTGTACGAAAAATCCAATACATCCGAATTGAACCTCGACAACGAAAACACATGTGGACTGTATTTAACCTAGACATCTAACTTCTAACTTCTAACCTTTTTATTTATTGTAAAAACACGTTATCGTTGATAATGGCGTTTATTACATCTAACATCTAATTTCTAACTTCTAACTTCTAACTTCTAACCTTTTTATTTATTGTAAAAACACGTTATCGTTGATAATGGCGTTTATTACTTCTAACCTTTAACTTCTAACTTTTACTTTATTTACCGCTTTCTGTCTATTTATTTATAGCTTTCAGCAACTTAACTTTATTCCGCAACTCTTATTTATTTCCGCATATTATAGATAAAATACATATCTGTCACACAGTAATCGGCTTAAAAACCCTTATTCGTGGTGATCGGTTATCGTATTTTCAACAATTGGTATCAGAGCTTGTGTGATTTACTTTGAAATTTTTGTCGAGAACTTTTGTGTAGCGTTTTTATAAACCACCAATAAGTTTCCTTTAAAAATTTCATCTTAATATCACTTGTTCAAAAAAAAAAAAATCAAAAAAAAAAATCAAAAAAAAAAAAATTAAAAAAAAAAACATTTAAAAAATACTTGTGTGATTTACTTTGAAAATTTTTGTCGAAAACTTTTGTGTAGTGTTTTTATAAACCACCAATAAGTTTTCTTTAAAAATTTCATTTTAACATCACATTTTCGATAACAAAAAAAAAAAAAAAAAACCAAAAATGTCTTCCGCAAACTACTCAAACATAAATTCTGTATCTATTGCTAACAGTATAGGTTCAGGTACTCGAGCACCCATTCTTATTCCCGAAGAATATAAATCATGGGTAGGTCGTATGAATCTTCATCTCAACTCTATAAGTGAAGATGTGTGGAAATGTGTAGACGGATCTCTACCCGATAACATGACCTCTCTTACGAGTAACTTGGATATACTGAATGAAAGGAAGAAACTCGAACTTCAAGCCAAAAAGGAACTTGTGTCTGGAATACCCCACAGTATTCTAAGCCAAATGAATGATATAATCCTTTTAACCGCAAACCAAATTTGGCAAACTTTGAAAAATCGTTTTGAAGGAAATGAGAGAATCATTGGAAACAAGAAAACATCTGTTTTAAACGAATTTGACAACTTCAAAATGTTTTCACATGAGACCATCCATGATGCTCATGACAGATTCAATCTCATTACCATCAAAATGAATAATTTAGGCATCAAAAAGTCACAGCATGAAATAAACCTCAAATTTTTAAACAACCTTTATGAAAGCTGGAAAATGGTCAAACTCATCATTCAGGGAAATCCGGCAATTCATACTGAATCTTTGTACAATCTGTACGGAGAATTACAATCGTATGAATCCTCGATTGACCCACCAACGTCTACTTCTTTTGGAGGACCGCTTGCTCTGTTGTAAACATCCTCTCAAAACCAAACACATTTTCCTGATCAAAGTCAAATTGATCAAAACCAAGCTTTCTTAAGTAATCCTTGTGACTTGTCTGATCCAAATAATGAAGCTGACTACCATCAATTGTGTGCTTTGGTAGCAAACACTAATCTCGAAAGATTTTTGCCACATCATAGACCAAATTTTCAACAAAGATCTACTTTTGGACAAAACTTTCAGAATCGTGGATTTCAAAATAATCACAACTCTTATAATCAAAACAATGGTTTTCAAAATAACCAAAATTCTGGATTTCAGCAAAATCATTCAAAACCATCTCAACAGACACAAACTCAAACATCCGAAAGACCACCCGTTAAGAGCCAAAAGGCTGACAATAACGATGATGATGATGACGTAATCATTTGTCACAAATGCAAAGGACTAAATCATTATGCCCGAGATTGTCGAGCCAAAATCAAGGTCAAAGACTCAGCTTACTACGCTCAAAAAGCCGAAGAACTGAAGAAACAAGAAAAGAAAGCAAAGCAAAAAGCTTTGATGGCATTCTACGAACCTAGCATGGAACACTGGCCAACTTCTGATGATGAAACAGATAATGAACCAGCTCAGTCAAACTTCTGCTTCATGGCAGACAATGAACCAACCACAAGAGCTCCATATGTCATCGATCAGGTATGGTCTATGATCTCAGATCTCGGTCTTTTAAGAACACCATTTGAGTCCCACATGACTAAGATTGAGAACAGTCTAAAAGCTGATCTCAGACTGTATCATGACACAATAGTCAAATCTGATATCTACAAATCTGAATTACAAACTTTGCAACTCAGATTTGGAGAATCTACAAGGACTAGAGACAAACTTGAAAGAGACATTGAACGAAAATCTGAAGAAAATAATCACATCCTAGAACAATTAAATGAAGCTCTAAAACAAAAAAGGGACTTAGAAATAAAAAATCAATCTGTTATTTCATCTGAAATAAAAGATACCTTAGAAAAGGAAGTCCTTCAGTTAAAACAAAAAATTCAAGATTTAACTGACAAAAACACTAGTTTAAATCTAAAACTAGATGATTCTTCAAAGCAAATCAAATTTCTTGAATCCGAAAATCAAAGATTTCAAGGAAAATTGGATTCTATCAATATTGCCAGAAAATTGAGTGATGATGTTTTCACTAAAGCAAACAACTTAGGAACTGGCAAAATTGATACAAATTATAAACCAGGAATTGGAAGAGAATCTTTTGAAAATGAAGAGATTGAAAAGAAAAATGGGACAATTAGTGAAAACTCTAAATCGCCTCAACCAGATTTTTTCTCATCTGCTAATGAGGACGATTCAGATGATGAAACAGTTATCAACTGCAGCCCAGATGATACCTTTTTCAACAAATCATTCAAAAGAGTTGTAAAATCTGAATCAGACTCTGGTAGTTCAGTAACTTATCAATTGAGATCTACTAAACTAACAAAGAATGATGGCATGATCAAACTTGAAAATTTCTTAAATGGAGAAAATTATGTTCATCAAAATGGTAGTACTTCTGTTCCAACTGTCTTTCCCTCTTTAAACTCAACCTTTATTGGAAAGAACAGTCAGGGACAAAAGTATTCAAAGAAACAACAGACAAATAAACAACCCATTCAAGCTGTCTTTAAACCAAAAGAACAAAGCAAGCCCATTGTTTTCAAAGAAAAACCTTTGAAACCAGTCGCTGTGCCACAAAAACAAACCTTTAATCCAAAACAAAAACGTTTTCAAAAACTGATTCAAAGTCACTTTCAAAAGATAAACTTCAATCTCTCAAGGAACATTCAGAAACCATCATTTCACCAAATTCCATTCCATCATCAAAGTGTTTTCCAAAACCATTCAGATCCCAGATACAAAGAAAGATTATCAAACAGAACTTCACATATAGGATACTTTTTACAAAATCAGAAATCGTTTCAAATGACAGGTTTTCAAAAACAAATCTCACTTTGGGAAAATCTAATAAATCAACTTAAACCTCAACCATTCCGTCCAATCAACAAATACTACAATGATTCCAAATTATCAAAAACCATTAACAAATCAGGACCCACCATGGTTTGGGTACCTAAACTTTCTATCTAATTGCAGGCACTTTGTGCTGGAGAGCCCAAGGATGGCACATGGTATATCGATAGTGGCTGCTCCAAGCATATGACAGGAAACCAAAGCTTTCTACGAGACTTCAAACCCACAGAATCCAAACAAGATGTCACCTTTGGAAATAACATGACTGCAAGAATCAAAGGTTATGGAAACATAACAAATGGTCACTTCACCATCAAGAAAGTAACATATGTTGACGGCCTGAAACACAACCTAATCAGCGTATCACAACTCTGTGACAACAATCATGAAGTTCTTTTCACCAAACAACGAAGCATAATCACAGATGCCAAGACCAAAGCCATTCTAGTTAATTCTGATCGTCTAGGCAACATGTATCCACTAGATATGGACCTTATCTATGGAAAACCAGACATCTGTCTCTTGTCCAAAGCTTCTGCTGATATTAGTTGGTTGTGGCATCGACGTCTTTCCCATCTCAACTTCGGCTACATCAACAAGTTGATTGCAAATGATCTTGTTCGTGGACTGCCACTTCTGAAACTTGATAATGAAACTCTTTGTGCAGCTTGTGAAGGAGGAAAACTGTCCAAATCCTCTCATAAAAGCATTCCTGAATCTAGTGTATCCGAACCACTAGAATTACTGCACATTGATCTTTGCGGCCCTGCAAAAACCCAAAGCATAAAAGGGAAGAAATACATCCTTGTTATTATTGATGATTACTCATGCTTTACTTGGGTTTTCTTTTTAAGGCTAAAGTCAGAAGCACCTGAAGAAATGATCAATTTCATCAAACAGATTGAATTAAAGCTCAAACGACTAGTTCGAAGAATCCGAAGTGATAATGGGTTAGAGTTCAAAAACATAACTCTAGACTCATTTCTCAAGAACAAAGGCATCGAACACAACTTCTCAGCCCCTTACACTCCTCAACAAAACGGCGTTGTTGAAAGAAAGAACCGAACTCTGTGCGAAGCTGCAAGATCAATGCTTATCTTTGCTGATCTACCACAATACTTCTGGGCAGAAGCAATAGCCACAGCTTGCTACACTCAAAATCGTTCTTTAATCCATAAACAACTTCATAAAACACCATATGAAGTCATTAACAACCGAAAACCAAACATCAAATTCTTTCATATTTTTGGTTGTCGATGCTTTATAAAGAATAACAAAGATCACCTTTCAAAATTTGAATCAAGATCAGACGAAGGAATTTTCCTTGGTTACTCCTTTACCTCAGCTGCTTATCGAGTACTGAATAAACGTACTAGAGTAATTGAAGAAAGTACCGATATTCATTTCGATGAATTTTATGTCAGGAAATTGGATCGTAAACATTTTGGTTCTAAAATGATCGATAATATTTTTCAATATCCAATTCAACAAATGCCTTCTACGGACATAGAAATTGATCTTGATTTACTTTTTGAACAACCCAAAACCGCTTATAATTCTGAATTTCTAACATCTTCTACTTTTCCTACAGGAAACTCCGATGCAGAAACTTCACAATCAAACCAAGAAAATACAGATCAAGTCGAGGGGGAATTACCAACACCAAATCCCTCTTTGAACACTTCCAATCCACCTATTCAAAATGATCCCAGTGCATCATCTATGGGGGAACCTTCATTACCCCATTCTCACCCTATAATCCAAAAAGACATATCTGACAACAACCAAAATCTATTCCCAACAGAATCACCTGACCAAGAAGAACAATGGGACATAGAAACACCAATCGAAATACCTGAAAAAACTCGCCTAAACAAATGGACCAGGAATCATCCTGCAAACCAAATCATAGGAGATCTCAATTCTGGTATTCAAACAAGAGCCGCTACCTCAAATGAATGTTTATACGGAGCATTCTTATCAATGACTGAACCCAAAACCATCCATTCAGCTCTCAAAGATCCAGACTGGGTCAAAGCCATGCAAGAAGAACTAGCTGAATTCGAAAGAAACCAAGTATGGGATCTTGTTCCTACTCCTCCCGATGTTACTGTAGTAGGTTCAAGATGGGTTTTCAGAAACAAAACTGATGATCAAGGCATAGTTTGTCGAAACAAAGCAAGACTTGTCGTCAAGGGCTATTCACAACAAGAAGGAATCGACTACGATGAAACTTATGCTCCAGTTGCAAGACTCGAAGCCATTCGTATCTTTCTAGCATATGCAGCTCACAAGAACTTCAAAGTGTTTCAAATGGATGTAAAATGTGCATTTTTACATGGAGAGATTGATCGCGATGTGTATATTCAACAACCTCCAGGTTTTGAAGATCCACAGTTCCCAAATCACAGTTTTAAGTTACAAAAAGCAGTTTATGGCTTAAAACAAGCACCTCGAGCCTGGTATTCAACATTGTCAACATTTCTAGAAGAATCAGGATTCAAAAGAGGTTCAATTGATCAAACTCTCTTTCGTAAAATTTTTAATAAACATCTGTTAATCGTTCAAATATATGTCGATGACATTATTTTCGGTTCCACTGATGAATCATTGAGTGTCAAGTTTGCAGATTTAATGAAGAGCAAATTTGAGATGAGCATGATAGGAGAAATGACTACTTTTCTTGGGCTTCAAGTCAAACAATCATCAGATGGAATTTTCATCAATCAAGAAAATTATGTCAAAAATCTTCTAACTCGTTTTTCTCTTGACAAATCAAATACAGCAAAAACACCAATGGCCTTTGGTTACAAGTTAGATGCAGACTTAAATGGTAAGCCTGTTGATCAAAAGAAATATCGAGGAATGATAGGATCACTCCTATACCTCACAGCCAGCAGACCCGACATCATGTTTTCTACATGTGTCTGTGCCAGATACCAAGCCAATCCTATGGAATCTCATGCTATAGTTGTAAAAATAATTTTTAAATATCTTAAAGGAACTCCATCTCTTGGCCTTTGGTATCCAGCTAACTCTGATTTTCAGCTTAGTGCCTTCACCGACTCCGACTATGGAGGATGCAGACTAGACAGGAAAAGCACATCTGGTTCTTGCCAATTTCTAGGAGGCAGACTGGTAAGTTGGACTTCAAAGAAGCAATCATGCGTGTCCACTTCAACCGCAGAAGCTGAATATGTAGCTGCCGCAAGCTGCTGTTCACAAGTCATGTGGATGCAAACTCAATTACGTGACTATGGCTACAAAGTATCACAAATTCCCATATTTTGTGACTCAACCAGCGCAATTGCCATTTCTCACAATCCCGTGCACCATTCCATGACAAAGCACATCGACATTCGATATCATTTCCTCAAAGACAACATATAAAAAGGTCATATCGAATTGCACTTCATAAACACCGAAGATCAAATTGCCGATGTCTTTACTAAGGCTCTAGACGAAACCAAGTTTCAATACTTCCTAGGCCGTCTAGGAATGTTGAATCCAGATAACATCCATCCCTAATCTCTTACTTTTTGTTTGTACAAAAGAGTGTTTACTTTTAGTCAAATAATCAAAATTTTCCAAAAACATTCAAATAACCAAAATTTTCCAAAAACATTCAAATAACCAAAATCTTCCAAAAACATTCAAATAACCAAAATTTTCCAAAAACATCTACATAATCAAAAATCACAAAAAAATTAGGATAAAGTTTTATCTTTTAAAGTCCTTATAAAACCATGTGATTAACATCTTCTTGACTAAATTTTCAGATACTTATGCTCGATGAATGTTCTAGTCATATTGATTCTTAAATTAAAGTGAAGGTTCAAATCTCAAAATTTTCGTTATGTACATTCTCCTATTCCCTTTGAATTTATTTCAAATATAACGATTTTATCAATTAAGGGACAAAAGATCAGGAGATTCAGATGAAAACCAAACCCATGTGAGAATTTGTGCCTCGTCTTTAACTGCTAAGTGAAATTCATTTCTGTGAGCAAAGGTGTTTTCATTATGAGTTATAGGATTTATACTCTTATACCGTGATGCTAGTCTCATTTTTGCTTAGATATCAAGATGACCAGGGACGATACAATCATTTTCTTATATATTAGACAAACTGTCTATTATATCACCTATCCCTATCCTCAATCAAACCACTTCAAAGAAAAGCTTCATCATCTGGCATAACAAATCTGACAAATGAAGAAACACAAAGTCATCTCCAAACATATGCTGTCAACAAATCACAATTGACAACCACATCATATATCCTTTATACAATGTGTATTCACACAAAAATCAAGAAAAGATAAAGACAAAGGTGAACACTTCACCAAAGAAAAGGAAGATTTACAACAACAATCCATCAAGACAGACATCTCTCAAAATTTTCCAAGCAACAGATTCTCAAAATGCTTTATCAAATATAGTTGTTAAAACCAAAGATTTACCGGGATACTGTAGCCTTCATAATTGAATGTTCTTAGTTGCAAACTGCACTATGAATATTTCTAAACCCCTCTACATGTATTTCCCGACGGAGAGAGAGTGAACATCAATGTCATGAATGAAGAAACCCTCTGAGTAATGCCGAAACCAGTCTTATGTGATTGATTATCTAATATGAAGACCAAGTGACTAAAGTATATAGGTATAAATCCACATTAAGCATAAGTCAACACCTTCAAACTGAGAGATATCACTCATCTTTAGTGATTATACACCAGTTCTGCATCCAGAACAAACAAACACCTCAGTCAAGTGTGAGCTATACCTATGAGAGTTCATCTGAATCGACCTATTAAGATCACTTGTCGTCTTTATAAATGCTATAAAATCTTAAGGAATATTATGAAAATACATATACAAAAACCTTTTGATAATAGAACTCGAGACTTTGATTCAGAAACAAATATTCTTGACAAACATTTTTCAAAACATAAGTAAAGTCTAGTCACACTCTTTCAAAACAAGTAATATGGTTTTATAAATGTCTTATCCAAATTTCAAGAATTTCAATCAAACATTTTTCTCCTCATTTCATTAATGATCACATAGGGGGAAATTGTTGAATAATGTTTTTTATGTTTTTATGTGACCATCACTGAAATAAGTCGAAATGTTTTTTAACAAATATTATCAGTTTATTTCAGATTGCGTAAATTCGAGATCAACCAAACCTGAGAAAAGGACGCCATGTACCAAAGAGCAAAAATGTCACCCAGCTACAGCAATCGCGACCCGACAGCACATGTGTCGCAACGTGAAGAAAAACAAAACAAAAGAAGTAAATGGCAGCAACAGCGCAGATCGCGACCCGATCGAAGCTGTGTCACGATGATATAATGCTGACCAAAAGATCGCGAGCCGATGGCAACCCGACGAGATCGCGACCCGATCTCTTTACCAATCGCGACCCGACGGATCGCGACCCGATCTCCTTCCTCATCGCGACCCGACCCACCTACCACACTCCACCGAGTCGGGTAGTGGCCAGCGCAAAAGCGAACACTACTCAAGATCGCGACCCGATCCTATAGTGGATCGCGACCCGATCTCGTCTGGACAGGACTATAAATTCAGGCTTCCTCTTGCTGATTTTTGACACACTACACAACATATACACATAAACCTCAAACACACCCACGACCAAACACCTCAAGAATATGAAATTTCTGCATTTGGCAACAAGGATCAAACCGCAAAACCGCAAGAAACAAAACCTCCACCCGACACCAAACTTCAAACCGCTAAACAACCTCTACCCGACACCAAACTTCAAACCTCTAAACAACCTCTACCCGACACCAAAACTCACCAAAACCTCATCCTACCGCGAAGAACAAGAAATCGACACATCAAGAAAAACGCTATCTTCCGCAGCTATCGATAAGTTCTTTTAAAATTATCTGTGTCGTTATTGATTTATTTAAACTTTTATAAATCAATTGTACCAAAAATCCAATACATCCGAATTGAACCTCGACAACGAAAACACATGTGGACTGTATTTAACCGAGACATCTAACTTCTAACTTCTAACCTTTTTATTTATTGTAAAAACACGTTATCGTTGATAATGGCGTTTATTACATCTAACATCTAATTTCTAACTTCTAACTTCTAACTTCTAACCTTTTTATTTATTGTAAAAACACGTTATCGTTGATAATGGCGTTTATTACATCTAACCTTTAACTTCTAACTTTTACTTTATTTACCGCTTTCTGTCTATTTATTTATAGCTTTCAGCAACTTAACTTTATTCCGCAACTCTTATTTATTTCCGCATATTATAGATAAAATACATATCTGTCACACAGTAATCGGCTTAAAAACCCTTATTTGTGGTGATCGGTTATCGTATTTTCAACAAAACTTAAGCTTACCAAGTCATTACCCAATATATCTTCAATTTCCTCCTCAATCCACGATCGGCTATGTCTGTTAGGCTTATCTATCTGGGTATGAACGACGAACAATATTCCTACCCATTTCTTCTAAATGATCATGCATGCCCACACACTCGCCATCATGCTTATCATTATAAATAGTTATGAGAGATTTCTGCTGAAGAACTTTTAAACCATTTATTCCTTGAAATCCACGGTTTTCAAGCGCTATGATTGTTGAGATTTTCTTCCAACCTTTTAGTATACATGCAACATCCTGGAATATTTCCTTGTAATCATCATCTAGACTCATATAGCTTAATTCCAATATTTTTAGAGTTTCGTTTACTAGAATTGTTTTTAGTCGTTCCAAGGCGTCTTTCCATTCACTCTTATTTTTACCATAAAGAAACGAACCCAAAACTCTAATCGTTAAGGGAAGACCAGCAGCATAACGTACGACTTGTCCAGACAGTTGTTCGTAATCTTGAATTGTCTCTCTCCCAAATGCGTACCTACTAAAGAGCCAAATTGCTTCCTAACTCGATAACAATTGGACATCAAGAATCAACTTCACTCGATGTGCTATGAGCACTTGCTCGTCTCTTGTTGTAATGATAATTCTACTTCCCGGCTTAAACCAATTCCGGTCACCGGCTAATGCCTCAAGCTGGTGTATATGATCCACATCATCTAGAACAACAAGAATCTTACTACCATGCATCATCCTCTTCATCATGTATATCCCTTCATTAACACTACTTACATTCATACCTTGATCGTTTAATATATCTTTAAGGACTTGGTTTTGCAACAATTTCAAACCAGACAAAGAAGTATCAGAAACTTCCCTAACTTTCTCAACGAAGCTTTTACCTTCAAACTTATAGGATATTTGATCAAAAACAGCTCTGGCCAAAGTTGTCTTTGTTGAGTAGGTGAAGCCACTCAAATAATAGTGGCAGAAATCATGATACCACTCAAATAATAGTGGTTGAAAAGCAAGTCAAACAAGGAAAAGGAGTGGTGATCCAGTTTTCCCGTATGCATGTTTCATGGCTACTTTTCTTGTTCCATTATCATTTCAGACTCTATATATATATATGAGTCACATTTGTATTGTAAACTTGTAACAAACACAAAAATCAGAGTGTGCAGATTAGCACCAAGATAAATAAACTCCTAGTTACCGAGAGTGGACGTAGGTCGGAGATTGGACCGAACCACTATAAATCTTGTTGTTCTGGTGTTTAGAGTGTGTTGTGTTTTCGTGTGATTCTCGTGTGCCGATCCTAACAACTGGTATCAGATCCCAGGCTCACTTATACACCGTACAAATCGATCAGATCGCCGGAGATCAGTTGTGTTGTTCTTTTCTGTTCCGAGTTAGGTGACTGCACGCAGTTAGTCAGGCAACAATCGCCGGCAAAGTAGCGACGATAGGAGCAGAAATCGTCGGATTCGTTTTCCGGCAACAAAAGCAGCTGCAGAATTTATTTTTTTTAGTGTGCTTGCGTCGCCAGGAACAAGAAAGAAGAAAGAAACAAAAGAAAGAGAGGTATCTTTCAAACGAATATATATATATATATATATATATATATATATATATATATATATATATATATATATATATATATATATATATATATATATATATATATATATATATATATATATATATATATATATATATATAGGGCTAGGTTATAATAAGAATTACAATTATTGTGTTACCCTGTAACCAAATCCTGGCCATCAGATTTCATTCTCGTAACAATGAAAAAAACATATTCTTGACAGAATAAGTTCTTGACAGAATGAGTTCTTACCATTCTTAAAAGAATGAACTAAATTTTGTACATTCTTAACAGAATGTGTTTTAAATGAGTGGTCCAGATTGAGTTTCAAGGTTACACAATACTTGTATGGATATATTTGATCCTAGCCCTATATATATATATATATATATATATATATATATATATATATATATATATATATATATATATATATATATATATATATATATATCTTAGTGTTGTGCGCATTGGGTGGAAACAAAAGAAAAAAAAAGTATTTCTTTTTTTTAAAAAGAAAAATATACGCGTGCTAGCGGTGGAAAAGAGGAATCTCGAAAAGCAGTTCCAACAAAAGAAAATTGCAACTAGGTCCCTGAATTTTCAGCAAATTGCTGTTTAGCTCCTGAACTTTCAGAAAATTGCAGTTAGGTCCTTGAACTTTCAGAAAATTGCAGTTTAGCCCTTGAACTTTCAGAAAATTGCAGTTAGGTCCCTAAACTTTTAGAAAAGTGAAGTTTAGCCCCTGAACTTCAGAAAAATTGCATTTTTCACCCTTAATTTCTGAAAAGGGTGCAATTTGTCCGTTATAATGACAGAAAGCAGTATGATTCAGATTGAGAAGTTTGATGGGAAGGACTTTGGTTGGTGGAAGATGCAAATTGAAGATTTGCTCGTGCAGAAAGACTTGGACGCAGTTTTAGGTGAAAAACCGGAGGCGATGACACAGGCACAGTGGGAGACTTTGGATAAAAAGGCCAAGGCATTTATTAGACTAGCGTTGTCAAAGGATGTTGCCTTCAACATTTTGAAGGAGACCTCGACAAAGGGAATCATGGAGGCATTGTCTAATATGTACGAGAAGCCGTCGGCAGCAAATAAAGTATTCCTGATTCGGGAGCTAGTCAACACGAGGATGAGGGAAGAAAGTTCAGTTACAGTGCACATCAACAATTTAAAATCGATTTTATCCAGACTTGGGTCAGTGGGAATAAAGTTCGAGGATGAAGTTCAACCTTTATTACTGTTATCATCATTACCTGACAGTTGGTTCGGAACAGTTACAGCCGTTACTAGTTTCGCAGGATCGAAAGAGCTCATTTTTGAGGGAATTCAGGATTTAATTCTAGGCGAAGACGTCAGAAGAAGAAATTCCGGGGAATCATCAAGTGAACAATTGAATGCGGTCAGAGGTAGAAAAAATAACAGAGGTAGTGGGAGCAAGAACAGGAGAAGGAGTCAGTCGAGGATTCGAAATGATGTGACTTGTTGGAACTGTAAAGAGGTTGGACATTTTAGGAATCAATGTCCAAAAGACAAGAAAGAAGTTAACGCTGCAGTAGATCATTCATATGATATGCTTTGATCTGTAGTGTGGAGAGCAATGTGGATTCCTGGGTTATGGATTCGGGTGCTTCATTTCACGCTACCCACAGCCGTGAAGCACTGCGGAATCTGAAAGAAGGGGATTTTGGTAAGGTAAGACTGGCGAACGATGAGGTTCTTGATGTGACGAGCATAGGTGATTTAGATCTGAAGACTCCAGTCGGTCCACGGACTTTGAAGGATGTCCGGGTAATTCCAAGTCTGAAGAAACAGTTGATTTCTGTTGGGCAGTTGGATGAACAGGGGCACGAGGTTAAGTTCAAGAATGGGCAGTGGAAGGTAGTCGAAGGAAATCTTGTGATAGCTCGTGGACATAAGAGGGGTTCATTATATTATATATGGTCAGTTTACCGTCTGAGGGAGTAACCGTCCCAGTTCAAAAGAAGACCAAAGTCTGGTTCATAGAGTCTCGTGGACAGAAGAAGGTTTGCTTTGCAGATGGCAAATCCAGAGTCATAGGTCAGATTCAGGTTGAACGTGTTTGGAACGGTTCAGAAAAACCAGTCAAGGGCATTCATAGCGGTGGGAGCAAGGGTTGTGTTTCAGCTAGAATACCCAGAACACAGTGGGTTAAGAAAACCAGTATTCCATCTGTAAAAATCTCTCCAGATTATCTGCTACTCATGGAGAGTGTCGTTTTTTCTCAAGATGTTACAGGATCGGGCAGTTCATTTCAATGGGAGCCGGTGGAGACAGAGAACAAGTCAGTGGCAGACTTAGCTATGACTAATGTGTTGGAGCTAACAGAAGCTTCAACTAGCCTTCAGGAAAATTGAAGAGAAGGTCAGGTAACTAGGATGGATTAAAAGTGTTTTACAGAAATACAAATGCATAGTTGAAACACAGGTGAAGATTGTTCCGTGGCTTCAAGTGGGAGATTGTTGAGTAGGTGAAGCCACTCATATAATAGTGGCAGAAATCGTGATACCACTCAAATAATAGTGGTTGAAAAGCAAGTCAAAAAAGGAAAAGGAGTGGTGATCCAGTTTTCCCGTATGCATGTTTCATGGCTACTTTTCTTGTTCCATTATCATTTCAGACTCTATATATATGAGTCTCATTTGTATTGTAAACTTGTAACAAACACAAAAATCAGAGAGTACAGATTAGCACCAAGATAAATAAACTCTTAGTTACCGAGAGTGGACGTAGGTCGGAGATTGGACCGAACCACTATAAATCTTGTTGTTCTTGTGTTTAGCGTGTGTTGTGTTTTCGTGTGATTCTCGTGTGCCGATCCTAACAATCTTCCCACCTCCTCCCATTCCCTTAATACCAATTATGCGAACATCCTCCGTACTGGTTTCTATATATGATAAGACTTCCTCTACCCGGGTCTTCATGCCTACTAGTTTTTCATCAACATAGAAATCTGTGAAACGCAGCTGTTGTGAAATGTCTTCAACAATTATTCGAATGAATTTGGCTTCATGCCTATATATTAAAGAAGACTCAGTTAGTTTGCTCAAAATCCCAAGTGAACTATATGAAATAATAACATAACCATACAACATAAGATGCCTTGAATGATGTTTTTAAGCATAGATTAGTAACAAACAAAATGAAAGAATAGCGATAACCGTGCTTATCCGAAATTAAATTTAAATTGTTGAAATTGGAAAGTGAATTGCAATGGTAGGGTGGTGAGGGACGAGCAGATAAAACATTAAAACCCAATGTGAGTCAGAATTTTCAGGAATTGAGCGTCGGTGGTGGTTGTGGATAAGAACACAAGAACTTGCTAAAATAGATGGAAAAAGAGAGGTCTTCGACAGGTCAAAATCGGGTCAAGGATAACCACCGGTCCAGTCAAATGCGTCTGGTCAAAATGAAGGAATAATACAAAGATAGGAATTACCCATTTGCAGTCTTTTTCAACTCCCATCCAGTCAGACCCGCTGCTTTTGTAAGAGCTTCTCTCCATTTCCCAGCAGACTCATCATTTTGGTGTTTGGCGAAAGCTTCTCCAATAGCCCCGCTTTGTTTCCGAACTTCTGTCGGTTCCACGTCATAGAAGATGGGGTAAGCAGTATGCTCAGTCGTCTTCTGGCACTCCTTATCCTCACAAGTTCATCCAAACACCAAGATGAAGATGTATAGTTTTTGGAGAAAACAATGATATACAATTTTGACTCTTCAATGGATCCCATGAGCTCAGCACTGATCCTTTTCCCTTTTCTGATTGCCTCATATCGTCTTTGTAGGTATAAATGCCTTTCTGTTTAAGGCCATTATAAAGATGATCAAGGAAATTGGTGCAGGTGTCTTCACCCCTAAAGCTCAAAAATACATCATATATATAGGTTTTGTGAATGGGTACAGTTGAAGAAGAGGCCATCATATCGAAGTTCGAAGGTATGCTTGAAGGATACTATTCAGACGTTTGTTTGCTGAAGTTTATGAGAAACTTGAATAAATGAGATGACTACCTTAAGAGTGGATTAGAAGACAATGGATGTGTCGATCTGATGAAAATGTGGTATACTGTTACTAGGTGGAGAAGGAAGACCACTTGTTTGGACAATGGATTCTAATCCGAACAAAAATCATTGCATAAAAGAAATATCTGCTTCATAATTCAAATGCATTTTTCTGTCATCCTTTCCACCAAATAGTTTGTTTTTTGTTTTGTTTTTTAACTTAATTGCGGGTGTTTAAGAGATATTGTTTTAAAATTGTAATTATATGAAAATTTGGTCTAGATTTTCGACCATCTATGAAGGGGGCGTCATTTTTAATTAATACTTTAAATATTGCTTTTATTATTTTTGTGTTGAAAAAATGTAAATTTTTTTATAAATTATATGTAATGTGTACAAATACATATTTCTTTTCTCAAAAGAATAAATTATTAACGTATGCTATATTGTATTAGAAAGAATTTAAGTTAGACAGTTTACGTACCAATAAGGTCACCTGCGTATTAGGTCACAAAATATTTGAGGCACGATGAACATTATTCTATTAATTAAATCGCGTCGTTTTGGACCGTGTTACACAGCGTTTTTACCTTACATTTTCTTTATTGTCATTTTTTGTGAGCGTGACATGTTTCCTGGTTCTCACGCGGTTTGTGGTTTTTTTTTTCCGGATTCCTTTTTCTGGATATAATGTCTTCTCCACCGCTTAAGTCGATGTTTCTCGATTCCGTATATGCTGTGGTGAAATCCCGTCACCAATTGCACCCACCGCTTCCCTCTTTACTCGCCTTTCCATCTTCTTAATCCAGCGTTCTCTCTTCTCCATCTTCTTAATCGTTTCAAGAGTCCACCGCCATTATCAAAAGCATCGCGCTCTTCTCCGGTGAAGTTAGTGATCAAAAACCAAAGTCAAAGTCAGAGCTTAGAAAAGAAGAAGCGACGGCCGGAGAACGTTGATGGAGAGTTCTTCGTTGGTTTGTACTTTCCTCCACTCTCTAAATCGGAAACCTGCAAATCTATTTGATGTCAAACCTGGTTATTCGGAACTACAAAACAGTATTCTCCGCTCCTGCTGCGATCTCTTTTAGCTGCACCTCCACGCCTCCTCCACCTCCCTCATCGCCTGTTTCAGTCATTGTATATATACAATTACCGTGATTTTAAACACTTGGTGTAACGTTTTTTTTTGTCACACTTTTTTTTTCCTCCCACCGCTTCATTCCACCGCTTCACTTCCTTCCCCTTCTTACCTCCATTGGTTATTCCTGCTTCAAAGTGTTGCCATCACGTATTCATCGTAGCAATCGGCGCCAAGACCATAGCCCTCTTCCATCGACGGTGCTTCCCCACCACCGGCGCCTCCACCGACGCCTTCTTTCTGACCAACGCATGAGGCGTATTGAATTTCGTTGTGCGTGATCTTACCCACATCGACAATTATTATAAAGGTAAGATTCAATTCCCCAGTGCTCTTGATTTTGATCCAAATTCTCACGTTCTCTCTATTTCTATGTGTCAGGGTTGCTTCGATTGGATGAAGACGAATACGAGTATGACCTACCACCACCCTTTATCAGTCTTTCTACCTCCCTCTCTGTTTTATATAGGCAAAACCCTAACTATGTGTGTACGTCTGTGTTTGCAGGTTCTAAAATGGGAGGAAATTGATATAGGGGATCCAAAATATGAGGTTTGACGAAAATAAATGGTTAGAGGTTAAGTTTTCTTACTGATCGTTTCTTTTCTCTATTATTATTTACATGCATAAGGGTATTTTGTTGTAATCTGTTTTTGTATATTAACATTTGCGACTTCTATGGCATTATGTACTAATATTTTTTTTGTTTAAGAACCTTGAAAGATGGTATAGTGGAAGATTGTGCTCGGGTTTTGCCCTAATTCATGCAGGGGAATTTCAGAAAATGGTAATGATATTGGCACTCTAAAAAGCTATAAGGTTTCGTTTATGCTAGAAACCCAATGTATATGCGTGTAAAAAATACGATGTAGGTTTGTGTGTATGGCACGCCAAGTTTTCGACTTTGGAAACGATGCCCACCATGTTTCCAGGTTCTTAATTTTAAACCCTTAGACTAATGGGTCGACATGTAAATGTGTTTTAAACGCTTATAATGATTTGGAATAAATTTCCGATTTTGAACGATTTTTACACTTCAAACATCCATGGTTGGGTCTTTAAGTCTAATCTCCCACAATTGCTTTTTGAGTCTGTTATCCCATAATTTTTGATAGGTAACGCATTATAACAATTTCCCGCATTCAACGCAGGGGCAGTTATGGTTCAAGGCATCACGTGTATTCTGATTGGATATAATTTATGTGAAAATTGCTGACAAATACACAATCTACATATTAAGCTTTTTAAATTGCATGTCAGTTTTCATCATATACTTCATTCAAATTTACTTTAAATTATGATACTTAGCTTCTGTACCGTATTTTTCAGCTTCCTCATGGCCAGGCTCACCACTTGTAGCTTTCTTACATGCATTCGCCTAAAATGTTGACAAAATGACCAAGTCCCAAAGGGCAAAGACACCAGCCAACTATTGATTACGACCTTATTTTGAAGCTATCTCTCAAGATTCAAAGCCCTCCATTTTTAAATTTTCCAAAATACGCCCACTTTGGAAAAATTTCTGAAATACTTTCTTTCTATTGGGTTGTGAATCCTACATTTTTATGAATATTCGGTTCTTTATTTTGTGGCCTTTCATGGTTCGTTTGGTGGTTTGGAAAATTTCGTGAAGGGTTTTTCCATGACTAATGATTTTGTTTTCTTTACAGGAAGCCAGATCCAAATGTGGAGTTGTTATATGATCTAATGATCCAATTTTAGAGCTGTAATATGATTAGCCTCTTTGATGTCTACCAATTGTGGAGTTGTTATATGATTCCAGGTTGAAATACGGACTGCAGATCAGAGATATAGTGTTCTTCTCCCAGAAAATTGAAGTGAGGAAAGTCGAATGTGTACAGGTAATTAAAGATATTCTATTTCAGTCAATAATCTTACAATTTATAAGTTGTATTATTCTTTCTATGTTGGTATGACTAACATCTTGCAAAAACTGATTCATGGTAGATCTGCACGTTCTCCATTGAAGCTTCTCTCCAGATTTCCTGATCATCCAGAGATTGAAACATTGCGTGACAACTTTGTGTGAGCATCTTAATCATCTTCACTATGCGAGAAGTAGCAACATACTTTCGTTTTTTTGTGTATAATAGCATCCTACTTATATTTCTTTCTTTATCAACATTTTAGTTTCAGTATATCTCCTATTAAGATAGTGTACTTCGAAAAATTTACCCAATTATATCATTGTATTTTCAATTTTTATTTTTATTTTTACTTATCAATACACTATACTTTGAAAAATCTAAGCAGTGAAACTTTATTTTTATTTAAATGGTGCTGCTATAATTGTGTACATTTATTATATTACACTACTGTAACAGGAAGAACTGAAAGTATGATGCTCTAATAAACAAATCAATGGAAGTACGGTGCTATTTCTTGCTTTTAACCCTAACATAACTAATTCTTGACCTTCCTACTGATCTTAAAAGTTTCCTACTAATCTTAAAAGTAAATTCACATTAAGTACTATTATCTTTCAGACATGCAGTTGATACATTCCCATATTACAAGTACTTGGGTTCACGTGTAAGAGTAGATGGAACCATTGGCAAGTAAGTCTTCTTTTTGTTCACATAGTTCCATTCAATGTTGACTAGATTAGAGTAGCTTATTAACATGTTTTACTTGTACCTTAAGGTACAAGTGAATGACATTTGGAGAAACAGCCACTGCTCGATTTACAATACGGTCTGGCCTGCAGCATTATGGGTTATCAAAAGTGAGTACAGTTTTCTGGTAGTTTTCATTTCCTCTTGCATGCTTTGCTTAAGTATGTTACTTAAATGCAACAAATAGCAACAGACTTTTATTTAGGTAAATTAAGTAAAGGTTTTACTATATAAGTCTTTGCGAAATCAGGAAAATAAATCAATGCATATCACCAAAGCCATGGCTTCCTTCATCCATTGGCTTCCATTCCTGCTGATTCTCGCCGTTGCCCACAGACCTCATGTTCCGAAAAACTTCCCTCACCCATCGTTCTTCACTGTACCCTTTCTCCCTCCTTACATCCACCTTCGCCACTGAAATGTTGTGTGTAAACCCTAGCCAAAGCATCGGACAACCGACTTAGGGCTCTTCTATTTCATACAACTTTAACTATGGCAATGTACTTCTAATACTTTTCATAGCTAATCTGAAATGTTCGACTTTTCTGATGTTTCAAGGTTCGAAGTTGGATTGTCAATTTTTTGCCTTACATGATTCCGTTGTTCGTGGATACTAAAGCACTACCAGGAAAGCATTCAATCTTACACCTATTTACATTCGATGTGATGCTGAGTTCAAAGGGGCAGTTATTGCACTGTAACATAAAAGATCTACTTTAAATAAGTCAAAAGTATATTTTCCTTATTAAAATAACTGATAAACGTTTTCGGTTTTATGCAGAGGTAAAAGTAGAAAAGACAGACCAGAAGTGCTAAGAAGCAAAGAATGAATGAGTGGTGATGTAGTAACGAAGAATGTGCCAACAAAAATGTCACAACGTTCCAGCTCAAATGGTGGTTCTTTATTTACATCTTTTTCAATGATGAATAGGTATGGTCAACACTTCACATCCATGAACACTAGATACATGTTATTGAATTTAAAATTTTGTTTTCGTATAAAAGTATTAAGGTGTTATTCATCATTATTTAGAGAACTCGTCGAGTAGCAGCATAGGTTGAACCAGCCAATTGGGTTTAAACGTACATTGCCTACTTAAAATAAAATATGGATTAGATGTACAAATACTTGATAAAGATATTTATAGCATTATACTTCCATGATTTTCCCCTTATAGCATCCTACTTCCTTTTTTCCACTTAATCATTTCTAGAATTCCCGCCGCATCACGCAGGGGAGCAACCGCTAGTTAGAATTAAAAAAAGTACAGTGCTATATCACAACACTTGGTGATACCCTTTTCCAAGCCACTGTGGCCCACGTGACAAAATATTATATCACAACATGATGGTTAAATGAGTTGATGTCGTGTGTTCACAAACATCATGATATAGTGATCCGTACACAATAGTCAGGCCCGACCCAACACATGGGCGAGCTGGGCTTAGGCCCAGGGCAGCACAAAAAGGGGGGCATCATAGCTTTCTGTCAATTTAACCCTATGTATACCGAAGGCCCAAAAAATAAGTCCAATTAGTAACCAAGTCCAATAGTGTATAGTCCAAATCAGGAGATTGAAGCACAAAGCGGTAGGCGAAATCGCATGCGGGAACGATGAGATTGGAAAGGAAACGTCGCATTGGAAGTCGGAAACAATCAAACCAAGATCGAGGAGTCCAAATCGTTCAATCAGACGTGATCATCTCCTCTCTCTTCCCTCCTTTCTTCTTCCCATCGACGCTCCGAAACATCTGAAATCGATGTTGAAGTCGCTCCTACCACAATCGATGACTCCATGGGAATCGACGCCTTGAATCTTGTGTTCGTCTGAAAACGCCGCTGAAATTGAATAGGTAAATTGAGCTTGCACCAGTTCTGTGTATTTTATGCTTTTATCTTTGTATGTGATTTCCGGATTATGGAAGCGCAATGTGGTAAGGTAACGAAACTTCATGTTTGATTCAGAGCTCTCTAGACTCTAAAGTTTTGAACAGTCGATTTCTGATTTGTAAATACTCCAAATTAGTCCTTCCAAGTTCTGAACTTCTGATTTCACTCATTCCTAACTTCTAATTTCTCTCATTCTTAGGTTCTGGTTTCTTAATTTCTGGCCTTTAGAAACATACACTTTGGTTAGAAACATAAAGTTCAGGAGGTATGCTTTTATTATCTAATGAATGTGTGGACGTTGATTAGCAAAATGGGTGATGAACCGTATTCTTCATTTATAAAAAAAATGACCTTAAGAGAATGTTTTAATGGTTTGTAATAGATGTTACATTGTATCATCTTTTGTTTTTTTTATAAAATGAGCCCAAGGGTATATTTTGATTGCATTTCCTCTCACACAGGCAATAGAGTAAAGAATGAAGTGAAAGAAGATCGTCTAAAGGAATAGAATTCTTAGATTCTTGCAATTTTTGTGATAACTTCAATTTTACTGTAATGGAATGAAAGTTTGTAGGTTTGTGTCAATTAAAGGTAACTTCGAGGACCTTTCTTTGTTTTGTTTTGGTTTAGCAATTGAGCTCATGTGGCAATTTGCACTCTATTTTTTTCCTAAAGGGGATGCATCTTAGAATTGCTTGAATAAACCATTGAAGTGGTATGGAAACGTCTTTGTATTTTTAAGAGTTAAATATGTAATTATAATAATTGTGTTGCACTTTTGTTTATACTTTTATGTTGTATATTAGTTTGGTGTATTTTATAATACAATCATAGGGGCATTATTCGGTCTCCTTGCCCAGGGCATGGAATATCAATGGACCGGCCCTGACAATAGTTTTTATTCATACACAACAATTTAAGATATTTTATACATAACGTACAACCCTTCTGATGCATAAATTGTTGTGTATTGTTAAAAATTGTTGTGTACGAATGACTTGCCATATTTTGGCCTAAGAATGGAAAATTGACATATCATTTGACATCTTAGAGAAATAAAGAATAGACTAAATTACAGTTTTGGTCTATGTTGTTTACCTCTATTTTCAGTTTTGGTCCAAGTTTTTTATTTTCACACCGATAGTCCTTGTGCTTGCAAAAAGCTTACGCTATTGGTCCTGGTCCATGTAAAAAGACTAAAATACCCTTTCTAATTGCTTTTTATTTTTCTTTTAACTTATTATTTATTTAATTAATTAAAAAAATGAAAGAAATACACCTAACCCCACACCTACCCCACCTTCAGTCGGCCTTGTTCATGTTCTAAGTTTTGGTTACTTTTGAATTTCGACTCATTCTTTTGTTGCTAGATGTTTTCTTTTTCTTGAATATCAATTTCTACATGATCCAATCTTTAGGTGATGATATCTTGTCATTCATCGATTCAAATCGATCTTGCCTTTTTCCTTATCCGAATTCCAAAATATCATCGTTTGCTCGACTTAGCACTTTGAATTTAGGGAAGGTGATTATCAATTGTGTGGAAGGATATTCCTGATTAAAGGCTTTTGGTGTTCCTTGAGTGTTGAGATTCAATGACTGGCCTCTCGTTTTCTCTATATCAGAAGGGGTATTTTAATCTTTTTACATGGACCAGGGACCAATAGTGTAAGCTTTTTACAACCATAGGGATCAACTGTGTGATGGACAAGGGACCAATAATGTAAGCTTTTTACAACCATAGGGATCATCAGTGTAAAAATTAAAAAAAAACTTGGACCCAAACTGAAAAAAGGTAAAACACCACAGATACCAAAATGTAATTTACATTAAAGAATACATATTACACAAAAAACATTATTAAATTGTGTTTTAATATATATTGACCTTGGAGATGCATTTAATCTTCTTTATAGCATTGGAGGATCGTTTATCTCATTTGTGCTAACATAGAATAAATTACACTCGTTTAACCAATCATGTTGTGATATAATATGGTAAAGAAAAATACAAAAACTTATTACACATGGACGAAATTGAAATTTTATGTTCATACTTTACACAATATTATCAACCTTATTGTCTAACATGGACAAAATATAAGATATATAGTTGTTATACCTAAAACACAAACTATATTGGAACAAACCATAAATAACTCAAGTATTCTTGAATGGAAAAGTAGTACTTAGTATGTTAAATGTTTGAAAATAGAGTATCAATCCAGTGTAGTTAGTTAGCTAAAGAATTGGCTTGGTTACAATATTAGCTAAGCTGATAAAGCATATTGGGATTGTGATTTCACATTAGATATGCTCTTGTCATTTGACATGTTAGATTTATTGGAATTCAATGAAATATGGAAAACGAAAACACACAACGAAAGCAATAAATTGAAACTGAATTCCACCATGGATCACATGATCACGGGAATTTGAAACTACAACATGGAAACAATAAATCAAGATAACACCTTTATGAAGATCTTACTCGTCTAGGATGATCAAGGACCAAAGCAGAACCTCTATGATGAAGTCACACACCAAGAAAGATGATTAGCAATAGGACAACACCACTTTTTCACTTGGACCTTCAAGTCGTGAACATGCTTTTGGGATGCTGTGAAAAATGTAAACACTGGAACATGTTTGGGAGATCGTGAAGGGCGTTATTCCTATGAATTAAGGGCTTCAAATTCAAATCAAACTATTTTCATTTAAGCCATTATCCACTTGTAGTTTCTAATTAACATATCATTACTTTGATGTGTTAACAAATTTAGTCCCTCATGTTTCCCTTTTGTCATATTAAGCTAAATCATATCTTGTATGTAACCTAAAAGGACTCTACTATATATAGTAATATCATCAACTAGTTACGACCATAAGCATATAACTAACAGTTTCACAATTCCACATGTCACAACAACTATATGATCTTATATTCCTAACCTGGCAAGGTGTAAGAACCTGGAACTTTTTATGTATTTGAAGTCAAAACCATGTAAAACTTGAGTTTCATTATGTATGAGAATGTAGGCTATGTGAAAAATGGAAAATGGTCATCTACTATGATTTTAACCTCGATGTAAGGATTTATGTTTTGGAACATTATATTATGTTGTTTCAAGTGTTTCCATGTTTCGAAATAAATGTTTTAGACCGAAGATGCAAAATTTCGCAATTTGGAAAATGGAATATCTTAACAAGACGGTTACAGGATTTCTGCCATTTTATTAGCGATGCTACCTATATATGATAGCGGCGCTAAGGTAGAGTAGGATGTTATGCTACGTCGCATGTTAGCAAGTATGTTGTTATGACTGTGTCAAGAAGATTAGATAGAGACGCTAAGTATGTAGATAGCGAAGCTATTAGTTATAGTGTTTCGACGATGATTATTTGCACATCGTTTGACCTGACAAAAATGTGATATATCAATGAATAAATGCAGTAGAAGCTCTTCACAACTCTCCCCAAAACTTCTCAAAGCTTAATTGTGTGTGTATGTTCTTCGTGGTTGAATGTGTGTGAAGATATCTTCAAGGATTCAAGTGTTTTTCAAAGGCAAACCATTGGAAGCTTACTAGCTTAAGCTAATCTTCTAGTTTCTAGCTTTTTTTGATGTTATAATCTTCATATGAGATATATGTGTAAACCCTAGTTTTTGGTATATGTTGATAAGTTGATTTAAGGTTAGAGATGAACTCGTAGTGAGTGCTTAATCTCTTTGTAAGTAACTTTAATAGTGAAAATGTATGGAAACAAAACTTTTATTGGTTCAACTAGTTGGAACCCAAGTTACTAAATACAGTATGAAATTTTATGGAATATGATAATTTATGTTGTTTTCATGAGATGTTAAACACAAGGATGTTATATCTTCATGAAAATACCATCATAAGAGATGAAGTCCATTTATGGGAAAAAATTTGTATATATGGAAATTATGATGATTTGTTAAGTTTAAGATTAAGGAATCTTTATGTGTTACTAGTATTATATTGTAGCTAATATGTATGTATGTTATGTAACTCCTTAGGTATTGAAGGAGTGAGGTTCAAAAGAAGTAAAGAGCAAGTGTTTGTGAAAGACTAGTTAGACTTTTCTAACTAGAAATGTGACGACTTAAATTTTGTATAGAGTAAGAATTTGTGTCTAAGTATGTTTAATGTTGAGAGGTTTGATGCTTATTAAATTTGTTATGAAAGTGAAAATGGTCAAAAATGGTAAAATTATGGAAATGTATGTGTTAAGACGTCTTATTAAGTTATTACGAGATATTAAGTCATTTAAAATTAAGTTGTAAAGTTATAAGGGCAAAATGGGAATTTGGGGACAGAAAAAATAAAGAAAATATTTGAAAATCTTTAAAAAAATAAATATCTCAAAAGCGATAAGGAATTGAGATAAAGTCATCATGGTGAATTTTGTAACATTTTATGAGACAAGAATATAGGAAAAGATTCAAGTAATTTGGAGTTATAAGAAAGAAGTTATGAAGGTGAAGTCGACGAGTGTGGCCACGAGAGGTGGAATTGAACTCTTGGGCACAACTAAAGTTGTTAGGGTAATGATGTATGGCGTGATCGAACTTAAAAGGGTCCTGACCATCGTGGCAGTGACATGTAGCAATTTGTGAAGTGATCAGTAGAAGGATTGGGTTTGAAGCTAAGTTGGAGAGAACTAATCATTTATGGTGAAAGAAGAAGTATTGGTGCTCATGGACGAAATGTGATGTATCAAGTTATATATAGTGGTGTTTTGGACTTTGGAGGGGGGGGGGTAGTTGGGATACATACCTGCCATTGGCTGAGTTTTCCTTCGCTAACAGGTGCCAACTATTGCATCATTATGCCGCTTTACGAGATGTTGCATGTGAGAAGGCATGGGAACCCTATCTGTTAGGGAGAAGAGGAACCAATATAGATCAATAGTAATATGATGGGATTGTGACAGTATGACCTAGTGTGTAGGGGTTGAATTTCGGAGACGAAATTCTTATAAGTGGGGGATAGTTGTAACACCCCATTTTAAGTTTGAGCGTTAATAATTTACGTCAATTATTTTAGTTTTGTATTTTAGAAGAAAAAAGATTTAATGTCATTTAGAAGGTAATTTCTAAAATAAAATCGTAACTATAAATAATAATAATAATAATAATAATAATAATAATAATAATAATAATAATAAATTGAGTTATTAGTTGAGGGTGAGTGTTGTCAATGTATAATACTTGAATTCAGGTTTTATATTGAAAAAGGTTAAAAGAGATTAAGCATCACGTCTTAAGGGACCTATGTTGCCAAAACTGAAACTTGTGCATGGGGACTCCTTGGGTCGATGTGCAGCGGGAACTCTTCCAAAGCAACTTGGGGTTGTTGATTCTTAGAGCCAAAGGCTCTTTACGTGGACATCACCCCCTTTTCTTGAATAAGTACGCACAAAGCCCTACCCTTCACATCCTGGAAGTCGTGATCGCAATTGCCATGAGAAATAAGAGAGGGTCACAAATTTTGATTAGCGGGATTATGAGGGTGTGAGTCCGTGAAAGCCATAGCAACAGCCATGGGTGCCATGATTGTGTTGTGTACTGAGATTGAGGTGGGTGCCATGATTAAGTGGGTGTCATGGTTGTGCTACGTACTGTGATTGTGCTTTGTGCCTTGTTTGAGTTATGTGCCTTTGATAGGGGTAGAGTATATGTGATGGATATACCGTGTACGTGTTGAATTCATCAACCCGTGTGCTTACTGTTTTCCTATTAAACCACTGTTTCATGTACTTTAGGTGTGGGGTTTGGCAAGGTGAAATTTTTATAAATAAATGATGTGTTTTATTTGAAATGTTTTGCTAGGAATTTTTAAATTGTCATAAAAATTGGGACGTTACAAAGTTCAAAATCTATGAAGTTGTATTCAAAATTGATCGTACCACACAATGAATTGGTAATTGGGAACCAAGAGAACGAGTCGTAAGGCCCAAGTTATTGCCATGTCTTCTATCTTAATCGTATTCCAAAATTGATCGTTCCATGGTTGCGTATCAGACTTCACGATGTAGGCATGCATATCCGATTTCATTAATTAACCCTTTAATAGCCGGTTTCGGTTTTATAGTACCGAAGTAACATGTTAAAGAGGACCGAGACCGGAATCTCGATTACTGAGTAAGTCCTTTTATCATAACCGGGAACTAGGCTGAATAAGCTAGGCAGGTCCGGTTCAATTTTCGGATAAAACAACTTAATTGGAACAATAAATGTAACTCACCTTTTTGACAATATATGTACGCTACTAGAAAATAAGGGTATTACAAACAAAATTTTATCGACGAAAGAAATCTGTATGATTTTAAACGAACTTAGAAAACCTAATTATTAGCATTTTAGTGACAGTTTCTGATGGTTTAAAAACATTTCCTCCAGTAATCCCTTACAACATTACCGAAGGATGTCAACAAATCGACAACATGTCGGTAATCCGCTGGTAAAAGTGCGAGTAACTTACTATACATTTTAACTATTTTCGTATCTTCATGGTCAGTTTTGTAAATATCTATAGTGAAGGATAGTTTCCGTAATTTATCCTAATTAACTAGATTTCTCTTTGTATATGTTACACCCCTCTGTACGCTGTACGCTAGAATTGAGATTGATAACAGGTTTATCGATTGCATAATGGCGATCTTCTCTGTTATTAATCGACTTCATACAATACGTGAAGCGTATTAGTTTGTGAAAATGAAACCGCCATTGCACAGCCGCTTTTGGCGGAATCATTTTGTTATTTGAAAACCCTAACTCACTAACTCTCTCGATTCCAAACAGAACTTTCTCCCGGTCGTTGTTTTCTCCAGCCTCTAATCACTGCCACCGCCACCTGTCGCCGAATCAAAAGGTTAGATGTAAGTGATTGTATCCGTAACTGTAACACCCGACTTTTTAAAACAAAAACACCCCAAAAATTTTCACTTTTAAACATAGGTTTTAACACACAAAACCATATAGAAAGGGGTATAAGTTATTACAAACGGGTACAAGTGTATCAAAGAGTATACAATAAAAGTAAACTCCTTCTAAGCCGGGCTGCTACTGACATCATCAACAAGTCCAATGTTCTTAGTCTTGGACTTTATACTTACCCTTAGCGGGGTCACGCTCACCTGCAGGGACATTTCAAACAAATACTGTGAGCTATAAAGCCCAATGAGTAATCATATAAACAATTCAACATGTATCAGAAAGATAAGTCAAAAACAAATCTTAATACAAGTTAATCTACTTCTGCTCTTCACTTGGAAACTTAGTCTCATCTTTTAGCCACGACGGCCTTTAACAATCGGATATCAAATCCAATCTCCTAGCCATATAGGCCATTAGTATTTGGATATCAAATCCAATCTCCTAGCCGCATAGGCTATCCGTTAATATTTGGATATCAAATCCACTCTCCTAGCCGCATAGGTTGTCCGATAATATTTGGATATCAAATCCAATCTCCTAGCCGCATAGGCTGTCCGTTAATATTTGGATATCAAATCCAATCTCCTAGCCGCATAGGCTGTCTGTTAATATTTGGATATCAAATCCAATTTCCTAGCCGTATAGGCTGTCCGTTAATATTTGGATATCAGATCCAATTTCCTAGCAGCATAGGCTGTCCGTTAATATTTGGATATCAAACCCAATCTCCTAGCCATATAGGCTGTCCGTTAATATTTGGATATCAAATCCAATCTCCTAGCCGCATAGTCTGTCCATTAATATTTAGATATCAAATCCAATCTCCTAGCCATATAGGCCGTATAATATTTGGATATCAAATCCAATCTCCTAGCCACAAAGGCCGTATAATATTTGGATATCAAATCCAATCCCCTAGCCACAAAGGCCGTATAATATTTGAATATCAAATCCAATCTGCTAGCCACAAAGGCCATATAATATTTGGATATCAAATCCAATCTCCTAGCCACAAAGGTCGTATAACCACAGAGGTTTCTACCAAGTAATTCGGGTACTCAACCCCACTTCCATGCTATCAGACTCAACTCCAAAACTGCTTCAAGTTGCAAGAGTTCAACCAATACATATCATATTTGATATAGTATAGATTACTCACCTGGTTTGAAGTTCTATGTAGTCCTAGCTTACACCAACTGCAATTACAATACTTCTTCAACAATTTCCTGCATCTACCCAAGAAAATACATACCAAATAAAGGTGAATACCTTGTATTTCCACCATCAAAGCTTAAAACTTGACCACAATAGTCTGGGTTCAAGATTAGAAGCTTTTCAACCAACCAAACAAGTGCTATATACACAAACTTTGACTCATCACAGGTGGTTCACCATAACCACTCGAAATCCACCCAAATCAACCGTTCAATTGAATAATAACGGTAAAGCTTACCTTGAAGAGGCGAGATACCGAAGATTACTTCAATCCATCGAGTTCTAGCCTTCCAATTTGGTTCTAAGATGATTGGGTAATATTTTCTAGGGTTTTGGAGGTTTTTTTTGCTGGAGAGAAAATACCCAAAATGACTAAAAATCGCGTATTAACAAGTGGGTATACGCGCGTAACACGGCCCGTGTTAAATTTACACGGCCCGTGTTCCGCTACAGTTCCCGTGTTAAATTTACACTGCCCGTGTTCTGCTACAGTAACCAGGAAACACAAAATTTCCGAAGGTTACACGACCCGTGTAAGCCATTTTTGGCGTTTTTCGTGCAAAAACTCTACCCAAAAGATATTCTTACCATCCAAACACTGATAACATCTTGTTAAATCATAATTACACTATGATTAACATATAAATACTTACCGAAAATAACATGGTGTTACAAATTCTTCACCCCTTCAAAACATTCCGTCCTCAAAATCATACAAAGAGTTGAGGATATTTCTCCCTCATTTCATCTTCGGCTTCCCATGTCATATCGGAACCTCTATGGTATCTCCAAAGCACTTTAACAATACTAATCTTCTTGTTCCACAACTGTCTCACTTTCCGGTCTAACACTTTCTCGGGTTGTTCCACGTATCTTAGTTTTTCGTCTACTTCAATTTTATCAAGAGGTATTCGTTAGGACTCATCATACAATGTTTTCTGCAAGTGGGACACATGGAAAACATTATGAATACCTTGAAGCTCGTCAGGTAACTCCAATCGATACTCCACTGCTCCTACTCTTTGGGATATCCGGAAAGGTCCGATAAAACGAGGACTTAATTTCCCTTTCTTCCCGAAGCGAATTAAGCCTTTCCAAGGACATACTTTAAGCATCACCATCTCCGCCACTCGGCATTCTAATGGTTTCACCCGTTTATCAGCATATTGTTTTGGTCGGTTCTGGGCCATTTTCAAATTTTCTCGAATTTGTCTTATCTTCTCTTCGGTTTGGGCTACTATCTCGGGTTTAGCCAACGGCTTTTCCCCTACATCAGTCCAGCAAGTCAGAGTGCGACACGGTGCTCCATACAATGCTTCATATGGGGCCATCTGAATGCTGGAATGAAAACTGTTATTATATGAAAATTCTATCAAAGGTAGATGATCTTCCCAACTCCCGCCAAAGTCTATCACGCAAGTTCGAAGCATATCTTCTAAAGTTTGAATAGTTCTCTCGCTTTGCCCATCAGTCTGCGGATGATACACGGTACTCATTAGTATTTTCGAACCCAATTGTTCTTGGAGACTCTGCCAAAATCGAGAGGTGAATCTACTATCTCGATCCGATACGATTGACGACAGTAACCCATATCGACGAATTACCTTGTCAATGTATATTTTCACTAACTTTTCGATCTTGAAATTTTCACTAATCGGTATAAATTGTACCCATTTCGTCAACCGATTAACTACTACCCATACGGTATCATGTCCACGCGGTGTTCGAGGAAGCTTTGTTACGAAATCCATGGTGATATCGTCCCACTTCTTCACTGGAATCGATAACGGTTGGATCTCTCCATACGGCTTTTGATGGTTCGACTTCACTTGCAAACAAGTCAAACACTTTTCTACATATTTTCTAATGTCTCTCTTCATTCCCGACCACCAATACACCGGTTTCAGTGTTCGATATATGTTGGTACTTCCCGGGTGTACTGCGTATCTAGTACAATGTTCCTATTCTAAGAGTAAACTCTGCACCTCACCTTGTTTGGGCACCCACACACGGCCTCTAAAGGTTTTCAATCGCTGAGAGTTTTCAACTAGATGCTTCAGATATCCCACCATTCGCTCACTTTTCACATTTTCAGGCTTGCACGCTTCTTCTTGTGCCAAACAAATCAGTTCGGGTAGTCGGCTCGCCACACCCATACACACGGATGCAACTTTCAAAGGAGACTCTTTTCGACTCAAAGCATCTGCAACCACATTCGCCTTGTCGGGATGATAGAAGATTTCACAATCAAAATCTTTAAGTAAATCCATCAATCTTTGCTGTCTCATGTTTAGTTCTTTTTGATCAACTAAGTACTTCAAGCTTTTATGATCCGTATACACAACAAACTTCACTCTATATAAATAGTGTCTCCAAAACTTCAATGCCAAGATCACAGCAGCCAATTCAAGATCATGTACCGGGTATTTCTTCTCAGCCTCTTTTAGTTGACTGGATACATAAGTGATTACTCGACCTTTCTGCATCAACACACACCCAAGGCCGACTCTGGAAGCATCACTATAAACCACATAGTCTTCTCCGCCTTGCGGTAAAGCTAATACCGGGACTTCACATAAGGCTTGTTTCAGTCTTTGAAAGGCTGCTTGCTGTCTTTCCGCCCATTCAAACTTTTCACCCTTCTTGGTCAATTTAGTCAACAGGGCAACAATCGAGGAGAAATTTTCTATACATCTTCTATAGTAACCAGCCAATCCAAGAAAACTACTTATTTCAGTCGGACTTCGAGGCGGTTCCCACTTCATCACGACTTTAATATTCGTTGGATCATCTTTAACGCCTTCGCCATTAATAACATGCTCGAGAAATTGTACTTCTCTCAGCCAAAATTCACACTTGTAAAACTTTGCGTATAACTTTTCACGACGAAGTAACTCCAATATTTGGTGCAAATGAACACCATGCTCAGCTTGGCTTCGAGAATACACCAAGATATCGTCTATGAACACAATTACAGAAGTATCAAGGAACGGGCGACATACTCTGTTCATAAGATCCATAAATAGGGCCGGAGCGTTGGTTAACCCGAAAGGCATAACCAAAAACTCATAATGGCCATAACGAGTGCGAAAAGCCATCTTCAGAATATCAGATTCTCGAATCTTTAACTGGTGATACCTCAACCTCAAACCAATTTTAGAAATAGAAGACGCCCCTCCTTTACTAACATTACACTGAGCTTGAGCAAAGGAAATTACCAGCATTCTCAATCGCGGTCGTTCACCCTGAATTTTAATCCAGGTCCCATCCGGTGTTAGAACCGTAATGTTCTTGTTTCTACAATCCATATTAGTATAATTCGTTGCTAACCGATCCATACCCTCTATTACTCCAAACTCATTGGTAGTCATCGGCTTCGGATCTATAGGGAAAGTGGTCCCGTAGATTTTAAGCTGACAACCTTCCAGATGTTCGGAAACCCAAACATATCTGCCATCTGCTATAGCTACTTCCAAACATTCATCCATAGGAGTTAGGGAAATATTCAACCGGGCCATCAAGACATCGATACAAAATAATGCGTAGCCCCATGATTAAATATAACATATACGAGAATTGTATTTAAAGTGAATATACCTGAAACCACATCAGTATTTTCACGAGCTTCCTCCACAGTCATCTGGATTGCTTGTGATGCTACTGGTCCTCCCGGACCCTTCATCTCTTCCTTCTTGTCTACCCACCCCTCTCTAGGTTTATAACCAAATGCTTCATATATAACTTGGGGACAGTTTGGACGAGTGTGATCTGTAGCCCCACACTGAAAACACCTTCGTTCCGCCCAGCAGTCTCGAGCGATATGCCCCAGTTTTTCACAATTCCAACAACCCGACGACAGAGTATCAACTTGACAACTTCCTGAGTGCTTTTTCCTGCACTTCTCACACCACTTTGCTTCTTCTTTTTTGCCTTTACCCTTAAAGTTAGACCCAGATTGTTGTAACTAAAAGGTTTTCTGCAAACCATGAACTAAATAACCTAAGTTCACATGCAACCTATGAGGATCTATGTTTTCTTCTAATTGAACATATAACAAAAACTTAGAGGCCAATAAAAGAAACTAAAGATCAAAACAGAAAAAACCAACCTTAATTTCTTGGAAGCTGAGCAGCAAAATTATCCTGCCTCAAATGAAAGTCACACCCAACCAAGGAGGAGAGGGGATCGAAAATTCCAGAGAGAAAATAATAGAATGAGCAACTGATAATGAGGCCTAGGGTTCCCTATTTATAAGGAACCAAGTGGCAAAGCTAGAAACCCTAGCCGCAGCCCATTTTCCGGATTATCTGTACGCGTGCCGCGGCCAAGTCATTTGCGCGCCGCGCGCCGCAATTCAACTATTGAATTTGTACGACTTTAATCCCTGACCTCCTGATTAATCTAATTAATGCCACATAAATTAATCCAATTAATTTCTGATTAATTATTAATCAAATAATATTATTTCTAATTAATATATTATCTTCATAATATATTAACAAACAATATCTTGATTTATCAGTCACATAATAAATCAACCCTTTCTCTCTACTTAACTATCCAACAAACCTCCAGCCATGAGGGCAACCCAAATGGACAAGGCAACCCAAATGGACTATGCTACTATTAATTAGGTAAATACTAATTATTAGTCATGGCTTAGACACCTAATCCAACAGTCTCCCACTTGGATAAGTCTATGACTATAATTACCAATTTAACCTCTAATTAACCAGCACTTTTAGCTTCCTAGAAACCACTGCCAAACTCTGATCTAATCAGTTCTGTCCATAGATAAGTGATCAGATGATCCTCCGTCCAACAAGATATTTTCAGACTCAAGATATGAATTAAAGTCAATCCCGGTCTGACTCACTGTTCCTCGATATCTGATTTGCATATGACTCTTAGACTACCAATTTAGTCCCGGTTGGCCAACCATTTTAGTCAACTTCAAATTCATCGAGAGGCCTACAGATATCTGTTCCCCGTTAGGGTCAATGGACGAATAAGCTTCGACTCATATACTTATGTCTTTTACCAGACAAATCACTCACAACAATACGTTTTATAACACCGAGTTACCGATGCGTTTTCGTATTATCAATGAACAATCGCTTAGTAAATCATAACTCATATGTCTTAGCTTTAAGATCAAAATATATTATCGTCTCAACATTGCTTGTGATGAAATCCATGAAGCAATCCATTGAGCGCGGGTTTATCCAATACTCAAATCTCCATTTCCAAGTACTCACGAATGGTGCAGTAATCCAATTGCAATGTCTAACTCCTTAGACAATCTATTACCAATTCATGACAGTCTTACTTCACACTTACTCCCAAAAGTGTAATCGACTGTGGATATTTGAATAATCCAATTATTCAGGAAGTAAAACATGAAAAATGAAATACAATGGTAAAGTATTGACAAAATTAGTAAACCATTACTCATTAATAAATCTCCATTATTAAATCACAAAAGTCAAATACAATAACATTGTTACAAGTTTCAAACCCTATCTAATTACAAAACTTATATCATCTTTTAATCCAATGCTCCTAGCATGCTGATTATGCTTAATCCTACTCAGAGCCTTTCTCAAGGGATCTGCAGGATTATCTTCCGATGATACCCTCTTTACCGCGAGGTGACCTTCTTCTACTTTATGCCTTATGTAGTGGTACTTTCTGTCGATATGTCTGGACTTTCCATGGTCTCGCGGTTCCTTTGTCAAGGAGACCGCACCTTCGTTATCGCAGAACAGTTCCACGGGCTCCTGAATACTCGGGACTACTCCAAGGTCACCGATGAAGTTCTTCAGCCAAGCCGCTTCCTTTGACGCTTCACTTGCTGCTATATACTCTGATTCACAAGTAGAATCAGCCGTCGTATCTTGCTTGGAACTTTTCCAAGTTACTGCTCCTCCGTTCAGAAGGAATACCCAGCCAGACTGAGACCGACCACTGTCTCTATCCGTCTGAAAACTGGCATCCGTATACCCTTCAACTCTCAATGTATCACTGTCTCCAAGGACTAACACCATGTCCTTTGTCCTTCGCAGATACTTGAGTATATTCTTTACAGCTATCCAATGCACCCTTCTAGGGTTACCCTGGTACCGACTGACCATGCTTAAAGCAAAGGCCACGTCAGGGCGAGTACACGTCATAGCGTACATGATCGATCCTACAGCCGAAGCGTAAGGTACCCGACTCATTTCAGCTATTTCTTCGTCTGTACTCGGACTTTGAGTCTTACTCAATTTTGCATTACTTTGGATAGGTAGCTCTCCCTTCTTGGAATTTTCCATACTAAACCTTTTCAGTACATTTTCCAAGTATGTACCCTGACTAAGTCCAATTAGTCTCTTCTTCCTATCTCTCAATTTTCTTATCCCGAGAATATAGGCAGCCTCTCCTAGGTCCTTCATGGCGAAACATTTCCCAAGCCAAGCCTTGACATCTTGCAAGGTTGGAATATCGTTTCCCATGAGCAGTATGTCATCGACATACAGCAACAGAAAGGTGACTATACTCCCACTAGCCTTGACATATACGCAGGACTCATCCTCGCTCCTAGAGAAACCAAACTCTTTGACTTTCTCATGGAAACAAAGATTCCAGCTGCGAGAAGCTTGCTTCAATCCGTAGATTGATCTCTCAAGCTTACACACCTTATTAGGATACTTTGCATCGACAAAACCCTCTGGCTGATTCATGTGGACATCCTCAGTCAACTTTCCATTAAGGAAGGCGGTTTTGACGTCCATCTGCCAAACTTCATAGTCATGAAATGCAGCTATGGCCAGCATAATCCTAATAGACTTTATCTTGGCTACTGGTGAGAAGGTCTCATCATAGTCAACCCCTGGGGTTTGAGCAAAGCCCTTCGCAACCAGTCTTGCCTTGAAAGTGTGTACCTTTCCGTCCATGTCGGTCTTCTTCTTGAAGATCCATTTGCACCCGACTGTCTTTCGACCCGGTACGTTGTCAACCAAGTTCCAAACTTGATTGTCATACATGGACTTGATCTCACTATCCATGGCCTCTTTCCACTTGGCAGACTCAGGGCCCGCCACTGCTTCCTGGTAGTTAGCTGGTTCATCCAAATTTATCAGTGTCCTATCACTGACAAACGTGTCCCCATCCGAAGTTATATGGAACCCATAAAACTCGGGTGGCATGCTAACCCTACCAGAACGCCTAAGGGGTAATGATACATCTGTCGGACCAACAGGAACTTCTTCCTCATGTTGGTTGCTAGTTTCTCCTAAGGTTGCGTCATCTGATGACTCTTGAATTTCTTCCAAATCAATGGTACTCCCACTGTCCTCTTTGAATATGAGCTCTCTCTCTCGAAAGACCGCTCGTCTAGCTACAAAGACCACGTCCTCGCTCGGTCTGTAGAATAGATATCTAAAGGACTGTTTAGGATAACCAAGGAAGAAACACCTTTCGCTTCTTTCTGTGAGTTTGTCTTGAGTCTCTCGTCTAACGAAAGCCTCACAACCCCAGACCTTGATGTGTGATAACGAGGGGACTTTCCCCATCCACATCTCATGAGGTGTTTTAGCAACCTTCTTAGTTGGGACAAGATTGAGGATATGGGCGGCAGTCTCTAAGGCATACCCCCACAAGTGAATGGGAAGTGAAGCTTGACTCATCATGGAACGAACCATGTCCAACAGGGTTCGGTTGCGCCTCTCTGCAACACCATTCAACTATGGTGTCCTGGGAGGTGTCAACTGCGAAACTATTCCGCATTCCTTTAGATAGTCTAGGAACTCGATACTTAGATACTCTCCGCCTCTGTCGGACCTGAGCATCTTTATCTTCCTGCCTAATTGATTCTCTACTTCGTTCTTAAACTCTTTGAACTTTTCAAAGGTGTCCGACTTGTGCTTGATCAAATAGATATAACCGTATCTACTAAAATCGTCTGTAAAGGTCACGTAGAACCGCGTGCCATCCTTTGTGGTTGATCTGAATGGACCACACACATCCGTGTGAATGATGTCCAGCAGACCCTCACCTCTTTCAAAAGATCCTTTGAAAGGTGATTTAGTCATCTTGCCCAACAGACAAGATTCGCATACATCATCCGACCTGAGGTCGAACGATTCCAATACTCCATCCTTTTGGAGTTGGGCGATGCGTTTCTTGCTGATGTGCCCGAGCCGACTATGCCACAGACATGCCTTTTCTACACCACTAGTATAATCAATATAATTTACACTATGTCCTAAATTGTCAACACATTCAACAGTTTCATACACACCATCACAAGGATAAGCAGTAAAAATCAAAATACCATTTTTGAAAACAGAAATCGAGCCAATTTTATTATCAAAAGAAAATTGAAATCCTTGTCTGAACAATGCGTGAAATGAAGTAATGTTTCTTGCCATTTCTGGCGAATAGCAACAATTAAATAACTCTATACTAACATCACTACTAAGCACTAAACTGTAAACGCCGATCTTGGTAACAGGGGATGATCTCCTATTGCCCATGATCAAGTTCAGTCTACCGTGCTCCACCTCCCTGCTTTCCTTTAGGCCCTACAGATCAGAACAAATGTGAAAACCACATCCTGTATCAAGGACCCAAGAATTAGAAGATGGTGAGTTTTTAGAGATAGTGTATATACCTGCTGTCGATGGCTTTACTTTCCCATCCTTGACATCCTGCAAGTATTTGGGGCAGCTTCTCTTCCAATGGCCCTTCTCTTTACAGTAGAAACAGTTGGCTTCATCGGGGTTGGCCACACAAGGAATGCGGGAAGTCTTGGTTCTCAAGCCATTACTGGATGACCCGACCTGAACCTTTTCCCTCCAATTTTGCTTAGGAGGGTCCTTCCTTTTCTTTCCTTTGCCACTTCCAATGGCTAGGACGGGCTGATTAACAGAGGGTACACTTTTACCCTTCATCCCGTCCTCAGCTACTCGAAGCATACGATGCAACTCAGTCATATTAGCCTGATTGTTGTTCAAATGATAAGCCAGCCTGAACTGGTGATAAGAACTCGGTAAGGAGTTAAGCACTATGTCAACGGCCAACTCCTCCGGTACAAGCATCGCAAGCTTTCTAAGCCGCTCCACGTAACCTTGCATTCTTTGCACATGAGTGCATATGGACTCTACATCTTTAGGTTTGCTGTTCGTGAAGTCCATGACCACCTCGCACCTTTCGATGCACTCTTGCATGCGGAACTTTTCCGAAAGCTCCTTGTGCATCTCAAAGGGCCAGTAGTCTTCGTATATCCTCTGCAATTCGGGGTTCATTGTGGCGATCATGATGCATGCCACTTTGGTCGCATCATCATAATGTTTTTGGTACGAGGCAATCTCCTCGGGAGTAGCAATTTCAGGGTCAATATCGACAAGCTCGGTCTCGAGGACATACTCCTTGTTCTCGTACCTCAGAGCCATCTTGATATTTCTAATCCAGTCATTGTAGTTTGTCCCGTTCAATTGAACCTTGGAACACAGTGAGAGGATAGAGGGAACACTGGAGTTTGAGTGGGGAGTGGATTGATCAGCAGAAGACATCTACAGAAGAAGGTAAGTTTAATTAGATACATGTCGGTCCTTATAATAACCCAATATAAAACAAGGCTAGGATCCAACTATAACAATTTGCAACATAGAAGAGGGATGTCGTAATCTATAAGCAAATTTTATAAAGGTAGGCGAATGACGATTCAGCCAATTCCACCGTGGAAAAATAATCTTATTATAAATGGAATTCCTAGTTTCTTTTGAGATTTATTGAACTGTTCAATAGCATGTTTAATCTCGGATATGCCCCACCGTTTGTGACTGGGATGCCGAGGATCACAAACCGGGTGTGAATAACCATGCAAATTAGCTTGGTACTCTCGGGGTCCATTATCATCTCAAATTGATGTGCCGGTTAACCACACACGCTCCATCAACAATGATAACACCCGAGACACCCATTGCCACTCTTTATGAACTCCCATTGGTGTGCCGGTAAACCACACACGCTCCACCAACGTTTCATAAAGTGCAATGTGCAATTTCATGGGGTAGCATCAAATTCACATTTTTCTAAAGTAACTAGATTGGGATTTTGTGTAAAGGTTCTAGTACTTTGATCATTATACTTTTAATGATTAAGTGGTCCTATCAAAACTGTTCGGCTAACGACCCTCCACTGATCAGGCGAGCGGTGGACGAGAATGTTCACCCATTAGACCGCCATTTTATAGGAAGCCTCCTTATACCCACTTTATAGACCAGCTTCGTGAATGAGGCCTACTATTGAATTGACTGACCAATTTTATCTTATACATATAGTATTAACAATTAATAACATATATAAGATGTATTTTAAAACCCTTTAAAATATTCAAGGTTTATCTTTTAATTTTACCAAATTTAACAATTAAATTTTGAATTAAATTAAACCTTAAATTCGATTTAATCAATTTTAATTACCAATTAATTAAATTAATTAAATCTAAATATTTTAAACATTTTAAAATATTTTTCTGGATTTATTCCATTAATTTCGCAATTTTAAAATTAATTAAATCCCTTTTGAATTATCTTTTAATTAACAATTAATTAAATTAAGTCAAATGTAGATAGGTTTATCCAAATTAATCCAATTAATTAAAACCTATCCTAAACCCCCTAGATTTCGAATTCAAATAATGGGGTTTAAGGTTATCCATTCAATTAACAAATAAAGTTACCAAAAATAGAAAACCTCCTAAAACCCTAATTGAAATTTTCGAAAATAGCAAGGGGGATTTGGTTTTCCAAAACCCTAATCCTAGAAATCGATCCACATAAAACTTAGGGTTTATAGGCTTTAAACCCTAAAACAGTTATAACAATTCAACAAGAAAACAAAACAGGCTCTGATACCACTGAAAGGTTTTCTGCAAACCATGAACTAAATAACCTAAGTTCACATGCAACCTATGAGGATCTATGTTTTCTTCTAATTGAACATATAACAAAAACTTAGAGGCCAATAAAAGAAACTAAAAATCAAAACAGAAAAAACCAACCTTAATTTCTTGGAAGCTGAGCAGCAAAATTATCCTGCCTCAAATGAAAGTCACACCCAAGCAAGGAGGAAAGGGGATCGAAAATTCCAGAGAGAAAATAATAGAATGAGCAACTGATAATGAGGCCTAGGGTTCCCTATTTATAGGGAACCAAGTGGCAAAGCTAGAAACCCTAGCCGCAGCCTATTTTTCGGATTATCTGTACGCGCGCCGCGGCCAAGTCATTTGCGCGCCGCGCGCCACAATTCAACTATTGAATTTGTACGACTTTAATCCCTGACCTCCTGATTAATCTAATTAATGCCATAGAAATTAATCCAATTAATTTCTGATTAATTATTAATCAAATAATATTATTTCTAATTAATATATTATCTTCATAATATATTAACAAACAATATCTTGATTTATTAGTCACATAATAAATCAACCCTTTCTCTCTACTTAACTTTCCAACAAACCTCCAGCCATGAGGGCAACCCAAATGGACTATGCTACTATTAATTAGATAAATACTAATTATTAGTCATGACTTAGACACCTAATCCAACAGTAACTTCTTCTGAGGCGTCCACAATTGTTCCTCCGCCTTTCTTTTTGTTTCATTTACTTTCTTTTCATCTTGACTTTCATTTTCGGGCTGCTTATCATGAACTTGTTTGGCAACCCCTTCACCATGAATATTAATCAATGTAGATAATAATTCTATTACCACATCAACAACTGTGGTTCGTAAATCTTGTGGACTTTCCGCTGCTTGTCCCCTTGCCCCTCTTCCAACCGAGCCTTGTGAGCGGGCTTGACCACCTCTTGAGGCTCCACGCCCCGAATTTCCCTGTGTAGGATTACTTCTCGTACTTCTCATACTTCAAAATTCAACAAACAATTAGGTTATATGTAATAACAAACTTATATACACCCAACTGTACAACATGTCCACTATCTCTCAAGGTTTATGTCCAGGGATCTATTCTAGATACACCTAGTTCACTTAAACCACGGCTTTGATACCAACTTGTAACATCTGGCTTTTTAAAACAAAAACACCCCAAAAATTTTCACTTTTAAACATAGGTTTTAATACACAAAACCGTATAGAAAGGGGTATAAGTTATTACAAACGGGTACAAGTGTATCAAGGAGTATACAATAAAAGTAAACTCCTTTTAAGCCGGGCTGCTACTGACATCATCAACAAGTCCAATGTTCTTAGTCGTAGACTTTATCCTTATCCTTAGCGGGGTCACGCTGACCTGCAGGGACATTTCAAACAAACACTGTGAGCTATAAATCCCAATGAGTAATCATATAAACAATTCAATAAGTATCATAAATATAAGTCAAAAACAAATCTTAATTCAAGTTAATCTACTTCTGCTCTACACTTGGACACTAAGTTCCATCTCCTAGCCACGAAGGCCTTTAACATTCGGATATCGAATCAAATCTCCTAGCCACATAGGCCGTTAGTATTTGGATATCAAATCCAATCTCCTAGCCGCATAGGCTGTCCGTTAATATTTGGATATCAAATCCAATCTCCTAGCCACATAGGCTGTCCGATAATATTTGGATATCAAATCCAATCTCCTAGCCGCATAGGCTGTCCATTAATATTTGGATATCAAATCCAATCTCCTAGCCACATAGGCTGTCCGATAATATTTAGATATCAAATCCAATCTCCTAGCCGCATAGGCTGTCCGTTAATATTTTTTGGATATCAAATCCAATCTCCTAGCCGCATAGGCTGTCCGTTAATATTTGGATATCAAATCCAATCTCCTAGCCACAAAGGCTGTCCGTTAATATTTGTATATCAAATCCAATCTCCTAGCCGCATAGGCTATCCATTAATATTTAGATATCAAATCCAATCTCCTAGCCATATAGGCTGTCCGTTAATATTTGGATATCAAATCCAATCTCCTAGCCGCATAGGCTGTCCGTTAATATTTGGATATCAAATCCAATCTCCTAGCCATATAGGCCGTATAATATTTGGATATCAAATCCAATCTCCTAGCCACAAAGGCTGGATATGAAATCCAATCTCCTAGCCACAAAGGCCGTATAATATTTGGATATCAAATCCAATCTCCTAGCCACAAAGGCCGTATAATATTTGGATATCAAATGCAATCTCCTAGCCACAAAGACCGTATAACCACATAGGTTTCTACCAAGTAATTCGGGTACTCAACCCCACTTCTATGTTATCAAACTCAACTCCAAAAGTGCTTCAAGTTGCAAGAGTTCAACCAATACATATCATATTTGATATAGTATAGATTACTCTCCTGGTTTGAAGTTCTATGTAGTCCTAGCTTACACCAACTGCAATTACAACACTTCTTCAACAATTTCCTACACCTATACAACCATATACATACCAAATAGAGGTTAATACCTTATATTTCCACCATCAAAGCTTAAAACTTGACCACAACAGTCAGGGTTCAAGATTAGAAGCTTTTCAACCAACCAAACAAGTGCTATATACACAAACTTTGACTCATCACATGTGGTTCACCATAACCACTCGAAATCCACCCAATCAACCAAATCAACCGTTCAATTGAATAATAAAGGTAAAGCTTACCGAAGATTACTTCAATCCATCAAGTTCTAGCCTTCCAATTTGGTTCTAAGATGATTGAGGAATATTTTCTAGCGTTTTGGAGGTTTTTTGCTCAAGAGAAAATACCTAAAATACTAAAAATAACGTATTAAAAAGTGGGTCTGCGCGCGTAACACGGCCCGTGTTCCGCTACAGTGCCCGTGTTCCGCTACAGTGCCCGTGTTAAATTTACACCGCCCGTGTTCTGCTACAGTAACCAGTAACTAGGAAACACAAAATTTCCGAAGGTTACACGACCCGTGTAAGCCATTTTTGGCGTTTTTTGTGCGAAAACTCTACCCAAAAGGTATTCTAACCATCCAAACACTTAGAACATATTGTTAAATCATAATTACACTATGATTAACATATAAATACTTACCGAAAGTAACATGGTGTTACAGTAACTGCTATGTACTATTAGGTTTTTCTATTCTGAATTTCGTTATACTTTTGATACTTTTAGTTTGATATTTCACTTGTTGCTACATTGTATTTCTAGTTTAGGTGTAGTTTTGATCAATATGAGTAATGTAATTTTGGGGCGTAGTTTTTAATTTGATGCTATTTTTTTGAGAAAACAAATTCATGTTAAGCAACTACCAAAACGTTAACATTGGAGGAGTTTACTTTGGTTTTGATGCTCAAAATTACCAAGGGTTACACAATTTAATTTTTGACACACAAATGCTTTCTTTAATAGTCATTTTCCTTAGTCAATGGGCTGCTTGCCTACTTGCCATTGGAAATATTGGTTTCATTTAATGCTATTTGGAATTTATAATCTACATGTTCTGTTTTCACGTTTGCCTATTGTTAATGCTGAGGTTGAAAATTACTAAGAAATGGTCAATATTTGTTAGGCATTGAAAACCATATCCTACTAATCTCACGAGTGATAATGACCATTAAAATCAATCGAATGTTGTTTATGTCTATCATTCAAAGCTTTTTGGCGTAGATTTTACTCTGTTTTGCTGTGAAGCTTTTTTGAATGTGAAAGAATGGTACACCAACAGGGGAGGTATGATGATCACGTCATCTTTAATGACAAAATACATTGTTGAAATATCTGTTTATGTAATATTAAATAATAACTTGCTATTATTACTGTTAAATGGTAGCACTACTAGAATTGTTAAATGGTGTGACACGTAACTTTACCTTGTATGACATCAGAATTGTTAAATGGTAGTAGCACCACCAGAGTTAACTCTGAAAAGGTTCAAATACCTTACATCATCATATATTTAAATGATAGTCAACATGCAAACAATATATTTGTTCAAATAACATAATTTTGGAGATGTTAACTGGTGAAGAATCTTATGCAAACATGCATTGTGGGGTAATCGTTGAAAGGGAGGTGAACGAATGGGGGATATGAAAGCAATTCATCCAAAGCAGTAAACCACTTGGCTCGTCCTAATAGTTTTGTTTTTGTGGAATTTGGAACGCTTTTAGTATTATGTTATTTGTTTGAGGGATATGGATTTGAAATTAATGGTTTATGTTTAACATCTGTCTTTATGTATCAAAACCTTTTAGTTTTATGTTCATTGGTTTTAAATTGGGATTTGTTGTCTGTTGTTTTATAATTTTTTATTTTGAATATTAAAAAAGTTCTGGATTTTTATGAAATTTTAAATGTTTTCTCATACTGTCATTCACCAACAGATTAGCAACGGAAATAAGAATGTGGTAAAAATCCTTTGTTGATCCATTGCAATATATTTCGGTCGGTAATCCGCTACAAAAGTATTACATCGCTTATAAATAAATATTGGCGGGTAATCCGTTACAAGTGGTAAACACACTCGAAGATATTCTTTGATACAACTTCATAAAGAAGAACTCTTCCAATTGTTTGACTCAAAAGTCAAACATCTTTGTTTAATAAAACCATACCAATTTAGGACATCTTTGTGCAAATAAAAACTTGGTTTTATCTTATATCACTTAAAAAACTTCCTGAATTTATTCGAACACGATAATTGAAAATTTTACATCAAACTCCCAACATTTTCAACAAAACACAATCTGACTTTTCTAAAGAAGTCAACTTTGTTAACTAAGCGCCATGAATCAACTCATAATGACTTCAATCGTTCCTCCTATCTCCTTGTAATTTGACATTTTCAATTCCCACTCAACACCTTCTGATGTTTCCTTCTATACCCAATAGCTTTACAAATTCATCACATGTGTGCTGATTCCTTCCTAGACATCACACTCCAAATTGCAAAAAACGATTTAAATGATAGTAACACAAATACATTTTTGAAGGCGGAAAATGGTAATAGAAGGGAATAGAAGGTTTACTTGTTCAGTAATCCGCATCTGTTTCTAGGATTGTTTGATTTGATTCGTGAATTTTGACATTGCATCTGGATCTGCCAAGACATTAGCGGTTTTAACTTGAATAAGACTCTAAACTCAATGCAAATGATGAATAAGATACTCTATAAAACCTATAACAAGGATTATTCTTTCGTATGTTTTTTAATATAATTATTGATTTTTGCTAAAATAATTAACTGGTTGTATTGCTTTCAAAATTTAAATCAAAGGAAGATGATCAACAGTAAACAGAGTACCTGTCAGCATAGTCTATTCTTTGTGGATCGCATTTTTGTAGGATTGAATTTGGATAGAAAATAATTTTTTGATCTAGAAATTATCAATGTCTACCCAGCAGGTATCATCGTCGCTTTGTATCTCGGATGTAATACCAGAGGACTGTAGAAGGCCTCTCGACGCCGAAATAAGCAGACCTTTCAATGAACGAATGTTCTGTGGAAGATGACTTATGCATGTACCTGTTACATCCAACTCTTTTAAACATTTCATCTTACAGATGCTTTCCGGGATATCTCCTAAAGACTTACACTCCCGCAGGTTTAGTTCCACCAAACTTTCTAATCCGTCAAGATCCCCCGGTAATTTCTCAAGTAATGAACAATAACCAAGATCGAGATATTCCAGATGTTTCAGCATACAAATGGTATCCGGAATATGTTTGATCTTTAAGGAATACAATAAAAGCTCTACCAAACATTCTAAAAGGCCAAGATCCTCTGGTAATTTCTCAAGTGAATCACATTTCCACAGAACAAGATGTTTCAGATGTTTCAACATACAAATGGTATCCGGAAGATGTTTGATCTTTAACTGTGACAATCTTAGCTCTACCAAACATTCTAAAAGGCCAAGATCCTTTGGTAATTTCTCAAGTGAATCACATTTCCACAGAACAAGATGTTTCAGATGTTTCAACATACAAATGGTATCCGGAAGATGTTTGATCTTTAAGGATGACAATTCCAGACTTACCAAACATTCTAAAAGGCCAAGATCCTTTGGTAATTTCTCAAGTGAATCACATTTCCACAGAACAAGATGTTTCAGATGTTTCAACATACAAATGGTATCCGGAAGATGTTTGATCTTTAAGGATGACAATTCCAGACTTACCAAACATTCTAAAAGGCCAAGGTCCTGTGGTAACTTCTCAAGTGAATCACAATCCAAAAGATAAAGATATTTCAGATGTTTCAACGTACAAATGGTATCCGGAAGATGTTTGATCTTTAAGTCTGACAATTCCAGATGTACCAAACATTCTAACCGGCCAATGTCCTTGGGAACCTCCGGATAGCCTTTGATTTCAAGCTTTGTTAAATGTCGTAACCGACAAATGCTTCGTGAAAATGTCTCAATGTTTGTGCAAGCACACAGACCATCAGAAGTAAGTGTCTCAAGATTCCCAGGCAATGAGGGATCAATTTTGTTAGAACATGTAAATTGAAACTTTGGCAATGTATTGTCAGGGTGAAGTGGGCATCTTTCAAGGGACTTAGCAATCAGACGAAACTCAGCTAAAGGACCAACCTCAAGTGATTCATCCCCACTACTAGAAGCATCATTCCTTTTATCATACAGAAAAGATGTAAAGCGCAAACAACCACTTAAGTTTAAGTAGACAAGATTTTCTAGACATCCGGTGGGAGCGTGAAGTTGTACCAGATTATTACATTTTTCAAGATCTAACTTCTTGAGATTTGGAGTCAGCCCAAGGTCAAGGATCTTCAACTTTGAATGACTAATGCCGAGGTATACAAGCTTTTGACATTCACCAACCATGTTAAGCTCTTCCAAATCACAACAGTTACGAAGATCTAAATGCTCGAGATTCGGGGTTAAGCCAATGTCAAGGGTGCTCAACTTTGACTTTGTGCACAGTAGGTTAATGAGCTTATGACATTCATCTGGCAAGTGAAGTTCAACCAAAGCATTGCAATTTTCAAGATATAACAGCTTGAGATTCACAGCTGAGCGAAGGCCAACCGTCTTCACATTTGAATCAGTGAGGTCGACTTTTATGAGCTTTAGACATCCAACATGCACTTGAAGTTCTACCATATTAAGACATCCTTTAAGATACAATGCCTCGAGATTTGGAATAAGCCCAAGTTCAAGGGTCGTCAAGTTGGAATAACTAAGGTCAAGGACTTTAAGCATGTTAAGAACCTAACATTAATAAAAACAAAAAGAAAAAGATAAGTATTTGTGTATTAACAAACAATTAATGCATAGCATCATGATGAATGATGTAAATAATCAATAAACCACAATTCTACCTTTTTATCTCCCCCTTCCCAAAGTTGTACAATTTTGCTGTAAGCCATATCAAGTTTAACAATATTATCTGCTTCAAATGTTTTGGGTAAATACATGAAAGGGTAGAATTGCCAAGACATGTATTGTAAAGTATCTGGAAAGCATGGAAAGCATCGGTTGACTTCCAAAGGAAAACGAAGATGCAGAGACACCTCAAGAGATCTAAGTTCCTTCATCTTTATGAAACTTTTCATAATTTCTGGGTTAACTTCTTGCGTGCGGAATAGTATACATCTTGTTTCTATAGTTTCCTATAAAAGAAAAGCAGTCACCATGAAACCTGTGTCGTAACAAATAAAAATATGATAGTTTTATAAAACTTACAAATAAACTTGACCTTACCGAGTCATTAGCCAGTATCATTTTAATTTCCTCGTCAATCCACAATCGGCTACGTTTCTGGGGCTTTGGGTGTGAACGATGAACAATGTTCTTGCCCATTTCTTCAATATGGTCATGCATATTCACCCACTTCCGACCATATTCATCACCAATTGTTATAAGAGCTTTTTGCTCAAGAACTCTTAAACCATCTGGAGCACAAAATCCACAACTTTCAAGTGCTTCAATTACATATTCTTCTGACCGACCTTTCATCATGCATGCAACATCTAAAAATATTTCCTTTTGATCTTCCTGTAGACTCTCATAGCTTAATTCCAATATTTTCAGAGTTTCATGTAATGGGATTTTTTTTAGTCTTTCGAGGGTATATCTCCATTTATCCTCATCTTTTTCACCACGTAGTAATGAACCCAAAACCTTGATGGTCAAGGGAAGACCAGAAGCATACTCTATGACTTGTTCAGATAGCTCTTCATAACCATGAATTGGAATCTCTCCCTTTAATGCATACCTACTGAAGAGGCATTTTTGCTCCTCTTTTGATAAAAGTTCGACATTAACAATCAACTTTACTCCGTGTGATTGGAGCACTTGCTTGTCTCTTGTTGTAATGATAATTATACTTCTCGGCATAAACCAACTAGCCTCGCCTAATGCCTCAAGCTGCTCTATATGATCCACATCATCTAGAACAAGAAGAACCTGTTGACCACACATCCTCTTCTCCATCATGTCTTTCCCGTCATAAATACCATCTACTTTGATTGTTCGATCATTTAGGACCTTTGAAAGGACTTGCTGTTGCAGTGACTTCAAACCCAACAAAGGATTGTTTGAAACTTCCCTGACATTCTCAACAAAGCTTTTAGCTTCGAACTGAAATGATAATTCATTGAAAACAGCTCTAGCCAAAGTTGTCTTCCCACCACCTCCTATCCCCCAGATGCCGATCATGCGAACATCATCAGAAGCAGCTTCTAAAGATGATACAACATTGTTTACCCGGGTTTCCATGCCTACTAGATTCTTATTAATGCTGATATTGATGGAATGCAGCTTTTTTAAAATCTCTTTAACGATTTCTTCGATGAATTTGGCTTCATGCCTGTTAATTAAAAAAGAAGATTCCAATCAGCAATTAGCTTGCTCAAAATCCGACATGAACAATTATAATACAAAGTACATGAGAGAACAACATAGCCATACATCATGAGATACCTTGGATGACCCTTTCATACCTAGATTAGTATAAGAAAGAAAATGAAGGAATATTGCAGAGACACGATGAATGAATCGTTATAACCATGCATATGACAAATTAAACTAATGGAAAAGCTGAAATAATTTTTTTTGCTTAGGACTGACTTATGAAAAAAACAGAAACCTTAAGAACCTCTATTGTCAAATTATGAAATCATCGAAACTGGGAACTGATTTGCAATGGAACCGATTCCTATTTTGACCAAAAATTGAACATCGGTGGTTGTACTTTAATGCTAAATATCGTATTCAATGTTGATTAGAACAAACACTTGTTCTAATTGACCAAAATCGATGGGAATAGAGGGTTACATTGGGTCAAAGCGAACCATCCGGATCGAAGCTGTTTCGACCAGAAGAATGCAAGGATTAAACCCAATGCGAGTGGATTTTTCCGAAAGTGAACGTGGGCGGTGCTTGTGTTTATATTATATTCCATATTGATTAGAACACAAAACCTTGGCTAAAATCCACTAAAAAAAACAAAACGGGTTCCGGCATGTCAAAATCGGGTCTAGGATAACCAACCCGGTCGTCGCTATATTACCATCCAAAATCGCACTGGTCAAAGTGAACGAATAATACAAAGATATGATTGAGGAATTACCCGTCAGCAGTGTTTTTTAACTCCCATCCAGCCAGATCCGCTGCTTCCTTTAGAGCTTCTTTCCATTTCCCAGCAGACTCATCATTTTGGTGCTTGGCAAAAGCTTCTCCAACAGCCCCGCTTTGATCACGGACTTCCGTTGGTCCCACATCATAGAAGACGGGGTAAGCAGTATGTTCATTCGTCTTCTGATGGTCCATCATCCTCACAAGCTCATTTAAACACCAATATGAAGATGCATAGTTTTTGGAGAAAACAATGATATAGAGTTTTGAGTCGTCAATGGCTCTCTTGAGCTCATAATCGATGTTTTCCCCTCTTCTGATTTTCACATCGTCCTTGAAAGTATTAATGGCATTCCGCTTAAGAGCTGCATATAGATGATCAATGAAACTGGTGCGAACGTCTCCACTAATAAAGCTCAAAAATACATCATATGTAAACCTCTTCCGGATAGATGCAATTGAAGAAGAGGCCATTGTAGGTGCAGTTGAAGAAGAGGCCATTGTAGGTAATAGGTATGCTTGAAGGATACTATTCAGTTGTTTGCTAAAGTTTATCAGAAGCTTGAATGAATGAGATGACTAACCCAATAGAATGGATAAGAAGACAATGGGTTTTTGGTAATGCGAAAGCGATCTGATTGAAAATTTGGTATTCTAGGTCGAGCAGGTAAGCCACTTGATTGAAAATTATTGCATAAAAACATTCAAATGCATTTTTCTTTCATACGTTTCCATCAAATATTGTTTTTATTTAATTGCGTGTGTGTTTAAGAGATGTAGTTATAATTTTTTAATAATATGAAGATTTGGTCTGGATTTTCGACCATTTTTAAAAATATTTGTTTTTATTAGTCTTGTGTTGAAATAATGCAAAATGAATATTTTATAAGTTATATGAAGTATGAACAAATACATATTTCTTTTCTCTAAAAATAAATTATTATCGGATACTATAATGTATTAGAATGCCTTTAAGTTAGATGGTTTACGTACTAATTAGGTCACATGTTTGGTCACAAAATATTTGAGGGACGATGAACATTAAAATTTAAAAAACTAGAGCATTATATCACAACACTTGGTGCTACCATACGTCTTGATACCTTTTTCCAAGCCACCATCGCCCACGCGACAAAGAATTATATCACAAAATGAGTTTGATGTCGTGTGTTCACAAGCATTTGGGATATATATTGTAGCCTAAGAATGAAAAATTGACATACAATTTGACGTCTTAGAGAAATAAAGAATACATATTACACAAAACACTATTAAATTGTGTTTTAATATTGACCTTAGAGATGCGATTGAACTTCTTATTTATAGCATTGGAGGGTTATTTATCTCATTTGTGGTAAGGTAGAATAAAGAGTAAATTACAGTTTTCGTCACTATGGTTTACCATTTTTTCACTTTTTGTCCATGTTTTGAAAAATCACACTGACGGGTCCCTGTAGTTGCATAAAGTTGACACTATTGGTAATGTTGGTTGTTAATGTTAAATCCTGCCATTAATAGATTACATGTGCCCCTCACGTAGGGGCTTTTAGTATTTTCTTTCGGATTGTTACCGATTATTTAAAGGGGACTTCACCTAATTCTCACAAGTCATCAAAACTAAATCCTACAAAATCTCTCGATAGGTAGCAGTCAACACACAAGGTCTTGATAATAGCAGGCAACAATATGCACTTCCTAGACGAACCTGAATCCAGGAAGGAGGTTCTAGAGGTGCATGCGTAGCAGTTTCGTAGGGTGGGCGAATCCTCCCATATGTAGAAGGTCTCTGATCATCGTTCTCAGATTGTGGCAGACTATACCATTTAAGTCACTACATGGATTTTTGCTTTTCTATTTCGAGTTGAGTTCATCACTATGTTGTATTAAAGTTGTACATCATTTACTTACTGTAGCATGTGTGTTGTTTAGGATATAGGTGGGTAATACTAGGTTATAGGAAGTTCTGGTAGGTGTATGAGTGTGGTGAGTAAATACAGAGCAAGAGATGATTGTGTTGGGTGCCATGATTGAGCTACGTGTCATGATTGAGGTGAGTGATATGATTGTGTTGTGTACTGAGATTGAGTTGGGTGTCAAGATTATGTTAGGTGCCATGATTGAGATGAGTGTCATGATTGAGTTGAGTGCCATGATTGTGTTACGTACTGTGATTATGCTATGTGCCTTGTTTGGTGCTGTGTGCCTTTGATAAGAGTAGAGTGTGTGTGTGTGTTGTATATACTATGTATGTGCTGAATTCACTAAGCTGTGTGCTTAATCTTTCCCTGTTAAATCACTGTTTCGGTTACTTCAGGTGTGGGTGATGGCAAGACGTGATGTGTACACACCGGTGTAGCTTCTTTTGGGGACTTGTGTTTTATTTGATTTGATGTTAGTTGGATTTTTGCGGTTTGATGAATTTTGTTGACAATGAAATGTTTTTAAACAATTTGAATGATGTTTATGATTAAAGTTTTATAAATAAATGATGTATTTTATTTAAAATGGTTCTCTATGAAATTTTAAATTGTCATAAAAATTGAGACGTTATAAGGTTCGAACTCCGTGAAGTTGTATTCCAAAACTGATCATACCACACGATGAATTGGTAACTCGGAATCAAGAGAACGAGTCGTAAGGCCCAAGTTATTGATGTAATCTGTATCTCCTATAAAACTTCACGATGCAGGCATGCGTATCCGATTTCATTTATTAACCCTTCAATAGTCGGTTTCGGTTTTAAAGCACCAATTTCATTTTTTAAGTCCTTTTATCATAACCAGGAACTGGACCGAATAAGCTAGGTCGGGCTGAACCGGTTTTTTTTTTTTTTTTTGGATAAAACAACTTAATTTAAACAATAAATGTAACCCACCCTTTGACAATATCCATACGCTACTAGAAAACAAGGGTATTACAAACAAAATTTTAGCGACGGAAGAAATCTGTCGGATTTTGGACGAACTTAGAAGACCTAATTATTAGCATTTTAGTGACGGTTTCTGATGGTTTAAAAAAAATTGCCCCCTATAATCCGTTACAATATTATCGACGGATGTCAACAAATTGACAATGTGTCGATAAATACATTTTCTGGTTCCGCCATTGTCGGTAAATCCATTGGTAAAAGTGCTTGTAACTTAGTATACATTTTAACTATTTTCGTATCTTCATGGTCACTTTTGTAAATATCTATATAGTGTAGGCCAGTTTCCGTAATTTATCCTAATCAGTAGGGGTGTTATTCGATCGGTTTTATCGGTTTCCGGTTTTATCGGTTTTGGTTTATTCGGTTACGGTTTAATCGGATCGGTTAACGGTTAAACCAAATAAACTTTTATAAGAAAAAATAGACATAAACTTAAAACAAAAAACAAAACTTACTGAACTTTTACCAAATCAAATGAAACAAAAACATTATACATAACTACATAACATATAATTGCATTAGTAGACTAATTGGGCTTTTGCAATATATACATATGCAGTTTATTGTAACTTATTAACGGGTTATAAAAGTTTTCTATTAACAAATATATATGAATTCACATATAAAATATTAATTTATCAAAATAAAATATAAAAATATATATTAATTAATAATTTTTTCGGCTTTTTTGGTTTAACCAAAGTAATTAAACTTTAACCAAAACCAAACTGAATAAGGTATCATTGTTCGGTTAACCAACCCAAATTAAACAAAAACTAAATAGTTAGATTTCTTTTTTGTATATCTTATACCCCTTAGTACGCTAGAATTGAGATCGATAACAACTTTATCGATTGCATAATAGCGATTTTCTCTGTTATTAATCGATTTCATATAATATGTGAAGCGTATTAGTTTGTGAAAATGAAACTGCCATTGTGTAAGATCGAAATATGATTAAAGCAAACAACGAGAACAAATCAGGTTTGAATATTCAATCAGTCGAATGATTTTATTCACTGTAAATAAGATAGTGCTGCAAATCTCAAAGATGAGCAACTAAAACTATCGTTACAATGAATATCACGACTATGCTAATGAACGTATTAGCTATCTAGGGTTTCCTTTGTTTAAATACTAATAACTAATGGACCAAACACACCAAGCCCATTGATTACAGATAAGTACAAAAACCCTAGACATTATCTCTAATTAAAAGATAAACACAAAATATGACAGCTAGCATTTGCTTTGTATCAGCACATCAACTTTGTATACTTCACTAGCTTCGGACAGGAACACTTGTACTTCATATATCAAATATCAACACAATCCGCACCCTAACATTCTCCCCCTTTGTGGTGAAGACGTTAGGTATCCGAAGTCTATAACATATTGAAAGCTATGATAAGTTCCTTCCGAACAGCAATCAACCATTTCTGATGATCACATATGTAACACCCGGTTTCTTATCTCGAAATACACCAATAAAAACACGTGGGTTTATGGTGTAATCAATGTTAAGCAACAGAAGTACAAATAGTTATCAAAAGAACAAGTATTTATATAACGGTGTCCTAAAACCGGGTTACAAAAGATCTTTTCTACTAAACCATATACAAGTTTCAAAAGAGTGTTTTATACATCATACAAAAACCCAAAGGTCAAGTCCCAAGTTATATCAACATATCCATCTGCAACTTTCTTGCCCCTGTCACCTATAACACAAACAACATAACCATATTTATGAGCTAATTAAGCTCAGTGAGAAATATTTAAGATTTAATAATAAATTCGTCATTTCTCAACAATTACTATTATATAAAATCATTGATCTCAATTTCTTTGACTAACTCAGTCATTTGGTGTACTCAAACACAACAAGTACTCGTATATATCAAGGAATTCTCAACCTTGTATAACTCATACAAATGGATTATCTCAACCAATTAAAATTTACAAATAATACAATTCATCAATGTCTAATTATTAGAAATGAATTAAAACCACTTACCGGATGTCTGTTCAGTTCGTGGCCCACCCGTGCCTCGCGTATCTCCTTCCTTCCTATGAGTATCCACTGTAAGTGACATTACATATCATATTACAAGTATTCTCAAATATCTCAATGATGTTTAATTCATAAGATTAAGAAATCAACAGCTAACAAGAATTACAAACAGTAGATAGCATATACCATCAACCAAAACTCCAAACTTCGGGTTTTACCAATTCAACCGAAACAATTACTCAACATAACATCTATTATCAACCTACTAACAATACATAAGCTAAATTAAAGTGTATTTTCAGGTTTGAACATCTAGGGTTTGGAACCCAAAAGCTCAAATCACAAATCTCATGAGTTTTGAGACAAAGAACATGTTTACGATGCTAGGCTCGACTCCTTTAGACTTTCCAATAATACTCTTAGCTCAAATTAAAGAAATTCTACTCAAATCACACTAGTTGCAGGTTTTCATCCATATAACCCACAACTAGCTCGAACCCAACAACAACCAACAATAAATTAGAAGTTTGTACATAAGAGATTACCTTTTAACCGTAAGGAAATCGAATCCTAGCTTCAAATTCGTGAACAATAGGCTTTAATTTCGACTTTAGAGACTTAGATTTAAGTTTCTAGGGTTTTGAGAGAGTTTGAACGAAATGACTTTCTCAAAAAGTGAAAGAATCCCGACTTTAAAAAGTGGGTCTGTGCGTAACACGGCCCGTGTAAAATATTACACGGCCCGTGTAAAATATTACACGGCCCGTGTAATTTACGGACTGTTTTCAAATGAGTTTGTTTATGCATCGTGCTAACCTGACACGACCCGCGTAATACTGAATGACTTTGGTGATAAAAACATGACCCGTGTTTAGCTTACACGACCCGTGTAAGTTACTGCATGCTCAAAACAATCACAAAGGTCTCTTACACGACCCGTGTGACTCCAACACGACCCGTGTGACTTCTTTTGACATTTTTAACGGTTTAAACTCTTCCTAAATGGACTTCTAACTATCCTAACTCATTTAACAACTTAACAAATCTTATATATACTAAGATTAACTCAAATTTACTTACCGAAAGTATCACGGCGTTACAAGTTATCTACCCCTTCAAAAGATTCTGTCCTCGGAATCTCTTGAAATAGATGAGGGTATTTAGATCGCATCTCTCTCTCGGGTTCCCATGTAACATCTGTGCCTTGATGATGTCTCCATTGTACTTTCACAATCCCGATCTCTTTATTCCGCAACTTCTTGATCTTTCTATCTAGAATTTTCTCCAGTTGTTCTTGATATTGTAACTTCTTATCTAGTTGTACTTCCGCCAAGGAAACTCGTGCAGACTCGTCATGTAAAGTCTTACGGAGATGTGATATATGAAACATATTATGGATTCCTCGTAATTCATCAGGAAGTTCGAGTTTATAAGCTACAGCTCCCACTCGTTGTATTATACGGAAAGGTCCGATAAATCGTGGACTCAATTTGCCCTGCTTACCAAATCGGATTATCCCTTTCCAATGAGATACTTTTAACATTACCATATCTCCAACTTGAAATTCTAGTGGTTTCCTTCGTTTATCGGCATACTGCTTTTGGCATTGTTGAGCGACTCTCATGTGCTCACGAATGCTTTTAATCTTTGCTTTAATCTCTATTATTATTTCAGGACCCGCTATTGGCTTTTCTCCCGCCTCTGACTAACATGTCGGTGTTCTACACATTGATCCATATAACTCCTCAAAAGGTGCCATTTGAAAGCTGGAATGATATGAATTGTTGTATGTGAATTCTGCCAAAGGCAAATGGTCGTCCCAGCTACCTCCAAAATCAATCACCGAAGCTCTAAGCATATCTTCCAATGTCGATATAGTTCTCTCCGTTTGCCCATCAGTCTACGGATGATAAGCCGTACTCATCAAGGCTTTGGTTCCCAAGTGTTTTTGAAAACTTTGCCAAAAATGTGAAGTAAAACGACTATCACGATCGGAGATTATCGAGGTGGGCACCCCGTGCAATGTCATCACTTCTTTAATATAAATCCCTGCTAGTTTGGACACTTGGTAATCTTCTTGGTAATCTTCTCGTATAGGAATGAATTGTGCTGACTTGGTCAGCCTATCAACAATCACCCATATAGAATCGAATCCTCGCGAAGTTCGAGGTAATTTAGTAATAAAGTCCATAGAAATCTCATCCCACTTTTTCATCGGTACCGGTAGTGGCTGCACTGACCCATACGGTCTCTGATGATTGGCTTTGACTTGTAAACAGGTCAGACACTTCTCCACATATCTTCCAACATCACGTTTCATTCCCGGCCACCAGTAAAACGGTTTTACACTTCTATACATCTTTATACTACCTGGATGAATTGAATACCATGTACAATGTGCATCTTCAAGTAACAGCCGTCTCGTTTCTCCGTGCTTTGGGACCCACACTCGTCCCTGAAAAGTCTTCACTCCTTGTGTATTTGCAACTAGTTTATCTATATAACCAACCATTCTCTCACTCTTCAAGTCATTGGCTTATCTCTGGGCACGTTGAATCATTTCTGGTAATTTACTAACCACTCCCATTCGAGCTGAAACGACTCAAATATGTGGTTCTTTTCGACTTAACGCGCGTCTGCTACTACGTTTGCTTTACTAGGATGGTAAAGTATTTCACAATCATAATCTTTTAAAAGATCCATCCATCTTCGTTGTCTCATATTCAACTCTTTTTGGTCAAACAAATATTTTAAACTCTTTTGATCTGAATACACTTGGAACTTCACACCATAAAGATAATGTCGCCAAATTTACAGTGCAAAAACAATGGCGGCTAACTCCAGATCATGCACAGGATACGCTTTCTCATGGGACTTCAATTGTCGAGATGCATACGCAATCACTCGCCCCCTCTGCATTAGTACACATCCAAGACCAATTTGTGAAGCATCGGTAAAAAGAACAAAGTCTTCTCCACCTTGAGGCAGTGCCAACACCGGGGCTTCACATAATGCACGCCTTAATTTCCCAAAGGCTTCTTGTTGCACTTCGGTCCAGATGAATTTCTCTGTCTTTATGGTTAGCTTCGTTAGAGGTAATGCAATTCTAGAAAATTTCTCAACAAATCGTCTATAGTATCCAGCTAATCCCAAGAAGCTCCGAACCTCAGTCGGATTCTTGGGTGGGGCCCAACTCATCACCGCTTCTATCTTGGCAGGGTCTACTTTAACGCCTTCTCGGTTTATCACATGCCCAAGAAATTGAATCTCTTGTAACCAAAACTCACACTTTGAAAATTTTGCGTACAACTTCTCTTTACGAAGAAGATCAAGAATTAATTTCAAATGTTGTTTGTGATCACTCCAACACTTGGAATAAATCAAAATGTCATCAATGAACACTATTACAAACTTATCCAAAAAGGGTTGACAAGCTCGGTTCATTAAATCCATAAAAGCTGCCGGGGCATTCGTCAAACCGAACGGCATCACTAAAAACTCGTAGTGACCGTATCGGGTACGAAATGCGGTTTTCGGGACGTCAGATTCTCTTACTCTTAATTGATGATATCCCGATCTCAAATCGATCTTCGAAAAGTATACCGCTCCTTCCAATTGATCGAATAGATCATCAATTCTCGGTAGGGGATAACGATTCTTCACGGTAATCTTGTTTAACTCGCGATAGTCTATACACATGCGCATAGAACCATCTTTCTTTCGAACAAACAATATCGGAGCACCCCACGGAGATGAACTCGGACGAATAAAACCTCGATCTAAAAGCTCTTGTAGTTGTTTCTTTAATTCCTCAATCTCTGACGGCGCCAACCGATAGGGTGCTCGAGCTATCGGTTTCGCTCCCGGAACTAACTCAATGACAAACTCTATTTGACGATTTGGCGGTAAGCCGGGAAGATCATCAAGAAAAATATCAGCAAAATCTCTTACTACTTCTACATCTTTCATAGTGGAATGTTTGGACTCAATAAGAGTAAAATGCGCCATAAATAAAAGGGCACCTCTTTCGGTATACCTTCGTGCTCTAGCGAAAGATACAACCGGAACATGTTGAAAATGACGCTCACCTCGTATTAATGTTCGGGACCCGCTTGGAGTTCTTACAGAAATAATTTTTCTGTGACAATCCATATTTGCTCTATTATCATCTAACCAGTCCATCCCTACTATCACATCAAATGCACGAGTAGTCATCGGCTTCAAATCAATCATGAATGAAATTCCATTGATTTCAACCCGACAATTTTTATAATGACTATTCACTATAACATCCCTCCCATTAGCAATATCGACTATCAAATTCTCACTCATCTCAGATATGGGAACATGAATTTGAGACGCAAAAGGTACAGATATAAAAGAAACTGATGCACCAGAATCAAATACCATACGAGCTCGAAGAGAGTTTAGGTTAAAGATACCTGTAATCACATCAGGTCGCTCCCGGGCCTCCTCAACTGTCATTTGAAAGGCTCGAGTTCTCACGTTTCCGCCTCCTCGGTCCCGTCTATCACTTCGACCATCACGTCGTCCTGCTCTCGTAGTCTCATGGCGTGTATCGGGCTTCGGCTTTGGGCAATCCGGACGGATATGACCACTGTCTCCACAATTAAAGCACACTCGGCTCTTCTCTAAACAATCTCGAGCCATGTGCCCAGTCTTCCCACACTAATAACATATAAGGGACGGGGTACTCATATTGCAATTTCTAGCATGTTTTCGACAGTATTTTTCACACCACTTATCTTCATTCTTCCTCAACTCACCTCGAGAATGAGAACTTGGACCCATTTGTTTTTGGGAACTACTTCCCGACTTTCCTTCCCACTTTCTCTTCTGACCTCCACTCTCACTATCCCCCACTACACTTCTCCTTTCATCTTCCTGTCTCTTTAATTCTTTCTCTCTAGCTTTGGCTGCCTCCACAATCCGCTGATAAGTAGAAAAGCTCGAATTCTGCAAAAACTCCCGTATCTGGGTTCTCAAACCCCATAAATATCTATCAACTTTTCTCTCTTCCGTATCCACCTGATGTGCAGCAAATATGGCCTTTTCGTTGAACTCCCTTGTATACTCTTATACTGACCTCGTACCCTGTTGTAACTTCAGAAAAATCTTCTTCTAAACTTTTCATTGCAATGTTAGAACAATACTCTTTCATAAACTTCACTTTAAATTCTTCCCATGTCGGCTGGGGCTCTACACCTTTCTCTACCTCAAGACAAATATTTTCCCACCAAAACTGGGCATCTTTATGCATACAATTAGTAGCATACTCGACTTTATCTTTTTCCGCACACTTGCTCGTACGAAAGACTTTCTCGATATGTGTTAGCCAATTTTGCGCAACAATAGGATCATCAGTACCGAAGAAATCATTCGGTTTACGTTTGCGGAACGTCTCATAACTGCAACCTTTTGGTTCACCCGACCCTCCAGCTTCGGTGCGTATATTTACCGGCTCTCTTTGACCCTCCTTAACCACAGGTGTGATAGGAGGTCGGTCTCGATCATCTCTGTTCGTCACCTCCGTCTGAGGTCTTATTAAGGTAGGCAATAAACTTTTGACTGCTTTTGCTACCTCCGCAGCAATCAGCTCTTGTAAAGATGATGTTAACTCAGGCGGTCTCTCGTCTTCGGACTGGCGCCCCAGTCTCGAATCTTGTGATCCCGAATGTTCGTCTCGGCGATCACCTCCCTCTATTTCCTTTCCAGAACTCATAATGAGGCTGAAAAGAAATGTAACTCATTACAATCTCATTTATCTCAATACTCTTTTCGTATCATATATCTCATCAAAATTCTCCAATTATCACACATACTCATTACGTGTGCTCAAAGGAATAGTTACACAGGGACAAATTTGGGACTTCTCTCTTTATTAGTTTGAGTCTAGAATTTACCCTCTAAAGTCTAGTTCACTCAAACCTTGCTCTGATACCAACTTCTAACACCCGGTTTCTTATCTCCGAAATACACCAATAAAAACAGGTGGGTTTATGGTGTAATCAAAGTTAAGCAACAGAAGTACAAATAGTTATCAAAAGAACAAGTATTTATATAACGGTGTCCTAAATACCGGGTTACAAAAGATCTTTTCTACTAAACTATATACATGTTTCAAAAGAGTGTTTTATACATCATACAAAAACCCAAAGGTCAAGTCCCAAGTTATATCAACTTATCCCTCTACAACTTTCTTGCCCCTGTCACCTATAACACAAACAACATAACCATATTTATGAGCTAATTAAGCTCAGTGAGAAATATTTAAGATTTAATAATAAATTCGTCATTTCTCAACAATTACTATTATATAAAATCAGTGATCTCAGTTTCTTTGACTAACTCAGTCATTTGGTGTACTCAAACACAACAAGTACTCGTATATATCACGGAATTCTCAACCTTGTATAACTCATACAAATGGATTATCTCAACCAATTAAAATTTACAAATAATACAATTCATCAATGTCTAATTATAAGAAATGAACTAAAACCACTCACCTGATGTCAGTTCAGTTCGTGGCCCACCCGTGCCTCGCGTATCTCCTTCCTTCCTATGAGTATCCGCTGTAAGTGACATTACATATCATATTACAAGTATTCTCAAATATCTCAATGATGTTTAATTCATAAGATTAATAAATCAATAGCTAACAAGAATCACAAACAGTGGATAGCATATACCATCAACCAAAACTCCAAACTTCGGGTTTTACCAATTCAACCGAAACAATTACTCAACATAACATCTATTATCAAACTACTAACAATACATAAGCTTAATTAAAGTATATTTTCAGGTTTGAACATCTAGGGTTTGGAACCCAAAAGCTCAAATCACAAATCTCATGAGTTTTGAGACAAAGAACATGTTTACGATGCTAGGCTCCTCTCCTTTAGACTTTCCAACAATACTCTTAGCTCAAATTAAATAAATTCTACTCAAATCACACTAATTGCAGGTTTTCATCCATATAACCCACAACTAGCTCGAACCCAACAACAACCAACAAGAAACTAGAAGTTAGTACATAAGAGATTACCTTTTAACCGTAAGGAAATCGAATCCTAGCTTCAATTCATGAACAATAGGCTTTAATTTCGACTTTAGGGACTTAGATTTAAGTTTCTAGGGTTTTAAGAGAGTTTGAACGAAATGACTTTTCTCAAAAAGTGAAATAATCCCGACTTTAAAAAGTGGGTCTTTGCGTAACACGGCCCGTGTAAAATATTACACGGCCCGTGTAATTTACGGACTGTTTTCAAATGAGTTTGTTTATGCACAGCATGACCCGTGCTAACCAGACACGACCCGCGTAATACTGAATGACTTTGGTGATAAAAACACGACCCGTGTTTAGCTGACACGACCCGTGTAAGTTACTGCATGCTCAAAACAATCACAAAGGTCTCTTACACGACCCGTGTGACTCCAACAAGACCCGTGTGACTTCTTTTGACATTTTTAAAGGTTTAAACTCTTCCCAAATGGACTTCTAACTATCCTAACTCATTTAACAACTTAACAAATCTTATATATACTAAGATTAACTCAAATTTACTTACCGAAAGTATAACGACGTTACAACATAACTCCTTTGCGTCATCCGAATTTTCATTGTTCACTGTTACCCTCGTCACCATTCCTTCCAAGAAAGTTGTTGGAAATTTCTCCTTCTCATTCATATCGAAAAACAGTTTCTTCGTAGCCCCTTTTCTAGTGAGTTTTCCTCTTATACGACTCCCCATGGCTTTTGTAGAATCTTTCCATTACTTATTTTACTTATGCCAGTGAGCTCTTTATCCGCAGCTGGAACAGATTCTTTGAACAACTTTGCAATCTCGTAATCATACAGAGAGAAGTTTCTTTGATCACGTGTAAGACCCACTTGCTTGGATATCCTTGTTTGGTTTAAGCTATATAATCTTTCAAAAAGGACAATAAAATCGTAAGGGTTCATCAAGGGGAAGTCTGCAACAGTGAATGAACTTTCAATTTTCTGTTCTCCTCTTCGGACATGATAAGTGTAATTTTGATACACTTCTTCAAACAATACCCCCATCTCGAGTTTGTCTATCCCCACAATCTTTAAACACGACCAGATATGAGTTTGATCAGCACCAAGATTCACATGAAACCTGGTTTTTTGTTTTTTAAACTTTCTTTTCTCCGCATGATCAAACTCAATGTCGTATACATTAGCTGCATAGAGCTTCGGATTGAACGGAATATCCAGCTGCAGTTCAGTAGTATTTTCAACATTGTAACACACAAGAGGCACTCGATCAAACATTTCCACATTGGTTAAAGCCAGTGACATGATTGTTTCATAAGTCCAGATTTTGTTTACCAGCCCCAACTCTTCCTTCTTTCCCATACGATCTCGGGAGATAACGTACAAATGCCTTAACTTTTCATACTTTTCCGCCTTCTGTTGCTTTTGTTCTGACTTGGACAATTCTTGAGCAATCTTCTTACCCTTGTCAACAGAAGAACTAGTTTCAGGTGGAAGTTGAGAGGTGATTGTTTTTGTTGAGGTGGATATTGGTGCAGTACTCCAATTTTGATTCCACTTGAGAATCTTTTTATGATACTCGAGGTGGACTCAGTTGAGATTGGGGTGGAAGAGGAATGTGCCCAAATGAGAGGAGCTGAAGTAACTGGTGTTGCTGTAGAAACTGTTGTTGAGGATGGAGCTGAAGTAAATCCGAATAATGATTTTGTTGTTGTAGGTCCAGTGATGGCTGTTGTTTTAGTGACTAGTGCAAAGGTTGTTCCTGGTGTTAATGTTGTTGTTGGTACGAAGGTGCTTATCCTTCCAGTTGGTCGATATCCTTATCCCCCTTGTGACGAAGGCTGGCTGGGATTCGGAGCACCGGGTAATTGACTAACTAAAGTAAGAAGAGGCGCAATATCCTTTTGGATAGAATCAGTCGTTTGAGAGACAAGAATCTTCATCTTTTGATCCGATATCTTGTGTGCCTCTTTGTACGCAATAAGCTCGTGTACCTTTGGTTCGTATTCTGCAATGGTATTCTTTGTAGCGTCTAGATATGTCTGAAGACCGGTGAGCTGGACCTCAAACTCCTCAGCGCTTCGCTTGGATAAGTTCTCAACAAAAGTGATCACTGAAGTAAGATTGACTTTAACTTCATAATGGGCAGAATTGAGCTTTGTGACCACTTCAGTGAGTTTTCCAGTATGTTGGTCCAAGAGGTGCTGGGATTTGTCTTCGATTAACTTTTCAAATGTGTTACAATGCAAATCGACTTTCTCCAAGACATTGCGTGTCATCATATTCACATCACTTTCAATCAGTTTTACTGCGTCGTCAACATTTTTGTTCACAATGGTGGTGATGGAGCCTTCAAATGATTTGAGAGATTCAGATAGGAGTTCAGAAGTAACTCAAGATGCCTTATCCGAAGTGTATGTCGTCTGAGCTTGAATCAGAAGATTTAGCTTGTTGTTGAGTTTGACGGAATTGTTTCATAGACACAAGGCTGGTGTCTGGTTCATCATTGTAAGTCCCGTATTCGATCCAAAACGATATCAATCATATAATTGTTCAATTGGTGCGTAAATCCAATTAAAACACGATCAAGAAATAATAAGCTGAAGAATGAACACAAATCAAAAGGTCAAATGCACTTGTTTGTATTGATCGTTAAAACGACTAGTAGATACGATCATTCACAAATAAGAACTCGACACCACCACCTTGGATTTGACCAACCAACCTAGAACACGTCTACAAGACTTCTATTTATACTAACTACACAAGCCAAGCCCATTACAAGATAAGCCCAAGACCATAACTTGCCCAAACAACCCAAACACTTAAAGACCCATAATGAAAGCATAAACCACCAAAGTAGGGGCCCAACAATCTCCCCCTTGGTTTAATGCTTTCTTATCTTTTATAGTTCAAGGTCCAGAAGATTCATGTCAGCACATGCCAAAGATCCAGCCCAATAACCTTTTTCGGTGATCCTTATAGCAGTCTTTGTGAATGGTTTAGCGGTGACTTCAAACAGATGGTTTTCACACACTATTTGAGTATTAGCAAGCTTCTTTATATCACGTTCACTGAACATCAATAAATCCTTGGGCTCAAGCAGACAAATATGATTATCTCTAAGCTTTATCACAGCAGTGTGAGATGTGGGATCAAATGCCCAAAACTCCATGTTATGAAGGGAACCATCTGGAAGCGGTTTACGGATGGGAGTAGCCTTAAGCTTGTCGGTGGCAGGCTAGTGGACATGCTTGATCCGTTTTCCTTGAGGATCTCTAACACCCTTGAGCCTCTTGGTGAAATATTTTGTAGTCTTCATTCCCCTAAAGTCGTTCCTTACTTGAATCTCCAAGAATCTGAAGAATTTCCAGGCCTCTGAATTTCTAGATGGATTATGGAAGGGAGCACGAGATAACTCTGTCAAGTCCACCTTAGTCTATGATGTGAACTTGATGGGCTTGTCGTAGTACTCCACTCTGTCAGTATTCCTCTTCACCCACCACAACTTCTGTCACACCCTCAAACCGTATTGGTGGAATAGTTCAAGGGTGGATGACTTCATGAACAATATCATAACAAAGTTGAATAATAGTGATTCCAAGCAAACAACCATCATTTAAATAATTGCAAAGGTTACATCATTTAAAAGTTGCGTGTTTCAATTACAATTACAAATGATTTCAAAATGAACAAAAACGACGTCGTAACGTCTCTTCGAATCGCGCTGAGGTTTACCTTATCAATTTCCTGAGAATACAAGTAGTTGAAAAAGTGTCAACAATTAAGTTGGTGAGTTCATAAGATTTTTGCGTAAGAAATGTCCTTTGTTTGTAAGCAATAGTGTTGAAAACCAAGAAAATCCAATATTTTCTCATAAAAATGACCAAGTCTTTAAATCCCAAAGACTAAAATGTAATATGTAAACTGTAGTGTACTTTCTTTGAAATGTGTGTTCTCACGTAAACAATTCATAAAAATATTAAGTTGATTATTTTCCCATGTGAGATACCCTATAACCATACTGTGACTAGTTGGCATGCTGCGACATTCTTCAGGCGTCGGAATGTTAGACATTTGGACACCTCAGACCTGCCGGTCTAGCTGTAGCTAGCAGCTCAGGTGCGGGGTTGTCAAGCCCCGTATAGATCTATACTCAAATATCGTGCTCTCTTACCGAGACTCTGGTTATAAAAGTTCAGGACTTATAGTAGGTACTTATAAAAGTACTGTGAAGATTCATCTCACAAAAATGTATGTATTCCAATCAACTTGTTTACAGTACGTTTTGTATAAAAAACTCTTGTAATAGTCCATTATCATCTTTCCCATGATAATATAGTATAGTTTAATAATTATATAATTTTATATAATTATTTTTGTCATGTTCAAACGTCATAATAACTTGTGTTCATAAACTACTCTAGTTTAGTATTGTGTCGTAATAATCATATTTTTGTGAATAATAATGAAGTAATTTATTCAAATGATTATAAATATCATCTTTTGAGATATTTCTCACAAAAATAGTATATTATCTTGATTATAACCATTTTTTGCTAGAAAATAGTGCTTTTATTTATAAAAACGTAGTTTTTACTAGTTTTCGTTTTTATAACGTTTTTATCCAAGATCTAGTGTTTTTGAACACTTTATTTGTAGTTTTTGTAACTTTTACACATCTTAATATATCAAAGTGTTCATAATACATGGATCTATTCATATTTCATACCAAGTTCATCTTTATAACATTTTTGTCCAAGCACTAACATTTTTACACACTTTATTTATAGTTTGGAAACTTTTACACTAACATTATATGTCATTATTATGAATATCTTACAAAGGGTTAACCATATTTCAGGTCAAGAGCATTTTTACACAATTATTAACTTTATAAACTTCTGTAAATCAACATATATAACATTTAATCACATATAATCTTGAATAAAACAACATTTATAGTAAAAGAACTTGTATTCTCCCCCAAAAAGGTTTGAAAATATGAAAATGAGGGGTATGAACTCACCTTGAGTGTGGATCTTAAGGTTTCTTGGTAGAAGGTTGAAGAGTTTGGTTCTAGGACTCGGAGGACCCTTGGACAAAGCTATTATCCAATGGATTTTCGTGAGTATGTGTGTGTAAAAGAGTAAATGAAGGTATTTAGAACTTAAATCACTAGATGATCATAACTTACCAAGAAGGCTTGAAAGATCTTTGAAGATGATGAAGATTTGAGCTCAAAAACCTTTGGACCAAGCTATTATCCAATGGGTTTTGATGGATGTTAGTGTGTGTAAAAGGTGTAAAACTTGTGTTATGTTGTTTAGAATCAAAAGATGGATGAAGATTACCTCTTGAACTTGTGAAAGAAGCTTGGAATTGAAGCTTGAAGATGGTGATGGTGATGGTGGTTTGAGGCCGAGAGCAAGAGAAGAAGAGAGAAAGAAGAGGAGAGTGTTGGGTGAAAATGAGCTAGTTGTTCTTCAAGTTTGATGCATTATGGCTTAAGATCAAAGTTTGATTTTGTGCATTATAAAATTCTATATCCCACATCCTTGCCTAGATTTGAAATAGTAGCTATGGATTTGCCTTGGGACTTCAATTCAGCCGATGGGGTGGGGGTAGGGGGTGGGGTAGGTTAATTTTTATAAAATAGCAATATACTTTATAAAAATAAGTGATTTTTATAAAATAATAAGACGTTTTAGTGAATTTTTATGTGTTTTTGACGAAACGAAGTTCTAAATAATTATTTTGTATAAAAACATTGTCAAACATTTATTTTGATTGAAATATAATTCGTTGGGTGTCGGAATACGCGTTTAAGCACAGTATTCTTCCTTTTTCGCGATTTTTGACGTTTTACCGGAAATTGTTTTTAGCTTTGAAATTAAATACTAGATATTATTACGTTACTTATCATATGAATTTTTATTTCATATTTGATGTTTAAGGCACCACCTTTTGTATTTTGAGTCCAAACCCTGTGTACATTTATCCGTTCACAGCGGTTTAATGGTTGTAACTTCCACATACGGACTCCGTTTTTGACGTTCTATATATCCACAGGTTCGTATTTACGAGTAGATCGTTTTATGAATATTATTATAATCAAAATAATAATTGTACGATTATGGAATTTTTACGCTGCAGTAGTTTGCTGTCCGTATTTTCGACTTTTAACCGATAATTGTTTTGGTTTAGCATACGTAATACTATAATATTAATAATTCATCGCAAAAGTTATGGAAAATAACTTTTCAACATATAAATTAACGTACGCTTCGTTTGACTACAGTTGACTTTTGTTGACCAAAATTTACAATTGTCACAACTTCTTGTTACCATCATAACCCCAAAATTTAATCCCTGAACAATCTCCATACTTATCGGTGAACCGTTCCTGCAAGTTAGTAACAAACGTCATGGGTTCATCATTATCACGCGCATGTTGATCAATGTTTGCTCTGACAAGCGTATCTCCCCGTTTTTCCTTATGGATCTCTCTGTCTCTGTTCTTCTCTCCTGTCTTCAGTAGTGTGAGGCCCAGAGATCAAGTACAAAAGGTCTAGGACCAGAAGCGGCAGTAGGTCTGGAACCAGAAGCAGTGGTAGTTCTGTTCTCTTCAGCATCGTGAGTAAAGAAATCATCACCAAACTTTTGTGATAGACGCTGCCTCACATAAAAAAATGCTGAAATTCCACCCAAATTTGCCTCAAGCTGAGTGATCTTCTGGGCTTTAGCAGCATTATCCTTTTCAAGCTCTCCCACTCTGATGTCTAGATTGCCAACCAGTAGATCTTTTTCAGTTGACATCTGTTCGAGTTCAAAGACTCGATTCTGCAATGAAACCACATCAACAAACTCAGACTCAAACATTATGTTCTTGCCTTTTCATGTGTCCACTTCAGGTGGATTGGAAGAACTTCCACCAGCTTGAAATTCAGTGGTTGGCAGCACTACCTCTTGAACAGTTGGTCCATAAACAACCTCTCAAATTGGGCTTTGATGGTCCAAGTCCATTGGATTGGAATCAAACATTGGACTGTGAACCTCTGGAATGATTGGACTTGGGTTCTATTGGAAGATTGGGCTTTGAACTTCAGGAATTATATGACTTGGGTCTACACGAACTGTAGAGCTTGGATCAGTTTCAGTGGGCGTGGGTGGAGTAGTATAAGTATCTTTGGGAGTCTCTGGACAATAGACTCCTGGTCGTGGATCCAGTCTCCTTCTTTTCTTCTGCACAAGGTTGGCGGTGGGATCTTCAGACTCACTTTCAGTGGGTTCAGCAGTAACAACATCAGCTTGTTGAAGAGGAATCAACACAGGTGGCTGAGGGGTTTCTGTCTCTGTTTCTTCCTCATCTCCTGAAGGGCCAAACACACTGACCATCAGGTCATCGAACTCCTTCTTGGTAAGCTCATGATTTTCTTCTTCTTGACTCTCTTCTTCATCATCAACAATATTTATCACTTGTTCATATGCAAACACTAGATTTGCTCTAACTCTTTCTACTTCAGCATCTGGTGCAACGGATGCTTCAGGAGTCACATCGGCATCAGTAAACCGACCAAATTTCACTAGCTCTCTTAATCCCTTGTAACCAGTTGAATTATTTCTTACTTGCTTCATCAGACTGAAAGTTTTGGGACCTAGAAGTTTCAGATCAAGTTTGTTCACAGTCTTTGGAGCTGGGGATATCTTTGGTTGAAAATCTCTTGTAAGAACTGAGGATACATCAGAAAGAGATCCTTCTTCATCCGCTGAAGGTTCATCTGCATCTCTACAAACACATATCCGGAGTAGTTGTACTCCCAGTCCAAAGCTAAGGACACGATGGCAGTAGTAGCAACTTGGCTGATCTAGTCAAACCCTCCTTTCCTTCCGGATACACAAAGCACAAACGTGTGTGCAAGAAATTTCCAGAATGGAGGAAGCATCTTCTTTAGAGTGGGTGGGTAACCCCCTTTATAGCACATTTCAGCCAGTCCAGCCGTCACCTTATCTACATGGTATTCAATAAGGAACCCTGGCTTATCTGCAAATTCATGGACTTCCTGAATCACTTGTTCAAAAATAACAATCTCGACTCCTTGCACAGTTGACTTAATGGTCACAACACCTTCTCCTTCTTTGCTGGTATCGGCACCTTTCCAGAAGTCATTAACAATGTCCTTGCATATGACTGGATTGACACGCAACGCGTGAGAGATTCGACAGTTGTTTAGACCATTGATCATAGACTGAAATTCCTTCTTCTTGTGCAGCAGGTGGATCCATCAAATATCTAGAAATGTTGTGTGCATCCACATGTTTCAAGTAATTTGCTTCAGCAGCCATTGATCCGCACTAAACTATCTAAGTGAGAAAATATGTTGCATAATTTTAAATTAGCTCACATTTTCCGTTTAATTAGTTTTCTCGATTTATTTAATACTTATTCTAACCAAGGAATTGATTTTCGCAATTTTTTAATTTTAATTTTCAAATTTAATTCATAAAATACTCCTTGAAAAACAAAATTATTTTAGCCAAATAAAACGATTTTAGTCTATTTCAAAGAGATATCGGTCCAAAATGCACGAGATATCAGTCTAATGTGCTGATGAGGCCCAAAATAAATGTTTTCGGTCCATATGGTGGATTTCGGTCCACTCAGGTCGGGTTGAAGCTCATCCAGAAAATGGGAAGCGGGTTAAAATCGATTTCGGTCTGGATGTGGGTTTTCGGTCGGATAGATCGGGTTAAGGAAGGATTATTGGTCCGACCCAGATCCAACCGATCACCCGGTTCATCCGGATGATGTCATCAAGGGCGAAAAACTCAATTTCGGTCCCGAAACCCTGAAATCGAAACCGAAAAACCTGCAAAAACACAAAATTCGAAAGACATAAACACGTTATTAAGATCATTCAACGATTTAAATAAGAAATCCGACCTTTTCACAGTGAAAACGCGAAAACGAGAGAGAGAGAGAGAGAGAGAGTTTGCGAGAGAGAGATCGAGAGAGTGAGTTGAGCGGCTGCTAGGATTCGAAAGAGAGAAAGAGAAGTCGGTGGAGACCTTTTAAACCCCCGAAAACCCTTGGTGGGCTTAGGGTTTTCGGCCCATAGGCCACCAAAAACAAACATGGCACACACCCCGAATTCAATCCGATCCGATACAAAATAAAACGTTTTGAGTTTAAAATTCATGACAAAACTTTAAAATAAATTAAAGTAAAATAAAATAAAATAAAATAAAGAATAGAATTAAAATAATAAAAATTATTTGTTTTTCTCATTTTAAATTTTTATTTGATTTTCGCATTTTAAGTTTTTATTATTTGATTTTCGCATTTTTAAATTTCTCCCCCTAAATCATAGATTTACTAAAATTTTTGATTTCCTAAAGATTAAAACTTAATTCAATAAAAATTAAAATAACGGTTGAATTTGACAATTTTGCAATCCACAGTCCAATTAATCCTATCAAAATTTTAAAAATCGTCCCACATTTGGTTGATGTTTTCAGGATAGGCTTACGTTTTTCATCGCAATTAAAACTCACACAGTCACATTACGAACCAAGTTTTGTTAAAATAGTTCATATTTAATTTAGAATTTATAGAAGGATATGAACAATTATTGTGTCAAAGGAATCGCCAACCCGAATAGATATCTTAAAATTCTTTTCATTTCGAAACGTCTTTTCCGGTTTCTCCACTTTGAGTGAAAAGCTTTATCTCGAGAATCTATCTCTCAATAGAATTTTCATAACATACACAGGTCATCTCCCCGTTCTAATCGAGAAACTCTTTGGTTAACTGGCTCTTTTTCTTAAGTCTATGTTTCTTTTTAGTCATGACTCTTACATGTTTTCCTTTACTCTTTTGCCTTGTGCAACATTGGCATCTTTTAAGAAGTTTTACGTAATTTCATTGCTGCTTCTTTTGTGCATCATGACATCTTTTCGAGGAGTTCTTATACAATTTACATTGATGGTCCTTAGGCTTTAAACATGTGAGCACATTGGCCTCTTTTAGGGTCTCTAGATGGGCTGATTTTGTGCCTCTTTTCATTTGGTCCTAATGACCCTTCTGACATGTGGACACATTGGCCTCTTTTAGCCTAACCACACACTACTTTAGTGTGGGTTGTAACAAATGGACACGCTCAGCAGACCAAGATAGTATACTAAAAGTTTCTCTCAGACCCAAACCATTGGGAAAGCCAGGATTGATAAACCATGTATGTAGAGGAAATTAAGTAGACACCAATTTGAAGTTTAATGAACTTTAAGCTCAGATAGGACATTTTCACTACAATTTGAGGTTTAATGAACTTTAAGCTCAGATAGGACATTTTCACTACAATTTGAAGTTTAATGAACTTTAAGCTCAAAGGGATTATTACATAAACTAGATAGGCAACCACAATAAATATTTATAATCCTTAAACAAACACTAAATCTTTTATGCATCATTTCAATTCCCATTATTTCATTTTTCAAAAACTGTGAGTTCTATTTGAATCACAAAACACCTATAGTTATCTTCATGAATATCATTTACCAAAACAAGGATAAACACCTATAGTTTTCTCTCAGATAGGACATTTTAACTACAATTTGAAGTTTAATGAACTTTAAGCTCATGGTGATTAGTACATAAACTAGATAGGCAACCACAATAAATATTCATAATCCTTAAACAAACACTAAACCTTTTATGCATCATTTCAATTCCAATTATTTCATTTTTCAAAAACTGTGAGTTCTATTTGAATCACAAAACACCTATAGTTATCTTCATGAATATCATTTACCAAAACAAGGATAAACTGACAAGTAAAGCAGGATTGGACAATGTGCAACACAAAACTTTAATGTTTTACTTTTCTAATTTTTATGTGTTTTTCGTTTCATATGGACATGTAAAGATATTATTTTTGTAATTTTGAAGTTTTATAATTTTTTATTTTGTTTTGAATTTTAAGAAAAGATCTCTCCCCCTAAAATTGTGCACGAAAGAGAGATAAAAATGAACAAAAAATAGAAAATTTGTCATGAATCAGAAATCAGAATACATTCTATAAGCACACCAGACCAAATTCAGATCGAAGAGATTAGAAAGATGAAACCATATATCTGCAATTGAAGAGCCTTGAAGATTTGAGTGGATTACAGAGGAGAGATGTCTCCCATTATGTGCATAGAGCAGCCATTACCAACAAATTAAGATTTGATGATATACCTCCATGGCCACTCTTGCACACAATGCAGGATCAGTTGCTTTTAGGAACCTAGTCCATCTTGTAACTGGGTCTACAACTGCTGTCTGAGCATTTTACTTGCTCCCATGTCATGTCTTGTTTATCAAGAAAGGAATTTGAAGATTTAACAGAACAATTTGAAGTTTTAGGACTACTCCCTTTGGGCACCCATTGATAGTTTGGTCTAGATCTCTTCTTGGTTGACAGATAGGATGCCCCAACACTTGACATGGAAGCAGGACTGCCTTTTGACTTTGGCCTGTATTGGCAGTGAAGACTAAATGAGGATCCTTGAGATGACATTGATTTCACTGAACTAAATTTTGTAGAGCCATCTCGAGAATTAATCCATCTGTTCTTTTGTGCTTGTGTCCTTGCTTTAGCAACATTCCAGTCACCATCCCTTGAGTGAGATCTTGAGATATTTTTGGCTATGTGTCCAGGAATTCCACAGTTTTAGCATGTCAGTCTTTTCAAAACAGCATGATGTGAACTAGATCCTGGTCGAGAAGTAGATGGCTTCTGAGAATGTCCACAACTGCACCCATAAGTAGCTGCTTGTTGCACAGGTTTCTTTGGCTTAAATTTTTCAAAGGCCAGATTGTTTGAGCTCTTAGCAGTATCATCACCCCCTTTTGAACAGCTGGCAGGTTCAGTGCACTGTCCCGCATGAACATTGGATGTGGTTGTAGATGATGTGATAGGGAAATTCTTTGCAGAACTAGACCTTCCATCATCCTTTCTTGCATGATCTGCACACTCAACAAGAACATCAGTATTTTCTAACATAGCCCTCTCAGCCTGGCAGGATATTTCAGCAACAAATATATCATTTAAATCGAGAGCGGGGGTACAATTATAATTAAATGTAGGTGGAACACTTTTGTACCCAAGACCCTGATTATCGTCCCATTTAAGCTGATGCTGAATCATCGATTCGACTGTCGTGCTTGACCCTTCGAATGTTTTGAAAATAAATTCAGTGTTTTGAAATTTTGCTTTTAAAGAGTCAAGCTCGACAGTCAATCTGATAACTTCCTCATTAGCAAATCTAAGATGACAACTTTTTACGCTGTATTCCTCTTGCAATTTATTAAAATCGTTCCTTTTAGCTTCTAATGCTTCTTTTAAAGGTTTTACTTTCTTCTTAGTGTTATAGACAAGATTTTCAAGATCGAACATTTGTCTGACAATATTATCATTTAATTCACGATATTTCTTAATTTTGTTTTCACAATTTGAGCAGCATAAATTTTCGCACGAGTCTTTTGTTACTGAGGTCATTTTTTGAAATTAAATTAGGATAAACCAAAATAGTATTGGAGGTCAACGAGGTCAACAGCTGGTTGACCGAAAACCACGATTTTTACCAGATCTTGATCGAAAACTTCAAAGTTTGACCGAAATCCTCAAGATTGACTGCTGTGTTGACCGAAACCCACAGTTTTCGGTTGATATTAACCGAAATCATCTTCTGTTGACTGAGATTTGACAGAAAACCACAATTTTGCAATTATTTTGACCTAAGCTTTGACCGAAAATCCCTTTTGCCACCGAAATCCTTCTTGATTCCACCGAAAACGATCAACAAAACTTGGTAATTCCTTAATTATCGAGATATCTCGAGATTTGATTGACAATTTCCAAATTTGAAGGCCGCAGAACACGATGAAGGTGTGGATGATCCTCGATGACAGTCAAACACGAACACCAACGCAAAAATTCCAAAATCTTCATATTTTTATTGAAAAATCGATTGATATCAAAACAATAAAATTTTTTTCAATCCCTGATACCAATTGTAAGTCCCGTATTCCATCCAAAACGATATCAATAATATAATAGTTCAATTGGTGTGGAAATCCAATTGAAACACGATCAAGAAATTATAAGATGAAGAATAAACACAAATCAAAAGCTCAAATGCACTCGTTTGTATTGATTGGTAAAACGACTAGTACATACGATCATTCACACATAAGAACTCGACACCACCTGTAACATCCTTAAATTGGGGCTAAAAGTTTAGTAAATAAAATTAAAATAAAATTTAGATAATTATAATAATTAATAAAAAAATGAAATGAGAAGTTACAATTTAGAAAAAAAAATATTTATTATAGAGTATATAATAATGGGTAAAAAGGAGAATTTCCATAGGATGTTCTAGAAGGGGGACTTAAATACAAAACTGGAACTCTTGTGGGTGGGGGAGGGGTCTCATTGCAAATAAGGAAGAGTTCGTTGGGCTGGAGGGACTACTTTGAAATTATGGTAAACTTGAATCTTAGTTGGAGGGGAAAACCCCATTTCTCCTCACAAACACGTTTTTGAAGAAGAGAGAGAGGTGGGAGACGATTTCTAAGGGAGCTCAAGAGGAAGAACTTAATTTCAGCAAGATCTAAGTAGTTTTCTCCAATCCTTTGAAGATTTGAGGTAAGAAATCTCATCTCCATGTTGGAAACCCACCATTTTGGGAAGATCAAGTTTAAATTCGGGTTTCATAGTTGAGGGAGATGAATTCTATGATCCCAAAGGTGTAGTTTATGTATTCCAATGATTATCTCTTTATAATTTGATGGTTTTATGCTTGGAGAATCATTTAGAATGCTTGTTGATTCACATGAACCCTAATTTTTAGGGAAAAACCCATCAATGGGTGAAACCTTGATGATTGGATCAACTTGTATCCTAAATGTGTTCTATGAAGAGATTAAGTAAGTTCCTAATGATTTCAATCCAATGAAAGAAGGAACCTCTTGAATCATTGATCAATTGTTTGATTGAAATTGGATATTTCTTGATTCAAGCTTATGAAGTCAATTGGGATTTGAATATGGATTCGATTCAATGGAGATGACTTTGGATGGTTAAATTTAGCCTAATAATGTGGTAAATCGGATTAAAATAATGTCCTCTTGATGGTTATGGTTTTGGATGAGTATTGGACATTGTTTGGGGTGAAAAGGAATGAAAATGACCAAAAATCAGGGTTGCAGCAGGTCTACACGACCCGTGCAGGGCCACACGACCCGTGTGGGGGGTCTGGAGGCTACGGGTTGTTTTGACTGTCATGCTACACGACCCGTGTAGGGCCACACGCCCCGTGTAGCTCTGTTTGGCCAGTTTTTCAGTTTTTAGACCTTAAGCTTTATGGTTTGGGCCTTGGGTTCTAAGGTTCAAGCCCACTATTAGACAATATATAACTAAGATATTACCCTTATTTAGTGAAGCTTAATTAGTCCTAGAACCATTTGTAATATGGATAATTATTTTTCTTATAGGAAGAGATTAATTGAAGTGGAAGCAAGAAGATAACATTCTTTTGGAACTTAAGGAAGGTGAGTTTACCGGGAGTACACATCCCAACTATTACATGTTGTGTGTATTATCAAATACTTTTCATGCATCATATTATGTGCAATGTGTTATATGATTACTACTTGTGCATTGCATGAAAATGAGTTTCTAAAGATATTTTTCAAATAAAGATTATAATGATGTTTTGAAAGATGTTTTGAGTATCCTATTTGTGCATTGCATTGCATATAGGATGGGATTGACCGAGTGAACCTTATGATGACCTTAAAGATGTTTAAAGATGATGGGCTAAAATAGCCACCTTGATGATGATTATTCCATATAGAGGGTTAAGATGGGCCCTCAACGATGTTTGTGGAATTGTTCCCGACAATAGGGGACCGCATGAGGGAGTTTCTAACCCTCGTGGGACTAGTGTGATGGCCACTAGTTCTAGTTTAACCTATACGGGGATCGAGTGATATGCATCGTGCGTGTCATTTGTGAACTTAGGTAGGTGCCATTGAGGTGAGTTGGACTTCTATGAGATGGACGTGGGTTTGGGATAGTTGCATCATGCATTTCATTTGCATTTCATAACTATCTATTTTGAAGTAAATCCTTATGATGTTTAAAATAACTTTTGAAGTGTGTTTCAAAACTATTTTTGGAGGTTTGTCCCGAGTGTGGTAGTTCACTGCCCACTCGAAATGGGTCAACCTCGGGTAAGCTCACTAGGCATTTCAATTGCCTAACTTATTTTGATGTGTACTCATTAAGGCTAGGAGTTTAAGGCGAGGCGGGAATTTTAGAATACCACGGAATGTGTGGCCATTTAAACCTTGTTTTTGTACTTGAATTATGATATCACCTCGATATACATTATTAAACAACCTTTTGATGTTTTTGGGACCTAATTTCCGCGATGATGAAACTTCCTTTTGAATTAATGAAGTCATTTTAGAAAACAAATGTTTTAATTATTAAACCCTAGCGAGTGGTGTCACACCACCACCTTCGATTCGACCAACCAACCTAGAACACGCCTACAAGACATCTATTTATACTAACTACGCAAGCCAAGCCCATTACAAGATAAGCCCAAGCCCTTAACTAGCCCAAACAACCCAAAATACTTAAAGACCCGTAATGAAAGCATAAACCACCAAAGTAGGTGTAAGACCCGTATCCTGATTATAACATATACTTAAAATAAGAGTGTTAGGAATTATATGATCATTGGTAGTTATAAAGCTAAGAAAAACTTTAGTTACAATTTCATATGAAAATCAGCATTTTGTGTCGTTTTTAGAAAAATCATAATTAATTCTAGACAAATTGTTTGGACCTGAAACCAGTGCACAAAGTTTACAAATTGAGTCTAGTACAATTACCAAAAATAATAGTAAGCTTGAAAATGACATTATCGATGGTAAAAAATGCAATCTTTACGGATTAGTTCGGAATTGACAGATTAGATAGTCTGTTTTCAAAAAATCATAATAAATCATAGAAAAATCGTATAAATACATACCATACATCCCTGGAAAGGTATTGAGATGAATTTTCTGAATACCAAATAAAAACGTGGGTTTAAGATAGGCTAAACCAGTCTTGAACAGACTGATTCTAGAAGGCCTTTAATTTCAACAAAATTATATTATTAAAATCTTTTGTCAAAAGTGTCATGCCATTTTTTATTCAAGAATTCAAGTATAAATACCCCCCAAAACATCTCATAAACCACACCAACAAATCTCAATCCAATATATAGAGGTTTCTAAGCACTAGAGAGTAAGCAAGTGAGCGGAAGAAGCTCGAAAGCCTAACGAAGGAGTTATAGATTCCGACGAATGGTCATAAGGTAACTACAAACCTTTCTATAGCTTAATTAGGTATTGTAAAATAATTTTTGTATTAAGAAGTAGAATATGTAATAAGTATAACATATTCATTTCCAACAATAGTAAATAAAAACCTTAAAAACGTCGTTATAACAATTCGTAATTCTGAAAATAATACCGATTGATTTACTTACGAGGACGGTGCCTAGGCCGATTACTTGGGATCTGGTTGTTGGATTTTCCGAAAGGCTAAAATGCTGAAAGGATCCTGCCACCCCATCTAATCTTCTACCTGGCCGTTCTTTACTTGATAAATCATGGAGTATCATATTGGAATTATTGAAGGGTTTAATGATGCGACTATAATATAGTTAAGGATTAAGAAATGATAGATTTCTTATTATGTTAACAGTTAAGGTTGAAGGAAATACAAAGCCGAGAAAGATAAACGATATAGTCAACTATAATCAGGTGAGTCTTCTCACTATACTATAGGTGATATTGCATGCGTAGGAAGAAAGATATGTTAGACTAAAGTGATCTTACCTGTTATGATAATTGTATGAATTATTGCTATGATAATGATTGTTTGTGGACGGAACGGGATAGCCCGCGAGCCAATAGGCGGAACGGGAATAGCCCGTGAGCCAATAGGCGGAACGGGAATAGCCTGCGAGCCAATAAGCGGAACGGGAATAGCCTGCGAGTCATTAGACGGAACGGGAAAAGCCTGCGAGCGATAAGACGGAACGAGAACTGCTCGTGAGTCTTCAGGCGGAACAGGGATAGCCCGTGAGTCTCACAGACATATGAATGGTTATTGTGTGTTGTATGTTATGTGATGGATCGTATGGTATTTTGAGAAACTCACTAAGCTCTGTGCTTACCCTTTCCCTATATAAACTACTGTTTCAGGTACATCAGGTACCATGGATGGCAAGGCGTGACGTGTATACACTGTGCTGCTTCATTGGAGGACTGTTTTTGAATGGAAGTTCCGCTTTGTTGCGATTTCATTAACTTTTGTTAATCCTGGGATGTTTTCATTAAACTTATAAGTTATGGAATTTTGTCAAAATTAATTAAGTGGCTTTTCTTATATTGAAGTGTCCGTTTAATTTTTTTTTAATTTTACCCTAAAATTTTGGGATGTTACAAGTTGGTATCAGAGCACAGCTTGAGAGAATCAGGCTCACTTAGTGAGTTCTGGACTCAAGTTGAGGCTTAAGAGTTTTCTTAAAACATTTTTACGAAAGAAGGATGTTTTATGAAGGGTGAACTGAAGACACAGTGTGTACCGCCTATGTGAAAAGGGTTAAGTATTTAATATTGTGGATGTTAAAAAAACATATGGTATATGTTTGCTGAAATGCCTGGTAGAGATCACACATTGTTGTATTATTATCTGCTATTTGCTAATAGAACTGTATGCTAGTGTCGATAGGTTGCTTAGAGATTTCCACGAAGTTGTATACAATATGGACTGAATAGTCATAGAATGTGTGAGTTGACCTTATTGGATGTTCCTTGTTTGGTTGTTGCCTTAGGGAAGATTCTCTTATTTGAAAGACTGTTTAGTTCGATATTGTATACAACTACGTTCGCGAAACAACCTGTCATCACTGGAGGAAGTTCTGTCTTAGTTAAAATAGCAGGGTGGGGGTGGGATTCCAAGTATTCCTAGAAGGGTTGACATATGCCTTGTAAGGGCATATGTGTTAAAATTATCGGTGAGAAGCGAATTGGATATTTCGAGACGGGTCTTGGAACGAAAATGGATAGGTGTGGAAGGTAGTAGTAGAGCTCCTACTATCGAAAGCACAGGATCCACGTTCGAGTCGGGAGTTCGTCACGAAGGATCCAAGGAGCTGAGTATGTGAGTGTCTAGCATAATTAACTTAAATGCTAGTGTAATGTGGTAAACTTTTATCCATTCAATTTTTGAATGTTGATTGTGAGGTTCAGTAGGAACAATTAAGATGCGATCATACCAGTTTGGTTGGACCGATCATGCTTAAGTTGATTATTGAGCTTAAAGACTGTTGAAAGGGAGAATGCCAAAATTCTATTGTGGTAGCTATTTTTCATGCAACTAATGGGCGCACAAGTCAGACAGGGACTAGAGGATGCAAGGGTGAGTTTTCCAACTCGCGGTCAAAGAGGTGCAAGTGGCGCCTGAGATGATGGCGGGTATTTTTGAATCAACTCTGTACATGCCTAGTGCTGTGTAATAGTGGGGCTACCTACCCTTGTATTGATCTTGCTTGAGTGATTGATCAGGTCGTGTGGGTTGAGAGTTTGGATCACTCACTCGTGATTGAGGTAACTGACGATAGAGGTGTTGACTAGGGTCGCAAACGGATGAGTAACATATGGGGGTTGATGTAAACATCTTTACATTATCAAAACATGTTTATTGAGATAGTGTTTGCCCCCGATGCAAGTTGTTGGCTGAGCAGAGTGGGCTTGTTTTTCGTTCGAGAGTAAGGGCTCGTAAAAAAAAGTTTATAAATCAAATAAACAGACTTGGACTTTAGTCCAAGTGGGAGAGGAATACAAAATTAAGGGAACAACATGAATATTATATTGAATCGATGAAATTATTAAAATTATAGTAACACGTCAATATATTTAATTCATTACTACAACTTTATATTAATACATTAAGAAAAGTTTACAGAACTACTAACCTAAACCAGAGAATCAGAAAGAAGCGAGAAAAGATCTTCTACACTCCAATCTTTGTCATCATTAGGTTGACTTGTACCTTCTCGAGGATTTGGAAGTGGTATGCTTTCAGTTATTGGAGGAGGAGCTCCAAGGTATGGGGTCTCAATAGGGTTGGAACCTGTAACCCCATGATTAGGGGCTAAATATTGACTCATTTGGGGCGTGTGTAAGTAAGGCAGTGATGAGGAAGGGATCTAATTTGGAACCAGTTGGGGGTAGCTATAAGAAGGACGAAACCAGGCTAGGTCACCTACAAAGCCTCAAAAAATTCTCCTCACTCGAAGACTCGAGTAAACCAGGGTTAATACTACTCATACCAGAATTAGATGGCGGAGATTGCTGCTATGTATGAGTTCTTGATGAAGTTTCCCCCTTTTCCTGTATTTTTCTTTTCCTAAATACAACCTTATGAGCAGCTTGTATTAGTTTCTTTGTGCCATTTGTTAGACCCGATTGTTAACCTTCAATTATCGCTTCTTTTTCTTTTTTTAGGTTGGGTATTAAATCTCCCGATAATTCTGTTGCCTCAATAAATTCATTACCAAATTCCTGTGGCACAAATAACTTTAGTAATTTCAACCTTATGATATAAAGGAATTAAAAAAATGTAGTTCTTTACCTCACCACGATCAATAAGGGTTTGCAAACTCGTAAGTTGTCGTTGGGGCCAATGATTGATACCTAATTCTCTATAGCGTTTTTTTGTTGTGTCGTTCCAATGTTGAGTTCCTTCGCAGCTTTCTCAATTGGTTCGTTAAAGTGTTCAGCTATTATTTTCCTACTTAATAAATGTCTGAAACCTCTTCCACTGCCACCTGCTATGTTTTCTGAACTAGAAGGTTCAAATCCAATTGTATTGTTATCATTCTGGATCATTTGAACATGATCCTGATTTTCTGACCCAAAGATGGACATTGATTCATCAAAATTAGTGGCCTCTATCGGTAATAATTGTTGGTTTTCAACTAAAATCTCAGGATTCTGAAATCCTTCTAGGTTCCTTTGAATCACCTGAAGGTGATTTTGGTATTGAAAACCAACCCCAAACTAGGGATTCATATCAATATTGATGTTATCAATCGTCTGTAATTGATTGTCATTTTGAATGTCAGCCATGAATCCTTGATTCATGGGTATGACCTCACTGCTCATTGAGGGTACGTCTATGAATGGATTGTAATCAGATAGATCATCCACAAATGGGTCTACAAATAACAATTGTCAGATGATAAAACAAAATTGAATACTCATAGAAGCAATCATTTAAAAGAATTTAACCTGGTAGAAGGTATGGATGATCAAGTACAAAGTCTAAAGATGCATGCACCGGATCCTCTGAGTTAATGTTCAGCTCAGGAAAAATTTCTGGCTCACCGTGGAGTTGCTCTATTGGTAGTATATCTGGAAGACTGTAACATAATTCAGAATCAAACAAAACATTAAAAGATAAACGAAATATGGACGATAGATGTCTAGAATGTTAGAGTCACCGAACTCTATTAAGAATGCTTGGTTTGAAGTACCCTCTCCTTGCGGAAAACCAGGTCCATGGTTCGACAAATCGCCCATTGAAGATCTGTTTTCCATGAATTGACTTTAAATATGAGTTCGTTTACGAACAAACTAGTGATAAGAGAGGATGAGACTGAAAATGAATTATACTACATACTTGTATATATAGTATCTTGCAGCTGGAACCGAAAGGACACACGGAACTGAAAGGACACCTCACTTTTTAATTACCGAAATTCAAACTAACTACAGTAGATGCGACTTTTCACTACCCCAAGTGACATTTTTTCAAAATTCCCTGCTTGACTCTGGTGAGAACGAGATAACAAAGAGACTTTTGAAATAAAACAAAATTTTATCTCTCCATATAATGGAAATAGTTTAAAGAGTGTTCAGTACTCCAAAGAAAGAAAAAAAAAAGAAACTTACAAAAGATGATGTAAATTTTATATTTCGGTGAAACACAAAAATTTAGAGATTCTACAAAAATAGACTTATTTAGCCAAAAAGTATTTAAAAGAAATGTTAATTGAGGCAAATGTGTGTTGAAATATGACGAATTCATATAAATACGAAATAGTGTTAAAATTAGGTGTTGCAAGTTAACTAGATTAACTATGTATATAGGTAGATTAGAAAGTACTAAATATGTACTGTAGATAGTAGCCGGTCAAGTCGATGTGTGGGACTGTGAGAAACAGTTAGAGTTTTTTGTACATCTAGAGTAATTAGAAGAAAAGAAGTATGGAGTGAATGAGAATAATAGGACCTTAAGCATTATTACTGAGGTATGTGAATGTTGAAAGGGAAAGATAATTAAATCTTGTAAAGTTTCGGCAATAAGACGAGGAGGATTTTTGAAGGACACAAGGACTCGATGGGAAATACATAGAGGCGTTCTAGAATGCGGATTTCGGGACGAAATCCAAATAAGTGGGGGAGACTTGTAAGACCCGTATCCTGATTGTAACATATACTTAAAATAAGAGTGTTTGGAATTATATGATCATTGGTAGTTATAAAGCTAAGAAAAACTTTAGTTACAATTTCATATGAAAATCAGCATTTTGTGTCGTTTTTAGAAAAATCATAATTAATTTTTGAAAAATCGTTTGGACCTCAAACCAGTGCACAAAGTTTAAAAATTGAGTCTAGTACAATTACCAAAAATAATAGTAAGCTTGAAAATGATATTATCAATGGTAAAAAATGCAATCTTTACGGATTAGTTCGGAATTGACAGATTAGATAGTCTGTTTTCAAAAAATCATAATAAATCATAGAAAAATCGTATAAATACATACCATACATCCCTGGAAAGGTATTGAGTTGTATTTTGTGAATATCAAATAAAAACATGAATTTAATGGGTTTAAGTTCGGCTAAACCAGTCTTGAACAGACTGATTCTAGAAGGCCTTTAATTTCAACAAAATTATATTATTAAAATCTTTTGTCAAAAGTGTCATGCCATTTTTTATTCAAGAATTCAAGTATAAATACCCCCCAAAACATCTCATAAACCACACCAACAAATCTCAATCCAATATATAGAGGTTTCTAAGCACTAGAGAGTAAGCAAGTGAGCGGAAGAAGCTCGAAAGCCTAACGAAGGAGTTATAGATTCCGACGAATGGTCATAAGGTAACTACAAACCTTTCTATAGCTTAATTAGGTATTGTAAAATAATTTTTGTATTAAGAAGTAGAATATGTAATAAGTATAACATATTCATTTCCAACAATAGTAAATAAAAACCTTAAAAACGTCGTTATAACAATTCGTAATTCTGAAAATAATACCGATTGATTTACTTACGAGGACGGTGCCTAGTCCGATTACTTGGGATCTGGTTGTTGGATTTTCCGAAAGGCTAAAATGCTGAAAGGATCCTGCCACCCCATCTAATCTTCTACCTGGCCGTTCTTTACTTGATAAATCATGGAGTATCATATTGGAATTATTGAAGGGTTTAATGATGCGACTATAATATAGTTAAGGATTAAGAAATGATAGATTTCTTATTATGTTAACAGTTAAAGTTGAAGGAAATACAAAGCCGAGAAAGATAAACGATATAGTCAACTATAATCAGGTGAGTCTTCTCACTATACTATAGGTGATATTGCATGCGTAGGAAGGAAGACATGTTAGACTAAGGTGATCTTACCTGTTATGATAATTGTATGAATTATTGCTATGATAATGATTGTTTGTGGACGGAACGGGATAGCCCGCGAGCCAATAGGCGGAACGGGAATAGCCTGCGAGCCAATAGGCAGAACGGGAATAGCCTGCGAGCCAGTAGGCGGAACGGGAATAGCCTGCGAGTCATTAGACGGAACGGGAAAAGCCTGCAAGCGATAAGACGGTACGAGAACTGCTCGTGAGTCTTCAGGCGGAACAGGGATAGCCCGTGAGTCTCACAGACATATGAATGGTTATTGTGTGTTGTATGTTATGTGATGGATCGTATGGTATTTTGAGAAACTCACTAAGCTCCGTGCTTACCCTTTCCCTATATAAACTACTGTTTCAGGTACATCAGGTACCATGGATGGCAAGGCGTGACGTGTATACACTGTGCTGCTTCATTGGAGGACTGTTTTTGAATGGAAGTTCCGCTTTGTTGCGATTTCATTAACTTTTGTTAATCCTGGGATGTTTTCATTAAACTTATAAGTTATGGAATTTTTTCAAAATTAATTAAGTGGCTTTTCTTATATTGAAGTGTCCGTTTAATTTTTTTTAATTTTACCCTAAAATTTTGGGATGTTACAGTAGGGGCCCAACAATCATCATCTTCGTCTTAAATTTGGACTGGTGTTGTTTTAAATTAATTTTATCCATCGTACTCAGATCCATGTGGAGATGGAGAGTCAGCCAGATCGTCCAGAAAGAATGCGTTTTTGAGAGGAACTTCGATTGTTGAAGGTGGATATTTCGATATCTGATCATCCAGTGTGAGACGTGTGTCCGCATCAGATGTGTGCATAGGGGTCTCAATGTGACTTGTCTCCACATAAGATGTTTCAATAGAGGTCATATGTTCGGATACCACTGGGTTGTCAAATAAAGATGTAATTGGATCAGAAGGTGGTACCATGGTTATTGTAGCTTCGGTGGGTGAAGGAGGTATCACAATATCATCTGCTTGAGAGTTTTCTTCTTCTTTTGATCGCGGTGTCGATGGTCGTGAAGACTTAGCCGATATCTTCTTTGATGGTTTGTTTTTCCTTGTTTTGAGTTTCTTGGTTTGGGGTTCGAATGGTTCAACAGTTCCTTTTCATTTTCCACCCTTGGCTTTTGGTAACTCAGATTCAATCACCCTAGTGAAAACTCCGAGAGGGTGTGGAATGGTGACCGTTTGACGGTAAGAAATCAAGGTGAGATTGTCAGCAGGAACCTTGCATAACATGGCTTCAGGAATTTGGGAAACGAAATCCACATGGTCATCCGAAGCGGAGCCTGTGGGAACTTAAACAAGGCTAAAGTCATGAACAGGAAGGTTCGAAGGCACTGGAACCTTCTCATGAGCATATGCGGCTTGGACAATAAGAATGCAGAACCGTTATGAAGCGATGTCTGTTGCCTGCTTCGCATGATTGAGATAAGCAAGGAAGTCTGTCCATAAGATGTTAGCATAATCAACAGGACAGTTGTAGTAAATATCATAATGAAGCTGAAGGAAAGTGTATGCTACAGAATCCAATCCAGAGGTCCTGCCAGAGAGGCTCCTGAGGATGATGCTAAATAAATAACCCCAAACCGAAGGCAAGTTCTTCTTCTTGAATAAGCTCATGGATCGTGTAAGTGGAGTGTGACCCATCTCGTTAAGCGTATTCAGAATCTCAGATTGAGAAGCCATCTGAAACATTCCAGATGCCGGTAGACGGAGAATCCTGGAAAATTGATCTTTCCCCACAGTGATCGTCTTCTTGACTTTGGTAGCAGTGATGATTTCAAATGCAATTGACTGACTGTCTGCATTCAGTCGTGCGGTATGGTGTGCTCGATTGACCCATAATTTTGGTACTTTTGGGTTTGCAGTCATTGCAAAGTGTATAGGAGAGTACCTTAAACAGACTACGAGCATCGCCATTGTATAGGAGTAAGCTTCAGTGTCCAAATTGGTGATGTGATTGGCCGACATTATCTTGAGATCAGGAACGGAATCAGCATCGGCGGTAGTGAAGGAAATAGCGCCGGCATACATGGTGGTTATCGTGAGTGTTGAGGGTTGAAGAAGAAAGAAGAATAGTTGCGGGTGTAGAGGTTTTGGAAACGGAAGGGATGGCTAAAGGGTTTATCCCGTATTTATAGTGGGGTAATGAATGGAGATAGAATGTTGGCATTTAATGCTCGTATGAGATGGTCGAATAGTACTCATCTACGTCATCCGTAAGTTGAGGGGACATTCTCTTTTTGTTGCATGACAGATGCGTCATCCAGAAGTAACCGTTATGCTGCAAAGTGATTGGTTCCTGCAATACCCAAGGCAAACTAGGATCAATGAGAATTCCTAATTCCTCGTATAATCCCAACAAACACTATAACTAGACGGTAATTTAAAATAATATAACGAAACAAATATTAAAAAACAAAAAAAAAACTTTTTGGTATTGTTGAATTTGAAGTGTACAACCGAAGTTTGCTATAAAAACTGCATGGTTCATCATCCGAAGTTAGAAAGAATCATTGATTAATCATTGTGAAAACTATTTTGTTTGTTGGGTTCATGGATGAGAGCTGATGATTCTAGGAAGTCCCAACACACATTCATTCTCAAATATGACTAAGTGAACTTAGCAATCATACGATAGTTGTAACCAGTGTTGATATTCCACCTTCGCACAAGTAAATAGTGTTAAGCATTTTGTCATCTTAAATACTGACTCAGTACAACCTTAGATGACATCTCCCAATCCGAAGAATATTGATCAATACACTTTAAGTATTTTTACAGAGGAGTTATGAAATTTGAAAAAGTATAAAAATATATCTCGGTTCACCAGATGGAGTATTTGGACACTTTCCTCTGATGACAAGCCTTTAAGAATCACGCACTACTCCACCCATGTCACTGAAGATGGGTTACTGAGATGTTCATACCCCAAATCCGGTTCTCAACTATGTCATAGGAGATCTAGATTGTTGCATTTAAGTCAGGGGTAAGCCTTGTTATGTTCGTATAACATGATATGTGGTGCGGAGATAATGGTATCCGAAGATAATCCAAGTTTGAAAAGTAATTGAGCACCGTTAATGATTAGCACAGTTCCTGGTCCTTTTGAAATCTATTTTTTTGTAATTTCGTTTTGAGCATTATGGACCTTCATAGTTATTTTGTATGGTTTTGCATGAGGGGAACTGGCATGATAACATTGTTCTTTTTGAAATAGATTGTATCCCCTGAGTTGATTATAAGTGCAAGTGTAATGATTATTCTTCGGTTCAAGACCAGTCAAATGTATAGTACGAAGCAAGATAAGAGACATAAGATCCTGAAAAAAGCAAGTCTTTTTGATTAGTTATGTAACAGACCGAAGGGAAGAACCACTGGGTGCAAATAAGATATGACAGTAGTGATGCACCCAAACATAACTGAAGAATGATCATGTAAGTAGGTCTTTAAACATGATCAGGTCATCTGAAGATTTACCATTGTTGCACATCGAATCCCAAATATCCCTTAGTGTAATGGGGCATGTTTCACAGATTCTAAAATCATCGTTTTGTCCTTTAAGAGGTGGTGTTTGATTTTGCAAGTCATGATTCGGATGAAAGAAATGTGAGTTATTGAAGAAGCAGAACTCAGTAAAAAAACTTGATCAAAAGGGAACCGAAGGTTCGGATGTGAATAGTAAGTTTGAAAAAAAAATGTAACATCTGTATCTTGCGTTTCATTGTTTGAAAAATGTTATCGGAATAGAACCGAAGGTTCGGTTGGGAGCAGTATCCCTTCTGATGAAAAAAACTTTTCCTAATCTTAGAGAAATGAAGTTTGTACTAAAAAGAAAAGAAACAATAACTTAAAAATAATTTAAGAAAAAATAAAAATAAAAAATAGATAAAGAATAAATTACAGAGGTACAGGATTGAAAGAACTTATCATATGAAGTTGATGGGGCTGCGGATGACTCAAGCATGCTTAACCAATGGACGATACGTGTGAAGGCTTTCTCGTCAAGGGCTTTGGTGAAGATGTCTGCCAACTGATCGTTCGTATGGACGAAGTGAACTTTAATATTTCCTTCTTCTACATGACTTTTAATGAAATGGTAGCGGAGAGAAATATGTTTGGTCTTTGAATGTTGGACTGGATTGTGACAAATTCGTATGGCACTTTGTGAGACACAAAAGAGTGGAATCCTTCGCATATGTATGGCATAGTCACGAAGTTGGCTTTGGATCCATATCTTATGGGAAGTGCAAGCAGCAACTGCAATGTACTCATCTTCGGTTGTGGAGATGGAAACACAGGTTTGCTTTTTGGATTGCCAACTAATGAGCTTTCCATCGAGAAATTGGCATCCACCCGAAGTGCTTTTCCATTCAAGGGCACAACCTCCATGCTCAGCATCAGAAAAGGCTTGAACCGAAGATGATATCATCCACGTAGATTTGAACTAGCATGAGATGATTACCAACTTTCCTTCGGAACAGGGTGGGGTCAACAGATCATTGTTTGAAGTTAAATTTTTTTAAAAACCGAGTTAAAGTTTCGTACCAAATGCATGGTGCTTGCTTTAACCCGTAGACTGCCTTGTCAAGGATGTAACAGTGATCTGGGAATTTTTCATTTACAAAACCAGGTGGTTGTTCCACATACACTGTTTCTTCGAGTTCATCGTTAAAAAAAGCACATTTGACATCCATTTGGTAGCTATCAAAGTTTTTATGGGCAGCGAATGCCAAAAATATTCGGACGGACTCGAGTCTGGCAACAAGAGCGAAGGTCTCATCATAATCGATTCCCTCCTGTTGACAATATCCTTTTACAACTAATCTAGCTTTGTTTCGTACAATGTTATCTTCAGTATCAAGTTTATTTCAAAAACCCCATTTGAGTGCTACTACATAGGAGTTCGTTGGTTTAGGAATTAAACGCCAAACTTTGTTTCTTTCAAATTCAGCTAACTCGCTCTGCATGGCCTCAACCCAATCAGAGTGTAGAAAAGCTTCTTTCCCAGTTTTAGGTTCGACTTTGGAAATGAAAACATTGAACATGCGAAAGTCCGGCCGTTTGTTTAATTCTTGCTGCTTTGCTTTTATTTGAGAGCGAGTAAGTACCTTTTCATCTAGATTACCAATTACCTGTGTCTTCGAATGATCACGAGTTGATTTCTCAAGAGGTGCGTATGTTGGATCGTACTCAGGCAGTGTTTCTCCATGCACCTCCTCTATATCAGATGGATAGTCTGAAGTGGACTGGTTGTCTTCGTTTAGAGTATCAGGCATGGATGGCTCCCCCTCGACTGGAGTGGATGTCTCATTTGTTGAAGAGTTGGATGGTTCCCCCTCGACTGGAGCTGGCGTATCCTTAGATGAGGAATAATTTGATGGCCCCCCCTCAACTGAAGGATCTTTTTCTTTTGTTGTGCTATGCTCCCCCTCAACCAAAGGATCTTTGTCTTTTTTTGTTCTGTGCTCCCCCTCAACCGAAGGTGGCTTTCCCTTGAAGTATCAACAGTTGATTGATCATCATTAAGCTTGTTGATTTTTGGCATGTTATTGTCCTTCACACTAGATTCAGCATCGATTGCACAATCAGGACTGTCAAACAGAAATGAGAAATCAAGGTTAAACGAATCAAGAGGAATAATTTCGGTTGGGGTAGTTGGAAAAATTGAAGAAGGAGGAAAGATTGTCTCAGATTTCTTTATGTGGTGATCATCGAATGTCAGATTAAATGTTTCCTCTATCTTCCTTGTTGTTTTATTGAGAACACGGTATGCTTTTGCAGAGTGCGAGTAGCCAAGAAAGACGCCATCATCGGACTTAGATGCAAACTTTGTGGTGCCATCTTTAAGTTTCATGATGAAGCATCTACATCCGAACACATGGAAAAAATTTACATTTGGCTTCCTTTTGTTGATGACTTCGTATGGCGTGATATTAAATCGTATGTGAATGAAAAATCGATTTTGAGTAAAGCAAGCGGTGGCAACGGCTTCGGCCCAGAAATACATTGGTAGATTTGCGTAATCAAGCATAGTTATGGCAGCTTCGCATAAAGACATGTTTCTATGTTCAACAACTCCATTTTGCTGTGGAGTATAAGGGGCAGAGAAATTGTGAGTGATGCCCTTCTCCTTCAGAAATGAGTCAATAGCCTGATTTTTGAATTCAGTGTCGTTGTCACTTCGGATCGCCCTTACTGGTTTCTTGAGTAGTAGCTCGATATTCTTGATGAAGGCTATGAGTTCAGCTGAAGTATCTGATTTTTTTCGTAGGAAAATTACCCATGTGAATCTTGAAAAATCATCTACTATTACCAGGATGTACTTCCTGCCACCAAGAGACTCGACTGTGGAAGGACCACATAGGTCAATGTAAAGTAATTCGAGTGGTTCAGTGATCTTTGAGTCAATGGTAATCGGATGTGCTTGTCGTTTTTGCTTACCATGTTCACATGTAGCACATAGAGTGTCATTGGCAAATTTTAGTGCTGGCATCCCTCCAACTAGATCAAGGGCAACGAACTTGTTGATGTTCTTGAAGTTCAGATGTGATAGTCTCTGATGAAAATATAATACGAAAACTCGGGGGTTTTTGGGTCCAAGATCTTTCGCTCAACAATAAACGAAGATATATATAAATAAATTAAGTGCTAAAATGTAAAGGAACGATGCAGAAATATAAATGACGTGACACGTAAACTTGCGGAATATTTAAATAAATCGTAAAGAACAAGTGCGGCAATTAAAAGACAATAATTAAACGATATAATGTAATTCATATTTTTCATTGATAATAAGAAATGTGTTACATACTGGAAGTTAAGCTCAAAGACAATTTCTAGTCTAAGTTGAATTACATAAAGATCTAGAAAGGAATAATAGAATAAAAGATAGAAAAGAAGTATGGAGATCTAGAATAGAAAGGAGGAGAAATGAGTATGTTCTTGAGGTGGCTTGAGAGAATTCTCCATCCCCTCCTCCAATTACTTTAGACTACATTGGAGTGATAGTTTCCTCAACTTTGCTCTAGAATCTCACTTTAACTTCATGACCCAAGCCCCCTATTTATAGGAGGATAAAATATGTTTTAAGATCCTAAAGTACAACAAATAATATTAAACTATTAAAAAAATACAATTCTACAGCTGACCTAAATAATCTAAGTCTTGAACTTCTTGATCTACACTCGCTGTGTACTTTCGTTGCTGAACGGATTAGCGCTTGACGTTTCTGAACCGCAACTTCTGAATCGGCACAGTATTTTCTGAACTTGAATTTCGGATCCTCACTTTCGGTATGCACCTCAAGTTCGGATCCTGCTGCACTTCGGCACACTTGTATTCTCGGTAAGCTCCAACTTCTGAAACAAGTTTTGATTAGTGCATTTTGGTATGAGCTTTCTAATCAGCCTCGTTAAGATAGAGATTTCAGTACTGATTCATTTTCGGAACAACCATGCATTTCGGTAATGGGATTTCGGAACCTTGCATGCGATACAAATCTAACTCACAATTTCCTTATTGCTAGGCCGAGTATATATATATACTCGACCGCACACTTCCTTGTATTTCATTGTTGCTTGACCTCATGCATATTAATCCTCGGCCCGCATGAACTTCTTTCTTTTTGATTTGCTTGGGCCGCATCTTTTGACCGCATGACATGTTTCTTTTGTATTTAATTGTTTTGCTCATATGACATGCATACATTGTTTTGTTCTTAGACCATACGTACGTAACATACATGCAAGACACTTTCTTTGCATTTAATGCTTGGCTCCACCACAAACTTGTTTCATTCACTTGTCACTTTTGGTCTCAATAAAGTTCCTTGCTCTTCTAATCTTCAACATCTTCAGCATTTACACTAACAATATCCCCCTAAATGGTGATAGATGTTTAATGTAATTCATGAACTGTTCGGTGAACATCATCATGATTTCCTCAATCCCATTGCTGAATAAACACTCAATATTTCAGATCATTTACCCAACAATATCCCCCTAAATGATTTGAAATGTTGGGGGTTGGGATATCAAGAATTTAAATGAAAATTTTGACTGCTTGGACGAGTTGTACTTGAAAGGTTTTATGCAAATCTATGAACTAAAAACCTAAGTTCACATGCAACCTAAATTGGATCTATGTTTTCTAACTTTGAACATGTAACTAAATTCCTAAAGGCCAAAATAAAAATAACTAGAAGAATAAATCAAAAAAACTAACCTTTAGGTCTTCTTGGAAGCTGAGCAGCACAAGTGTCCTGCCTCAAATGAGATCACACCCAGGCTAGGAGGGAGGTCACGAAATTCTTGAGAGGGAATGAGAGTAATTGGCGCAGAAAAGGATTCCCCAAGATCCCCTATTTATAGTTTCCAGTTGGCTAACAGATAAGCCTTTAGAGATAAACCTTTTTGAATTCAAATAACATAAACCTTTTATCTTACAATTCAAACTCTTATTTACCCTAATGTGATTTTCGATTTTAAGGATAAACACATCCATAAAATCGCCAACTATAAACTAACCTGGACAATCACTACTCAACTTTTAAGTAATTACAAAACAGTCCCAACACCTTTAATTAATCAAATTAATCACCAAATTAAATCGAATTAATTCCAGATTAATTTCTAATTATTACTATAGTTTCTAATTAATATATTATCACTTTAATATATAAACTATTTATTTTATTTCTATTGATTTATTAATCACATAATAAATCAATCTTTCTCTCTTCTGGAATTTCTACCAAACCTCTAGCTATGAGGGCAACCAAAATGGACTTTGCTACTATTAATTAGGTAAATACAAATTATAAGTCATGGCTTAGACACCTAATCCAACAGTCTACCACTTGGATAACTCTATGACTATAATTACCAATTTAACCTCTAATTAATCAGCAAACTATAGCTTCCTAGAAACTGTTGTCGAACTCTGACCCGGTCAGTTCTGTCCATAGATAAGTGATCATATGATCCTCCGTCCAATAAGATATTTTCGGACATGAGACATGGATTGTCATTAATCTGTGTCCGATACTCTGTTTCCCGATTTCTGATTTGCATATGACATCAAACTTCTAATTGAACACATCAATTCAGTCCTGGCTGGCCAGCACTTTAGTCAACTTCAAAATCATCGAGAGGCCTACAAATATCTGTTTCCTATCAGGGTCAAGGAACGAATAAGCTTCGACTCATATGCTTGTGTCTTTTACTCATCAAAATCGCGCACAACAATACATTTTATAACATCGAGTTACCGATGCGTTTACGCACTATCAATGCACAACCGACTTGCAAATTTCAACTCATATGTCTCCGCTTCAAGACCATAAGATATTATTGTCTCAAAATTACTCGTGATATAACCAATGAAGCAATTCCTTGAGCGTGGGTTTATCCAATACTCAAATCTCTATTTCTAAGTACTCATGAACGTTGTAGCAATCATGTTGCTATGTCTAACTCCTTAGACAGTGTACAATCCAATTCATGATAGTCTTGATTCAATACTTACTTCCCAAAGTATGAGCGACTGTGGACCTCCTGAATAATTAAATTATTCGGGAAGTAAAACATGCGAAAGCGAAACATAAAGATCTGACTGGCAGCTACTGCTGCTTATTACCAAGTCTCCACGAGGTAATCACCAAGTCAGATCTTGTCATAAAACTATTATCGGTTTCTAGATTTCTTTTAAACTTTCAATTCAAGTTTTTTATCTATGTCTACATGAACTTTTCACTCTTTCTATGCATCCAAAAGTGTCTTACACTGATACACTTCATTGCAGATAACACAATCGGATACTCTTTCGACGATATCTCAATTTTTTCATTCTGTCTTTCTCCCTTACGACTCCATTCTGGTGACTTGTGCTGTGACTTCCCATGGTTCTCGGGGTCTTTAGTCTACATGACTGCACCCTAAGACTATTTCAAGGTGTTATGATATGCCGGTGAACCACACACGCTCCATTAGAATACCAACGAAACTCTTTAACCATGAAGTCCTTAAGCACCACGTCCTGATGTTAATAATTACCGATTTGAAACTCCTTTCAAATTATTATTAACACATTCACCCCAACCATTTCCTAATGGTTTCTCACGCATGTTCAAAAAATCCATCCAGTATTCCCAGCCAGACTATATCCTGAATACAACTTACTATGCTCCAAGCATTAAGTCATCAGGACATGTTCATGACACTTCTGATCTATCCAAAAAGCTCGTGGAACTCTATCTAATATTATTCCAAACCCTTTCGGAATCTAGAGATTATCTATGTCATGACTTTCGAGAAAACTATTTCCTTTCTGAGACTATTTCTCATGCATCTTAAATCTTATCAAGATCATGCTTACAATGGCTTGGTCTATACTGACAATTTCATCTATCCGATAGATGTCTGTGAACTACGTGAGTATGTTGCACCTTCTTTATATCTCTCATGCCAAGTCATCACACTTTGCAATAATAGGAAACTCCTTTCTTGTGGCTATGCATCTTGAATTTTATCAAGATCATATTGGCAGAGTTTTGATCTATCTCATAGATGTTCACAACCACTTGAGTACGATGTATCTCTATTAAGTATTTCATAGCGAACCGTCTCTTAACACCAAGTCATTACACTTTGTAATGATAAGAGACGTTTCCTAGAAACAGTATGTAACCCACATACAGTGATAGCAGATAACAATGATACTCCCACTGGCTTCGACACGGTCATGTGACACTTTCGAACTATTCACAAAATCCAGAACTTTTGGCACATTTTGAGAATCTGAAATCCAAACCTTTCTGACATATTAATGGAAATCTTTCAGGCTATTCGCAAAATCCAAACTTTTGGCATATTTTGAAAATCCAAATATCCTTTCTTGCGAGATGCCTGTGGGATTAATCACGGGCCCATGTACCTTTGTACTGGCATGCTCTTTGTGAGTCCCTATTAGTGTGCTGGTAAACCACACACGCTCCACTAACGACTCACATGGTACAGCTTTACTAAACAGTATCCTTTCGGATTTCATATTCTATTAAGAGTGCTTCTCTCGGAATCAATTGATTGACTCTGAGTATCGTCTCACTCAACCAGATGTTCTGTAAGTACATTTCTATCCATGTCGCTTTCTTTTGATGATTCAATTACTCCCACTGGTTTTTAGACCAGGTGTAAAATCAATCAAATAGTTACATAGACTATGTCTCGCCTTAAGGTTCTCTTATTTGAAAGCAACCGGGCTCACCAATGCTTCCAAGTAGTCGGATTGCTTATCCATACCAACTTTAGTGTTTTACCACTAATCGGTATGTCACCCAGATCATAACTACTTATGACGGTGACCAACACTACTGGTAAAGAGAAGAGTATGTCAGGTTTAACAGGAATCCGATTCCTGGTCAAGGCCCAGTTATGACTAGAGGTTCTTTCACTTAGCTAATCCCTGAACTCATTCAGGATTATTCTTACTCCCACTGTTTCCTAAGAATATGAGTCCTTTCCAAAAGAACTCTTCTTTCATAGTTACAATCGTGATGGCCAATGAAAACGACATTGTTGATCAAGTTTAGGCTAGTCATGAGGTTCGGACGAACGCTACATGACCCTGGACTTTCTATGTACAATGGGACGATCCCAGCTTTACATTTTAGACAGTGTCTGCATAACCTACTTAGTCTAAGATGTAGTCGGAATATGGTTTCTATGGTCTGACTGGTTGAATATTCAAATCATAGAAAAACTAATTGGAAATGTATCTTATACATCGAGGATCAAACTATTTCGACCAATGCTCCATCATCTTCTCTAATACACATTATAACCATTAATGTTCTTGGAAGAGGATAAACTGTGAAACATTTTCTTAGTCTATGTTGTCACTTAGATTCTGTTGATCTTATACTTCTTTTGAAATCCTTGAACACTTCAAGGTTTCAATCAATTGCTTATTCTGATAAGCGAAGCCATATTTGTCATACTAATTGGCAAATATCATGAAGTATAACTAATTGTGTTGTGTTCGAAGATTCGAGCAATACACAGTAACTTATGTGTCTGTTGCTCAAAATCTTAATGTCTTTTACATCTCTATGTAAATTTATGACTTTGTTAAGATATGCAATCATCACCTAACTCCAAGTCAACTAATTCCAAAATCCTATCCATTGGATCTTTGGGTGATTCATTTCTTGCCACAATTAACTTTATTGAGCACTCAATTCATCATGCGACTCTAAGTCAAATGATTCCAAAGTCCTGTCCAACTGGACCTTTGGTTGAAGTGATTCTCATAAAATTCACTTTAACAATCATAAGGAACACAATTTATAAAGCCAATACCATTTGATGTATCAACATTCAAGTTATTTATGTCATAAACACATTCACACAACATTTCGAGGATAATTAAAACAATCATGTTTTAAAAAAAGGAAAATATTTTATTAAACCAGAATTATCCTCAAAACAATGTACTATGCGAAACAATGTCATATGCATCTATAAACTAATAACACGAACAAATATCTAGCTTAACTCCAAAACTGCACGAGCTCCAGATCCAATCCGAATATGCTCCTATGCGACAACATCCCGCATCCTACAGAGTCCGTACATATAGAGCAAATGTGAGAAACAGATCCTGTATCAAGGAAATGAGGATCAGGTGTTCTGAGTTTTTAATGATATTACTGAGTTGCCAAACTGTTTGGCTTTGGAGCATTTTTCCAATCTTTCTGTGACTGTGTCCCACCCTGTGGATTCCCAGTTTGAGACATCGAACAATCAGTCGAGACGATCTGGATCATTTCTTGATGCGCCTTAATACTGGACTCAATCCTGAAGCAGCTAAATCAATGGAACTATGCTTCTCTATGAACGACTCATACAGAGTCGACATTGAATGCATTTCCATGATTGTCTTATCTGGTTACCCTTTCTGTTCATCTGGATGAACAGATCAGTGAGTTAAGCTAATGCTTAACTCCCGATCACAAGCGGTGACGCAATTTTATACAGTTTGCCCATGTATCCCTCAATCATGAGAACATGCAAACTGGTGCTACTTCCTTCTAGCTTGCAACTTTAAGCTCTTTGAAGATCCTAGTTCTTTCCTTTTTTAACCAGTTCTCGGAACCTTTCCTCAACCAACTATGCTAACTTATCTGACCCCAGGAATTCTAAATCCCTGCAAAACTTGGGGTCAATGATTAATAGCATGAGGCAACGAACTTTCTTTGACTTAATAGTCAAGGGGTCATGCTCATCATAAGCTACTGTGTGATGCCATGCTTTGGTGGAACAAGGAGCGGACACTCAGTCAGATATGGTTTTCCAGCAAAACTAAGAACCATTCTCTAATTGCAAAGCCATATCACATAGTCAAGGTCAGTCAGCCTTACCATATTGAACAAGTGCTTTCTGAAGCTCTTAGAAATGGGTGAAGGGGAAGTAGGAGGAGAATCACACTTTTTTCAGACATATATATATATATATATATATATATATATATATATATATATATATATATATATATATATATATATATATATAATTTGAATTTATTAGTTTAATTAATCCTTTTAAATAATTACCCAATATATTATTTAACAAGGCTAGGATCCAAAATACCCCAACTACTGTGTGAAGAGGGATGCCATAATCACAACATAATGGTTATTAAGGTAGATAAACATTTATCAATTTCAGTCTTATGAAATTCCTATATCTGTGAGATTCATTGAACTGTTCAATTGCATGTTTAATCTCAGATATGCTCTACTGTTTGTGACTGGGATTCCGAGGATCACAAACTAGATGTGAATAACCATGCAAATTAGCTTGGTAACCTCAATGTCATTTATCATCTCTAATTGATATGCCGGTTAACCACACGCACTCCATCAATAATGATAAATCATGAGAAACCCATTACCATTCTTTATGAGCTCTTATTAGTGTGCCGGTTAACGACACACATTCCACTAATGTCTTATAAAGTATAATGTGCAATTTCATGGATTAGCATCTTTTCACATTTTTCTTAAAGTAACTAGATTTGGGATTTTATAAAGTTGTTCTAGTACTTTCATTAATAACATTATACGTTTAATGAGATTAAGTTGTACTAACAAACCCGTTCGGCTAACGACACTCGACTGACTAGGAGAGCGGTGGGTGAGAGTGGACACACATTAGACTACCATTTTTTAGGCAGTCTCCTTATACCCTCTTTATAGGACAGTTTTGTGAATGAGGCCTACTATTGATTTGACTGACCAATTATCTTATACATATAATATTAACTTTTAATTATAATATATATAAGATGTATTTTAAACATTTTAAAATATTCTTGGTTTATCTATTTAATTTTTCGAAATTAAACAATTAATTAAAAATTAAATTTAAACCTTTAAACGATTTAATTTGTCTTTTAAGTAAACAATTAATTAAATCCAGATAGGTATAAGAAGTATTTTAAACCTTTTAAAATATTCTTGGTTTATCTATTTAATTTTTCGAAATTAAACAATTAATTAAAAATTAAATTTAAATCCATATAGGTAAAACAAATTAATCAAATTAATTTAAACCTATCTTAAACCCCCTAATTTTCGAAAAACAAATAATGGGTTTAAGGTAATCCAATTATTAAATAATCAAAAGTTACCAAAAATGTAATACCTTCTAAAACCCCTAGCAAAAATCGAAAATATAAAGGGGAGGGGCTAGGGTTTTAAAAACCCTGACCCTAAAAACGAATTGGCCCTATTTAGGGTATAGAAACAATAAACCCTAAATTTTAGGAAAAACTATTACAACAATTCAATAATAAAACAACCAAAAGCTCTGATACCACTGAAAGGTTTTATGCATATCTATGAACTAAAATCCTAAGTTCTCATGCAACCTAAATTGGATCTATGTTTTCTAACTTTGAACATGTAACTAAATTCCTAAAGGCCAAATAAAAAATAACTAGAAGAATAAATTAGAAAAACTAACATTTAGGTCTTCTTGGAAGCTGAGCAGCACAAGTGTCCTGCCTCAAATGAGATCACACCTAGGCTAGGAGGGAGGTCACAAAATTCTTGAGAAGGAATGAGAGTAATTGGTTCAGAAAAGGATTCCCCAGGATCCCCTATTTATAGTTTCCAGTTGGCTAGCAGATAAGCCTTTAGAGATAAACCTTTTTGAATTCAAATAACATAAACCTTTTATCTTACAATTCAAACTCTTATTTATTCTAATGTGATTTTCGATTTTAAGGATAAACACATCCATAAAATCGCCAACTATAAACTAACCTAGACAATCACTACTCAACTATTGAGTAATTACAAAATAGCCCCTACACCTTTAATTAATTAAATTAATCACCAAATTAAATCCAATTAATTCCAGATTAATTTCTAATTATTACTACAATTTCTAATTAATATATTACCACTTTAATATATTAATAAACTATTTATTTTATTTCTATTGATTTATTAATCACATAATAAATCAACCTTTCTCTCTCTCTTGGAATTTCTACCAAACCTCTATATATGAGGGCAACCCAAATGGACTTTGCTAGTATTAATTAGGTAAATACAAATTATAAGTCATGGCTTAGACACCTAATCCAACAGTACTGGGATCTTGGATCCCCGCAAATGTTGATGGGGTGTTAGAAATTTTGAGAAAATCTTATTGGTCATTAAATTTTATTAGATAGAAGTGATTCGTGCTATATGTTCAGAAATTTGAAAAGTTATAGTTAATGAAAATTTTGAAAATTTCCTGTTGCTGATATATTGCTGCCGATAGAATGAGCTGCTATTGCTTGGATTTTACTGATGAAATTTTGTAGTTGCGAGCTCTTCGCAAAACTGCTTGGTGCCAGGAGATGAGCAAACCTTCTCCATTGAGCGCGTTCAGACTTCTAGAGCCTTGGCATTCGAATGCGACTCGGCACGTTCCTACATCGCCGCAAGAACTGAATCGTTACAGCCCCCCATTAAGAAAGAAATTGCTTTTTTTGAGAAACGAACCCTTGACTGTAGTTCTGAAATCACTAGCTGGATCTGGATACTGCCATTGTGCTGATACTAGTTGTTAGGTCTTGGTCAGCCCTTTGCTTTCCTCAATTCAACTTATCATCTTCATAATTTTCTGATAAGGCATTAGAAGTTGAATTTGTCTCTCTTACTTTTTATTTATTTTTTAAGTTTTTAATTTTTTTTAAGATCCAAAAATTCTGATCAGAATTCCGAATCAGAATTTTCTGATGAGATTTTCAGAATATATATATATTTTTAAAACGAAATAATTCTCAGATCCAAATACTCTAAAAAAAACTCGGATCAGAAATTTCAGATGAGAATTTTCTGAAATTAGAACTATGACGGACTTTTTAAGCAAAATGTGAATTGTCTGAGGATAGATGTTACAAAGCATCTAAGTCTTGAAAAAATTTGGATATGAGGTTGGTCATTGGTGTTATGAAGCACCGATGTTTGATTTAGAAAATCTAACTTCTGATGGAGGGAAATGAGAAGATGATGTCACTTAGGAAAATATTGATGATGTCACTGCTGAAAAAATGAGGGACATCACAAGACAAAGATGCTGGAAAGTTAAAGTGTGTAGGAGAGAAATACAAAAATGTTCCCAAAGTATGATTTCTAGTGAAAAGAGAGACAAAAAAGAGAATAAAAAAGGAAGAATAGAATTTCTAGTCTAAGTTGAATTACATAAAGATCTAAAAAGGAAGAATAGAATAAAAGATATAAAAGAAGTATGGAGATCTACAATAGAAAGGAGGAGAAGTGAGTTTGTTCTTCAGTTTCTTGAGGTGACAGGAGAGAATTCTTCAGCCCCTCCTCCAGTTACTTTAGACTACATTGGAGTGATAGTTTCCTCAACTTCTCTCTAGAATCTCACTTTAACTTTATGACCCAAGCCTCTTATTTATAAGAGGAGAAGATATGTTTTAAGATCCTAAAGTACAACAAATAATATTAAACTATTAAAAAGGTACAATTCTACAGCTGACCTAAATAATCTAAGTCTTGAACTCATTGATCTGCACTTGCTGTGTACTTTCGTTGCTGAACGGATCAGCACTTGACGTTTCTGAACAGCAACTTCTAAATCGGCACAGGATTTTCTGAACTTGAATTTCGGATCCTCATTTTCGGTATGCACCTCAAGTTCGGATCCTGCTGCACTTCGGTACACTTGTGTTCTCGGTAAGCTCCAACTTATGAACCACGTTCTGATTAGTGCATTTCGGTATGAGCTTTCTGATCAACCTCGTTAAGATAGAGATTTCGGTACTCATTCATTTTCAGAACAGCCATGCATTTTGTTACTGGGATTTCGGAATATTGCATGAGATATAATTCTTACTCACAATTTCCTTATTGCTCGGCCGAGTATATATATATATATATATATATATATATATATATATATATATATATATATATATATATATATTTATATATATATATATATATATATATAACTATATATAAAGCATACATAATTTACAAGTTTTTAAAGTGTTAAGATCTTAATTTTAAGACCATGTACATGACTTTAATGCATAAGACAATTGGGCGGCATTTGAAATTTGTTTAAATTTGAATAAAGGTATACTCCCGGTCAATGAAAATCTGATTTCACACAGATCGTCCTCTTATGTTCTATGGGCTGTTGATATGCTGATATGCTAAACTGATCCAACGATGAGACGTGCTTCTTCAATATATATTTTCCCTATATATTTCTCAAAACGCTATTATATTTCTTACTTCTCTATCATTTCTTTATATGATCTCCGAATTTCTCTCTCTCTCTCTAAAACCATATTTGAAATTTGAAATTTCAAATCAGCAAAGAACGATATAAGTTGCTTGAAATTCCGTCAGCCGTAATGAGAACCCTTGAAACCATCATTTCGCTTCCAGTTGCAGTTGCTACCATCTTCCGTATTCACATGGCCTGTCACTCATCCTCTTTGTCTCTTCTCTCCTGGCCTGGTTATGAATTCAACACTTCTTGCTCAAAAGTTCTAAAACGAGCCTGGAAAATTAGGGCACAAAACTTCTAAAATTTCAGGGCTCAAACGTCCTACAGCACACACACAACCACACAGTCACCATATTTGCAATCTCGGACACATTCAAACACATAGTTTGTTCTTGATTTGGTTTACAACATCTTTTCTTATTTGAAATCAGTGGGCTTATTATTAATGTATTTGTATGGAGGTGGTTCAATTAGAATAGGGAAATGAGAAAAGTTAGCCTGATATTTTCTTTGATTTGGTTGCAGGTTAGATAAATAACATGAACAAGTTGGGTAGACATGAAGATCATATGATAAAATCTGGAAAAGATGCTAATGACAGAGGACATTTTAATTTTATTGGGTAAGGTTCATTCTTTATTTTTTGGTAGTTCGATTTCCATCGACTTTGAAATGTATGATATTCAGAGGCCAAACTAAACTGAATCCGTTTGTTCAAAACCGACTATGAACTAATGCAAACATTGTAAATCTAAATGATATTGTTTCCAAACTATGAAAAGGCCAATAACAGGAAAACTTGTAAACCACTACCACCGGCTAATGGAATCTAGCACAAAACACAAAAAGATATGAGAGAGGCGTAAGATATGTAATGTAGCACAAAACGCCTCCTTTGTCATCTCTATAATGTTGTTATTGTCAACATGAAGAGTACCCTGCTTCTTGCACACAAGACAGTTAGTTAGGGGGGACTTACATGAGAATAAACGAATAGACAAAAGTTCTATAAAATTAGATTACTTTTTGTTATATTTTTCAAGATCAATGATAAAAAAAGGAAAAATGGATACCGATTGTGAAGATGTCACAGAGGGTAGAAATATATCCAATTTCAAGATCAATGAATTTCATATATCATTTTGCACTTTATCTAACATTATTATCTTGAAATTTCAGTTTCAGGTTTAAGGACTGTAGTTGGATTTTCTATTTGTATTTGTTTTTAAAATCATTGGTTTTCTTTTTGTATTTATATTTATAGTTGTCTTTTAAATTTTACATTTAAAGATTATGGGTTAATTTTTGTATTTGTATTTGACTTTTCCGTTTTAGATTTAAGGATTGTTAAATGAGATGTATATTTGTTGTTTGATTTTTTGTATGTTTACTTGTAGTAGTTTTCTTAATGCGTAATGGTGTCATTGGATTTTGAAAAAACATTTTGTGATAATTACAGGCTTTCATATCTATTCACTATTTACGGTACATGAACTTAAGTTGTGGATTTTTGTTTCATATTTGTAATATGAATTAAAAATTAATTGGAAGACCTATAAAAATATATTGTAGTGCTGGAAGTAAAATTTAATAATATACCATGTTTATCTTATGTATGTTGTACAATTAATTTATATGCTGTTTTAACGTATCACATTTTAAAATATGGGAAACTCAATTTTGTATTGATGGAATACCAAATAATCACAAATAAACCATATTTGGGGTAGGTTCACATCACTTCTATGTGTCCCCATTAAAAGATAGTAAATTTTAGTTCGAAAAAATAAAATTATTATCAAATTTTAGAATTAATTCAAAATTATTGCTAAGTATCAAGAATTACTTTATATTTAGCTGTTGAAATTATCAATTAATAATATGTACACATGTCAACAATCAATAAAACCTACTCAAATAAGTAAATTGATAACTTTAACAAATGTTTGATTTTTCAAATAATACATGTTTTGTGAAAAAAGTTTGTCTTTCTTCACCGCATTTAATGTTTTTGGAATATAATATTTTTTCATCAAAAGGTTGTCATTTGCTCTCAATCGAAAAAAACTATTCAGCGATAATATCTAATTTGTTGAAGCTAAATTATAGCTGGCAACGACATAATATATTTTCTGAAATATGGAGTCATTTTTTTCTATTTTCAATCTCAACTTGGCGAAATAAAAGTAATTGTGTAAAAGAAAGTATTTGTCATGATAAAACAACTTATTATAATTTGTCGAAGCATTCCATGTAAAATATTATTGTAACATATTTTAATTTTTAATAAACAAAGACAACTGAAAAACTAATCATCGCACGAAAATTATACGCCTAAACGAACTATTCGACACCCATAACCCCAACACAAAACAACATAGAACCTTTATTTTATTTTTTTTTTACAAAAATGTCAATATACTATAATTTTTTAACCAAAATAGAAATGTCCGACGTAGTTAAACGATTCCTCGCCAGGGGAGCTCTGAAACATTCTACTAAGAAAAAGAAAGGATAGGAAATTGGTGATACAAAAGAATCACCAGTCCCGTCATAAAAGACAAATCAAATAAGATAAGGAAACCTCTAACATCGGACAATCCGACAGAAACAAGTCGACGTCCGCGGAAATAAAATTAATCTGCGCTCGAAAACTAATGGTGAAAAGAATTATTCGTCACCGACGCATCGCGCGGGTACGCTGCTAGTATATATATATATATATATATATATATATATATATATATATATATATATATATATATATATATATATATATATATATATATATACTAGCTGCGTACCCGCGCAATGCGGCGGCGGCAAATAGTTTCGTTTCGGCAATTACTTTTTAGGTTTTAGGTTGTAGATGAGAGTGGGAGTTGGCGAATATGAGAGTGATTAATTTCTTTTCAGGCGATTGATTACCTTTCCAACGATATTGATTACTCATTTTTCTAGGTTTTATCAAACAAAAATAAAAACTATACTTACTACTATAAACTATAATAAATGGATATAAAGTTTAACATTGTTATATTTTTTATCTCATGCCATGTCTTTATCATCCAACCATTTGCAAAATGAACCGACGTATATTGATTTAAAAATCATCAACGGTTAAAATCAGATTTGATATAGTAATACATAAATAAATTGTACATTTTTAGACATTAAAACTTTTCTGTATAAATGATGTCATTTCTTGTAATTTATACTCCCTCCGTCTCAAAATGATAGTCCATGTTTTCTTTTTAGTTTGTCCCAAAATGTTAGTCAACTTCTAAATATAAATGACATCTTTACCAAAATATCCCTAACTGCCAACACATCTAGTGCCGACATTAAATGCAAAGAAAGGGTAAAACAATCATTTTGTAGGAAAAAGTAAGATGCATTTAATGTTTTATTAATCTGTATATTTTTTGTCTGTGAACTATATTTTAAGACGAAAGGAATATATTTCTTTCTTTTTCTTTTTCTTTTGGTCACGCCTGCCAAACACAAACACATCACCTGCATATATTATTATTCTTTTTCTTGGTTGCTTTTGAGAAAAATGACACACACACAAACATATTTAATCATTTTTTCTTCTTTCTTTTTCTTTTGTGGAGCACGCCACCTATACACACAATTCAATTATTTTTTGCTCTTTTGATTTTTTTAAACATCACACACACACACCTAAAAAGCACAAGATTCCCATGCTTCACTTTTCAATTTTTTATTATTTATTTATTTATTTTTTATTACAAATTTTATATATTTATTATTTAATTTTCGAATTTAGCTATACCTAATAACCTAAATATACAACCCAAACCCTAAAATCATTTAAGTTGGGAAAACTAAATCCAACAAACACGTTTAAAAAATTAAAATAAAAAGACATTGTAAATTAAAAAGGGTAAATTTGTAATTAGCTTATACCCTAATATAGATGTATAACCTAAAGCTATTATCATTTACTCTTGAGCCGCATACCACATCTTCTCCTCCAGCCTCCACGCATCGAGAGAACCATCTCATCTGCATCCTCCTCTTTTCTGGCTGCTGTTCATCCCGACGGAGTCTCCATGGTCGAGAGCACCATTTTAATGTTCATCCTCCCCTAACTGAAGCTGCCTCTACATGTTGGTTGATCTGAATCGGACTCTCCATGGTCGAGAGCACCATTTTAATGTGATCTAGTTCGTCTCCCTCCTCCTTCTGTTCGCGATCTAGCCATCTTCACCTGCAACTATCTCTTTCGCCTCTTGTTCGCGATCCAAAGCGCGATCCAAGACCACCGAACCCATCAGCACCGGCAAGCCTCCGATGCAAAACCCACTAACCCTATAAGCCGATTTGTTGCTCCCGTCGCATCCACCCGAACCGACCTGCAACCTTCGTTTCTGGCGATCTAAGGACCGGTTCTCGTCACTCCGCCACTGGTTCCGAGCTCCGGTGACCTTTTGGTGCAAAACCCGACCCTCGTTTTCTCGATCCGCCACTGTGAGCCAACTCAATCAACTCAGCGTGTTGACTTAGTGAGTGAGGGCCGGGTCTCCTCTACAGAGTATTAAAAAATCATTTTCTTCATCCTTCCCGCAGCTTGACTATCCTCAGTCTCCTTTCTGCACATATAGTTTATTAGACTCCGATTTCGCGATACCAGGTTTGATCGGCGATTTAGATCTTGTTAGTGTTTTATGTTTATGATTATTTTGTTAATCTGTTCTCAATCTGATATAAATGATTTTTGTTCATTTTTTCTCAATCTGATATAAATGATTATTTTGTTAATGTGTTCTCAATCTGATATAAATGAATTTTGTTCTATGTTTATTTTGTTAAATCTGGAATGACGATTTAGATCTTGTTCAAGCTTCACTCAATCCTCAGATATTTTTCAAAATCGTTTATTAGAGCTACTGGAGATCTATATGGTATATTGTTATTACATTCCAAGATCAAGATTAGAATTTAATGTTAATTTTCCTATCAGTTTTGTTCTAGTTTATAGAAACAATAATTTGTTTTTGATTTAGGTTTTCTCAAACCTGTAGAAAAGTTGAAAAGGGGTTTTCAAATATATTGTTTTGATTTACGCTTCTCAAATCTCATAATTTTAAATGCTCGGTAGTATTATTTTTTTTCTTCACAGAACCTGCATGAACATCATGTACAAACAAACCAATTTTAACAAAATTAAATATTATCTTCTACATTCTAATAATAAAATATAAATTCTACAAATAAAAACATAGATCTACAAAAAATGTAAATCAAAGTATTTAAATGTAAATTGGTAGATTTTAAACATATTTGTAGTTTTTTAAACAAAAATGGAAATCGGCAATTCTCAAATTTATTGCTCGTGTTGCATTCAAATATCACTACTCCTTTCTGTATGGTCATAACATAGTAAATTTATTGCATATTAAAATATATAAATATTACAAACCAGAACATTCATGCATGAGGTTGATAGCAAAATCAAGATAAATGACAAAATTGTGTGCTTTGGAATATTGCAGGACTGAATTTCTTACAAAAAAGTGCAAGCTCCGATATTTCAAATAAAGAACAATGAAGAGATGATGAAGAACAATTAAGATATGAAGACAAAGAAGGTTCGTTGATCTTGGCAGATCTTGCAGTTAATCAACATGGAGGCGAAAATTAAATGTATGGGTAGATGTTTCTGAAATTTTTGAATGAACAAGAATGGTGGGAGTGGATGTGTTTTATAGTTATAATCCTGCAATCTGATTGGTTCTTTTTGGGTTAGATGGATCCATATTAAATGAATGGTTTAGATTCATTTAAAGAATTAAAAGGTCCCGATTGAATTCAAAGGATATCCAGAAGATAGTTGTTTTTTAATATTATCTGCAGATGGGTTTGTTTATGCATATCATGTTTGTACTATCTTAAAAATTAAGACATGTATGCTTAAAAAAGTTGTAATTTATATATGCTTTATAAATGGGATATATATATATATATATATATATATATATATAAAATACATACATAAGTTACAAGCATCTTAATGCATAATATCTTAATTTTTAAGATAGTACAAAGCATAGTTGATATGCTTCTTTGGCTGAAAACACAACCCACACGGATTGCATAGTAGTGAGCCTAGATTGCCAACATGGCAGCTTTTCATACGTACGATTATATCATCACCACCGTCTAAAAAACCCGCCCATCTCCTCTCTTCCACTAGCATATAATAAAAACCCATCATCACTTCCCTCATCTGTCACAATCGCACCACCGATCTCAACCTTCCTTTCTCTCTAAAGTCGTCGTCCGCCAGTGCTAAAATGTTAGGGTTTGTCTTCACAATCTCAATCTTAAGCACGTTCATTTCTCTCTCAGAAACCCTAGCCGTCACCACCGATAGTCGCTTTGCCTTCTCCAAACCAGCACCAGTGAACCGCTACCTTCACCTAACTCATCGTATTACACTCACGCCATCACCATCTATTGTTTCTCTGTTTCTCTCCCTCTCACACCATAAGGTGTACCCTAAATCGCCGCCATCTCTGTAAGAAAGCGGTAAAACACGGCCGCTAACCCTCACATCGCTGCTGCACTTCCACCTTCTTCTATTTCTATAACTGTAAAACACGACCACTAACCCTCACATCGCCACTGCTCTTCCACCTTCTTCTCTTTCTATAACTACATTCTTACCCTTGGTATGTGTTTTATAGGGTGAACATCCCTGTGAATGAAAAAGGAACGTGTTCTATCGGGTCAGCATTTGGATAACTAGACACATCTATTGGTTATATGTTTCAACGGAAACCTAGATTTGGGTTTTGTATGTTTATTTTTTTTCGACATCCAATTTTTTGTTGACTGATGATTTTTGTTGATTTTGTCCCTCCCCTTGCTTCCGATTCTGCAGACTCGACGAGCATATAAATGCCATAAGCACACCTGAATCACAAGGTTGGAAAGGCATCTGAAGGTATCATCTTCCATTCTCCCTATTTTGCTTTAATATGTAATTATTTTCCGTCTTTTAACATTTTTGTATGGATTTGTCACAACTGAAACCACAAAAAACCCCACATCAAGGATTCATGTGTTTTTTCTTTATTATTGTCATTGCACCGGTACACCCACGTCCTATTTATTTTTTTTCCTGGTTAAGCAGATGTTGAGAGAAGATCTGAAAAGATCGTTTATCTTTTTCGTTGATGTTGAGAGCAGATAAGGCAAAAAAGTTGTATTACATAATCAGATCCCAGCAAGGAGGGGATTATTGGGACACATAATATTCTGGTAAGTAGTTTTTGATGTTTAGACCCTTTATTTCAAATGAGCATCAGAGCTGTAATAATCTTTTATTGAAAAATTAAGAACATCTTGGAGACATCATCACAAACGTCATTGTGGGTTTACAGGTACCACATAAGCCTCGAGAATCATTTCCTACACGGATCATCGATAGATATGGCCGTGATTTTAATACAGGGGGTTTTGAAGTTACAGTAGAATGCACTTACTTTTCAAAACCAAATCTTAGAAAGCTCTCCATGAATTCTTGATGAACTTACAGAGGTGGAAAATAATTCAAATATTTTATTGTAATAGTAATCGGTTTTATCAAGAATAAGTGGACGATCCCGTTTTTGTAAACCTGAGATTTGGTTCAGTAATTTTTTTTGCTTGCATTTGAAATGATAAATATTTTCTTCAACTTTTGTTTCAAGTTCCTTATTGTGGTGATGTAGAAAAATGGCATGGACTTGAGGCATCTGAGCTCAAGAAGCAAGTCGAAATATCAAGGTAAAAGCGTGTTTTTGCTGTTTTTAATTATTGGAAATGGCTAGAACAATCCTTGGAAATAGAGGTTAATCCAACATGTTTATTGTTGTATGTTTGGTTCTTTTTAATTATTGGTAAATTTATAGCTTATTTTAATCGGATTGTCGTCGTTTGTTGTCCCAAATCTCTCAATAATAAACGTATTTTTATATATTCATGTAATTGGTGAATCAATTAGAAGTTAGAACCGTCCTGTTTAATAGAACCAGTAAAAACCCTCTAATTCTTGATTTTATAAGAACTTGCTAGACATAACTTTATTTTCAATAACTATGTTTATGTGTTTGTTGTAAATTAAATACCGAATTTGTCATAATGTAAAAAAAGTGTAATTAGTACATCAGATAGGCAAAGTTTTCAATCATCCATATTTATATTGTAATAGATAAATAATAATAAAAGGTTACTCTAACTCTTAATCTTATATAATAAAACAAGTCTCTGTATGTTTAAATAAATTCCAATTAAACAAGCATTTATAACTTATTCCCAAGCACGCATGCATGAAATGATGGTTGATGATGTCGTTTATAGGCCATAAGTAGAGGTGCAATAGGACAATGGGCACATTATATTCCCAAACACGCATGCATGAAATGATGACCCAAGAATCTGGAAATAAAGCTTTGGTGGTTGAGGATGTCGTTTAAGGCTTCGAAGAACCAATTAAGTCTTTTATTGTTATATTTAAAGTTAACAATTTCAAGAAAGATGAATCGGTATTTAAAATGCAATATTTTGTTGATCAAAGTTATAATTAGTTTGATAATATAAGTTTTTCTTAAATATGTTAACAAACAGCAATATATTTATTTCATAAATACTTGTGATTTATAAATTCATCATCATACATGTTATTATTATAAAAATTTTCAATGTAATATCAATTACAATTAAACCGGCCCAAATGAAATTGGGCACACCCTGCCAATAGGAAACTTTTCGTCGCCCGTCGTACTGCGTGGTCTCCCCCCCCCCACCCCACCCCAAAACTAATAGAAATATGACATGTTTTCCAAAAAAAAAAAAAAACAAAAACAAAAACAAAATTCGTCCCCCCCCGTCCCCGTAGTATTCAACGTCCACATCATTTAGCGTAAAATAACAACATACATTTATAATTAACGCAAAATAGAAACATATTTTAATTTGTGACCTAAAACATGTACTTTTTATTTTTTAACACAAAATTAAAACATATTTTATATTCAATACAAATTAGCAGCATGCCTTAAATTTAAAACTGAAACTACATGCAGAAGGAAAATAATCACAATCGTCATCATTTTATACGATTCCATATATTTTATATTTATTTTAAAAGTAATTTTTTTACCCATTTGATGTATGTTAACTAACAAAATTATTCATCGAAATAAAACTATTCACCATGGAATAAAATCATTGAAATAAAACTATTCTCCCCCACCCTCCGCCCCGATATTTACCATCTGCCTCACTGTTATTCATCGAAATGGACTATTCACCGAAACGAACTATTTGCCGCTGCCCGAAAACTATTTGACACTGTCGCATCGAGCGGGTACGCACCTACTATATATATATATATATATATATATATATATATATATATATATATATATATATATATATATATATATATATATATATATATATATATATATATATGTTATAAATTCAGCGTTACCACGACAATTATGAACAAACTAAAAACTAGAATATAGATGAAGAAAGAAAGAAAGCTTGAGAGCTTGGAGAGAGTAGAGAGAGTATATATCACTTGTGAAATAGTTGATATGAGATGCATTTTCTTCCTTACATTGATGGTCTATTTATACTACCAAGTCTACTATTCAAATATAGTTGTTTAATTGGTAAATGCAAAGTGATGACAAAGTGATGACATAATTTTGTCATTCACCAATTACTTGTAACACTCCCCCTTGAATGACATCATTCTACATCAGAGTTCAACTTTGAAGTACTGCCTCATTAAAAACCTTGCTAAAGAAAACCCAGTGGGAAAAAACTTTAGCGAAGGGAAAAAGAGTGCAGTGTCTAGTTGACTCCCCCTCATTTAGATATCGAATGACCATTATGTATTGTGTAGATGTCTCATTCCAATACCATGAACATGTTTTCTAAAGATCTTGGTAGGAAGTGCCTTTGTGAAAAGATCTGCTGCATTGTTGCTAGATTGAACACATTTTAGTTCAATCTGTTGATTCTTTATATGCTCTTGAGTGTATTCAAAAAACTTTGGAGGAATATGTTTTGTCCTGTCGCTTTTGATGTACCCTTCTTTCATTTGAGCGACACATGCTGCATTATCTTCATAGATTAAGGTTGGAGATTTATCTTTATCAATTCCACAAGAAGTCAGGATAAGTTGTGTCATCGATCTTAACCATGTACATTCTCTACTAGCTTCATAGTTCGATTGATCGACAAGTATCCCATTTGTCTTTATCAATTCCACACATGCTGCATTATCTTCATAGTTCGATTGATCGACAAGTATCCCATTTGGCATATGCTCAATCTGTAAACCAAGACAATATTTGGTTTTCCCAAGGTCTTTCATTTCAAATTCTTTCTTTAAAAATTCAATCACTTCAAGGATTTCTTTATTCGTCCCAATAATGTTCAGATCATCAACATAGACAGCTATAATCACATATCCAGATGTTGTTTTCTTAATAAATACGCACGGACAAATAGTATTGTTTTTATAGCCTTTGCATATTAAGTAATCACTTAGACGATTGTACCACATACATCTAGATTGCTTTAACCCATACAATGATCTTTGCAGTTTGATAGAATACATTTGTTTGGGTTTTGCACTTAATGCTCCTGGCATTTTAAATCCTTCGGGGATTTTCATATATATATCACTGTCAAGTGATCCATATAAGTAAGCAGTAACAACATCCATAAGATGCATATCTAAATTTTCAGAAACTGCTAGACTGGTTAAATATCTGAAAGTGATTGCATCCATAACAGGAGAATATGTTTCTTCATAATCGATTCCCGGCCTTTGAGAAAAACCCTGAGCAACAAGCCTGGCTTTGTATCTCACAATTTCATTTTTCTCATTTCTTTTTCGTATAAAAATCCATCTGCATCCCAATGGTTTCACAACTCCAGGTGTGAGTATAATAGGTCCAAAAACCTTTCTGTTATTGAGAGACGTTAATTCAGCTTGCATGGCCTCTTTCCATTTACCCCAATCCTGCCTATTTTGGCATTCAATGACAGATTGTGGTTCTGGATCCTCATTAATAATATTGCATGCAACTGAATAAGAAAATATTATATCTTCTAATTCATATTGGCTCCTTACTATTTTTATATGACCATAATTAATTTCAATCTCCTTATCATTTATTTCCTCAACTGGGGAAGTAATGTTATTTTGTATTTCTTCATGAACACTTTCATTTTGCTCAAACATATTTTCCATTCCTCTTCTTTTTCTAGTATTTGCATCCTTAGAACCAAATGGCCTTCCACGCTTCAAGCATGCTTTGGATTCTTGAGTTACTTTTTTATCAGATTGTCTATCTGGGAGTTCAATTCGAGCTGGAGCGTTAACAGCAGGTATATATGATTTAGTAACTCTTTTTGTATCAGTAAATGCATCAGGTAATTGATTTGCAACTTCTTGCAAATGTATTATTTTTTGAACACCCATCTCACATTCTTGTGTACGGGGATCAAGATATGATAAAGAAGGTTCATACCATGAAACATTCTTTTCTTGGGTTTTCATTTCTCCCCCAAGCGTTGGGAAATTTTCTTCATTGAAATGGCAATCAGCAAGACGTACTGTACACATATCACGTGTCAAAGGTTCAAGATATCTTATTATTGAATTTGTTTCAAAACCAACATATATTCCCAACCTCCTTTGAGGACCCATTTTTGTACGTTGTGGTGGAGCAATAGGAACATATACTGCACTTCCAAAAATTATAAGGTGGGATATATCTGGTTCTTTTCCAGAAACAAGTTGAATGGGAGAATGTGTATGATATGCACTTGGTCTCATACGAATCAGTGTTGCAGCATGTAAAATTGCATGACCCCATATGAAAACAGGAAGTTTTGTTCTCATTATTAATGGTCTAGCTATTAATTGGAGACGTTTAATCAGTGATTCTGCTAAACCATTTGAGTGTGTACATGTGCAACTGGATGCTCAACAGTAATTCCTATAGACATACAATAATCATTAAATACTTGAGATGTAAACTCACCTGCATTATCAAGTCTCACTTTATTGATGTTATAATCAGGAAAATGTGCTCTCAGTTTAATAATCTGAGTTAGGAATTTTGCGAATGCCATGTTACGAGTTGATAATAGGCAAACATGAGACCATCTAGTTGATGCATCTATTAAGACCATAAAGTATTTAAATGGTCCAGAAGGTGGATGAATTGGTCCACATATGTTTCCTTGAATTCTTTCTAGAAATCTAGGTGATTCCCTTTCAACTTTCATTGGTGAAGGTCTTGTAATTAATTTCCCAAGGGAACAAGAAATACACGGGTTCTTATTACCTATTTGAGGGAACTTCTGGTCCTTCAATGGATGCCCAAATATATTTTCAATTATTCGGCGCATCATTGTTAATCCTGGATGGCCCAGCCTGTCATGCCACAAACTAAATATTCTAGGATCACAAAATTTTTCTTTAACCACCAAATTTGACTCAACTATATTTATATATGTAAAATGTAAACCAGAATCAAATTGTGGTAATTTCTCCAATATATGGTTTTCATTTATTATAAACATATAGTTCTTGTTTCCTATTGTTTTGGTGAATGTGTCATATCCGTTAAGATATATATCATTAAAACCCAATAAATTTCTATTTGACTTTGGGGAAAATAACGCATTACTGATTACAAACTTCGTACCATTAGGTAACATGAAACAAGCATTTCCTGCTCCTACAATCAAGTCTACAGGACCTGATATTGTATTTATGTGCCCTTTTACGGGTTTTAGTGTGGAAAAATATTTCTTTGTTTTCAAGATGGTGTGTGTGGTACCACAATCAATTATTAAGAGTTCGCCAAGATTTCCTTGGTTTTGTGCTCCAGTTGAACTCATTTTGAACTTCATATAAGACAAATAAATGATGAGTTATAAACACAATTTTAATTAAAGTGACTCGAAAAAACTTCATTAAGAAAGAAAAACATTACAATAAAAAATTAAAAACATGTTACAAAGGAAACTAGTTTTCTAGGATGTCTAAATCATTGCAAAAGTCAAGAGTGTTTAGTTCAATGTTTCCTAGATCAACACCATCGATGAGGTTGACTTCTTTCCCCTTTCCTTTAATGGAATCTTGGTAAAGTTTACAAAGATGGGGATCTGTACGACAGGTCCTTGACCAATGACCTATGCTACCACATCTATAACAAGAACCTCTGGGGTTCTGTGATGTTCCGGCATCATTTCTTTTTTCTTGTGGTTGCACATTATTTCCTAGTGGAGTGTGTTGATTATTGTTTCTTTGACCACGCCCACGGTTATAAGGATGACCGCGTCCACGACCCTGAGTATAACCACGCCCAAAATTTTGGTTTTGGTTAAAATGGTCTCGACCGCGACCACGGCCTCGTCCACGACCACGACCACGACCACGTCCTCGTCCATATGAATTATTTCTTGGTTCATAAGTGATAGTAGCATTTGCTTCAGGAAGTGCTACTGAAACCTGTTGGACGGGACTGGTGGTTCTTTATTAATAGTTCATTATTTTGTTCAGCAACAAGGAGAAGTGTATTAAGCTCAGAATATTTTTTGAGCTTTTGCATACGATATTGTTGTTGCAATGTCATATTCGATGCATGGAATGTGGAGAGAGTTTTCTCCAACATTGAAGCATCAGAAACATCTTCCCCACAAAATTTTAGTTGTGAACATATCTGAAATAATGCGGAATTATAGTCATGTACCTTTTTGAAGTCTTGAAACCTCAACGATAACCATTCAGCCCTAGCACTTGGAAGTATAACTTCCTTTTGGTGGTCAAATCTTTCTTTTAAGCTTTTCCAAAGAGTGCTAGGATCAGTGGTATTGAGGTATTCATACCTCAACATTTCATCGATATGTTTGCGAAGGAAAATTATTGCACGTCCTTTATCTTGCGACGTGCACTTATTTTTTTTCTTTTATAGTTTCAGATAAATCCATGGACTCAAGATGCATCGTAACATCTATAGTCCAAGGCATGTAGTTCTTTCCGCTGACTTCAAGAGCGGTAAATTCAAGCTTTGCAATGTTTGACATATTGTAGTTCCTAAGAAAAATAAAACTCATTAAATTTGTCGTTTAAAGGTGGGGATGGGTTTTACTATTTTTATTATAGTTACAAACATAATTAAATAGATGAATCTTCTCAAATTCCTTTTATTTTAAAATTTAAAATTTTATTTTTAATTGGTTGCGCATAAATAAATGTTAGTATATATAAATAGATGTCAGAGCATGAATAATAGTTAGTATACATAAATAAATGTTAGTGTGCGTAAATAAACATTAGTTTATATAAATAAGCATTAGTATACATAAATAAATGTTAGTATGCGTAAATAAATGTTAGTTTGCATAAATAAATGTTAGTTGCCGTAAATAAACGTTAGTTTGCATAAATAAACGTTAGTTGCCGTAAATAAACGTTAGTTCGCATAAATAAACGTTAGTATACATAAATAAATGTTAGTTGCATAAATAAAAATTAGTATGCGATAACAAAAGTTAGTTTGCAATAATAAATGTTAATTAAGCGTAAGTAAAGTTAGAATAAGAAATGAACTTCGTTAGTAGTCATAACGTCAATGATAAATAAGAAAAGAAATTTGTTAGTAGTCATAACGTCAAGGATAAATAAGAAAACAAATTTGTTAGTAGTCATAACTTCGAGAATAAAATATTGTTTTTTTTGTTATCGTTGTTATTATTATTATTATTAATTAACATTATAGTTTTGATGAAATTTCATACCTTGATTAGATCGATGTGTCTTTTAATCGCCTTCGTTAGAGCCTCGTGCTGATAACGTGTTATAAATTCAGTGTTACCACGACAATTATGAACAAACTAAAAACTAGAATATAGATGAAGAAAGAAAGAAAGCTTGAGAGCTTGGAGAGAGTAGAGAGAGTTTATATCACTTGTGAAAGAGTTGATATGAGATGCATTTTCTTCCTTACATTGATGGTCTATTTATACTACCAAGTCTACTATTCAAATATAGTTGTTTAATTGGTAAATGCAAAGTGATGACAAAGTGATGACATAATGTTGTCATTCACCAATTACTTGTAACAATATATATATATATATATATATATATATATATATATATATATATATATATATATATATATATATATATATATATATATATATATATATATATATATATATATATATATATATATATACATACACACAGGTGGGTTAAATAATAAACATATTATTCCAAACCTTAGACTTAGGATCTTTTGAGAACCAACTTCACCCCGAGAACCCGAGAACTCCCAACTCCTTTTGGATCAATCCTATATCTCCCAAACCGATATTTTTTTTCAAAAAACCGACCCTGTAGGTCTCTTAGACGCTCAAAATGGGGCCGGGTCGCTGAAATTTTTTTCCGAAAAAACGACTTTTTTTTAAAAAAAGTTTGTACATGTGCAAAAAAAAAGTTTGCACATGTGCAAACTTTTTTATACGTACATGTTTTTCAAGTTTTTTTTATACATGTATTTCTAACATATATTTAAGGCGTCCTATAAAAAAAATTTGAAAAAAAGTGTACGTATAAAGAAGATTGCACATGTGTAATTTTTTTTTTTTTTTTGCACAAGTGCAAATTTTTTTCAAAAAAAAAAAGTCGTTTTTTTCGAATTTTTTTTCGATATCGCTTAAATATGTGCGTTTTAGAGGCCTATGGGGTCGGTTTTTTTAAAAAAATATCGGTTTGGGAGTTCTCGGGGGACTTATGGTTCTCAAAAGATCCTAACTATATATATATATATATATATATATATATATATATATATATATATATATATATATATATATATATATATATATATATAATCACCCCTAGTACAGCTGGCGCGCTTGTGGAATGCCTCGAACGCCGGTGACTATGACTCCTCTTCAGTGTAAAGCCCGATGCGGTACCCGAATTCCCGCAAGGTACAACTGCGGTCCTGATTTCCCAGACGAAATCTAACAGTCTCCAAGGTGTCCATGCCAGTTTGTTTGTGGTCAAAGTGATAACTGCAAGGAATTGTAAGAAAACCTCGCGGTAAATAGGCTCGTTCATTTGTGTTGCATTTTCCAGTGCCCGACAAGTATAAGTTAACTCCCCCTCTTCGTACCCTCCTTGGACTAGCCAGTCCTTCAGATGATCCAGAATGCCTGATTCCCTGGTCAAGTCCCAATTGACCGTGCGGCTTGGCAATATGCGTTTATGTTTACACAGACCCCGGCGGTTGAAAAAGCTAGCCGCGCGTACCCGATCAGTCCGTGTAGTCAAGGAATTCCAGTCAATTGTTTCAGAACTACCTGATGACGACATGATGCCTGCAGAATGTATAAGAACTGATAATGAGTTTACTGTCCAGAGGTTCGACGCGGCGCGCACGTAACATCCCGCGATGCGTCAAATGAACATTCATGTTGCGCGTCGTGGACTGTACAGACCGCGGTGCGGCGAACGATTTCAGCCAAAAATTCGATCATTCTGTCTAATTCAAATCAGTTAACTCTAATCTACCAATTGGGTTTCATGCAGTACAGTACTATAAACCTAATTTGACGATCAATTTCATCAGATGATTACGACATTGTGAATTACAGCATCATTTAGGCAAGTTCAAGACTTATAAAGACAAATAGAAGAAAAGAAGAACTTGCTTGAATTTCAGTGAAGAGAAAAGAACGCAGATGACTTGATTGATTGAGAGGCTTTTACCGCAGTGAAAAGAATCACGAATTACGCAAATTGATTATATGCAGTTGTGGGAATTTTGGATAGCTTTCAAAACTCTGTTTTAGTGATTATCTTTAGTTTCAAATTAAGATAAGGCCGCGGCGCGGGAAGCTTTTATCCGCGTCGCGTATAAAAATCTGATTTTAATTGCCTCCCGACAAGCGCTAAGTTTAACGTCTTCAGCCAGACGTAGACTTACATGATTTATGCAGTATACACTGGAACATCTACCACGAATTCGACTGTCTCCACTTCCAGTTTCTGGAACGTGCCCACAACGACATAAGGTTTGAGCCTCTGTCCATTGACTTTAAATGGTTGACCACCTTTCAAGTCCTGCATCTCTACTGCGCCATAGTCTGTGATGCTAACCACTACATAAGGGCCATTCCATTTACTCCTGAGTTTCCCGGGAAACATGTTCAATCGCGAGTTATAGAGCCACACTTTCTGTCCTACCTCAAAGGTTGTCAAGCAGAGCTTGGCATCGTGATACCGTTTCATCTTTGATTTGTATGTGGCCGCGTTTTCATATGCTTCGTCTCGTAGCTCCTCTAATTCTGACAACTCGAGTTTCCTTTCTTTTCGTGTTTCCATGTAGTCCATGTTGACTTGTTTGACTGCCCATAAGGCATGATTGGAAAGCTCAACCGGCAGATGACAGCCTTTCCTATAAACCAACTGATATGGGGTTGTTCCAATCGGTGTCTTGTAAGCAGTTTTGTATGCCCAAAGCGCGTCATCCAACCTTAATGACCAATCTTTTCTATCGGTTTTGACAGTCTTTTGCAGAATTTCCTTTATTTGCCTATTAGATACTTCCACCTGACCACTCGTCTGAGGGTGATAGGGTGTTGCAATTCGATGATTCACTCCATAGTGATTTAGCAACCTTCCAAATTTAAAATTCTTGAAGTGAGATCCTCCATCACTTATGATTACTCGTGGAACTCCGTGCCTAGTGAAAATGTTATTCTTTACGAGTTTACATACCACATGGTGGTCATTTGTAGGAGTTGCCTCTGCTTCGATGCATTTGGACACATAATCCACTACTACCAGAATGTACACATAACCATGTGACGTAGGAAATGGACCCATGAAGTCAATTCCCATGAAGTCAATTCCCCAGACATCAAAAATGTCTGCTACCTTTAAGGGCATCTGATCCCTTTTTGATATGTTTCCTAACTGTTGGCAGTTGAGGCATTCCTTAGCAGTTTGATGTGCGTCTTTGAAAATTGTTGGCCAATATAATCCAGCTTCGAGAACCTTGTATCCTGTATTTTTACCACTGAAATGCCCTCCACATGCTGACGCATGGCAATGCTCTAATACCTCACCGATTTCACTATCAGGCACACATCGCCGAATTATTTGATCCTCTCCCACGTTGAAAAGGTCAGGGTCATCCCATATAAATCTTTTAGCATATGTGCGGAAATGTTTTTGCCGTTGCTTGGTCCAATGTGTCGGTATTGCTCCTGTGGCCAGAAAATTCACATAGTTCGCGTACTAAGGAGCTCCAGTAAGCTCCAGCAGCTGCTCATCCGGGAATGAATCCTTAATTCCCACTTCCAATCCTTCAGCTGACAATCGAGAAAGATGGTCTGCCACGACATTCTCTTCTCCCTTCTTATCTTTAATCTCCACATCAAACTCTTTCAACAGAAGTATCCATCTAATCAATCTTGGTTTAGACTCCTTCTTAGCGAGCAAGTGTCGGACAGCGCTATGATCAGTGTAAACTACCACCTTGGATCCCCAAATGTATGATCGAAACTTGTCTAATGCAAATACTACGACAAGCAATTCTTTTTCAGTAGTTGTATAATTTAATTGAGCTTCAGAAAAATTTTTACTAGCATAACAAATAACCACAGGTTTTCGATCAATCTTCTGACCTAATACTGCACCAGCAGCATAGTCACGGACGTCACACATTATTTCGAACGGTTGAGTCCAATCAGGCGGTTTCAGGATAGGAGCCTCGACCAATTTATTTTTGAGGATATTGAATGCTTTTACACATTCCTCATCGAAAATGAATGGCGCATCTTTCAAGAGAAGACCGCAGAGGGGTTTGGAAATGGTACTGAAGTCTTTGATAAACCTACGATAGAAACCTGCGCGGCCTAAGAAGGATCTGACCCCCACCCCCTTTCACTGATATTGGGGGTGGCAACGTGGATATAACCTTGACCTTAGCACGATCGACTTCGAACCCTCTCTCAGAGACTACGTGACCTAACACTATCCCTTCTCTTACCATGAAGTGACTCTTTTCCCAGGAAAGCACCAAATTCGATTCGACACATCTTTCCAATACTTTCTCCAATTGATCCAAGCAGGCTTCGAATGTCGGTCCAAAGATTGAGAAATGTAGTAGGCGCATTACACAACCTGAATGGCATTCTGCGAAAAGCAAAGGTGCCATAAGGACACGTGAATGTTGTCTTTGCCTGATCCTCTGGATGGATTGCAATCTGATTGTACCCAGAATACCCATCCAAGAAACAATAGTACTTCTGTCCTGCTACCTTTTCCACGATCTGATCAATGAACGGCAATGGAAAATGGTCTTTGGAAGTAGCAGTGTTGAGCTTTCGATAATCGATACAGACTCTCCATCCAGTTACGGGCCTTGTGGATACCTTATCACCATCCTTCGTATCCACAACAGTTATTCCAGACTACTTCGGCACTGTCTGTGTCGGACTGACCCATTCGCTGTCAGAAATCGGGTATATGATTCCTGCATCTAACCATTTGAGAACTTCTTTTTTTACAACTTCCTTCAGATTGGGATTCAATCTCCTCTGTGTATCCCTGGCTGGTTTAGCACCTTTTTCTATGATGATTCTATGCATACACGTGGTTGGGCTAATTCCTTTCAAGTCTGCGATCGTCCAACCAATGGCCTCCTTGTGCTTGGACAATACCTTGAGCAATTCCTTCTCTTGTTCCCCTGTCAAATCTGCTGCTAAAATCACAGGCAAAGTATCATTGTCCCCTAGAAAGGCATACTTTAAGTGTTCTGGTAGCGGCTTTAATTCCAGCTTCGGTGGTTCTTGTAAGGAGGGTTTCAACGTCCTTGGAATCTCTGTCGGTAACTTCTCTATGTGAGCACATTCTACAGACTTCAAACCTTTCTCTCCTTCTACTTCTTTTTGCTGCTCATCATTTTTAACACTTCCTTCTTCTTGAATCTCCATCGCATCTGATTGAAGTACCTCTGGAGTGTACTGTTGCACTAGCTCATCTAGGATATCTACCTGTTAGCACTCTTCTTCTTCCATGCTACTTCCCTTGGCATTTGCATTGAAAATGTTGGTCTTGGTCTGTTGGTGCCCAAAAGATATTCCTATTTCTCCAGTGCGACAAGCGATATTTGCATTGGCCGTGGCCAAAAATGGTCGCCCTAAGATGATCGTGGGCTGTTCTCCATTAGTTTCCTGACAAGTGTCCAGAACTAGAAAGTCTGCTGGGTAATAAAATTCTCCCACTTTGATGATGACATCAACTAGCATCCCCCTCGGGATCTTTGTAGATTTATCCGCCAATTGCAAAATTACGTCGGTAGATCTCATGGTGCCAAACTCGTGCTTGTCAAATATCTGTCCAGGTAATATGTTCACACTTGCACCTAAATCTAACACAGCCCTTTTAATGTGCACATCGCCTAGATCTACTGAGATGAGAGGAACTCCAGGATCCTTCATCTTGGGAGGAAGTGCGTCCATTAAAATAGAACTTACATTCTCAGGTAAGCTAATCATTTTAGGCAAATGGGACAAGATATGTTTCTTATGTATGCATATATCCTTAAGGAACTTAGCATACGCGGGAACTTCCTTAATGAGTTTAATTAGTGGAATGTGAACCTTAATCTGACTAAACAGTTCCCACATATCTTCTGCCTGTGGTCCCTTTTTCCCATATGGTATTTTCTCTGGCTTTTCCAAAGCTGTAAGAAAAGGAACTGTCCCACTTGGTTCTCCTTTCTCCCATGTACTTGTCCGCTTCTTCTTCTTTGCTTGTTCCTCTTTATCCTTCTTCTCTTCTTTCTCTATTTCTTCTTTTTCATCAAAGATTATTTCTACATCACTATCTTCATCCACAGGCGAGGCTGTAACCTTGTTATCCACTTTCTTCCCGCTCCTAAGCGTGATCACCTCATTCACTTGCACCTTTGATGCCTGCGCCTTTTCCTGAGCTCTATCTTCTTCCATTATAATAATCAATTCTCCTAATTTCAGAATTGCTTCTGAATTAGACTTCTCCACTTCCTGAAGCTTGACTAACATCCCAAAGATTTCCTGTATACCAATGTTCATTCCTTCCGCTGGAGGTGGAGGTTGTATCTGCTGCTGCCTCATTGGTTGTTGCCTTACTTCCTGTTGTTGATTGCTTCGAAATGGTCTTGGTGAGTTATGAAACCGACCATACCCATGTACTTGACTAATCTCCTCATGAGTCATCGAACATTCATTGTGATTATGTCCTATACCCCCGCATGTGTTGCATATAACTTGCCCGTGCAACACATATGCTCCTTTCTCTTGCTGAAACCTCGCGAGCATTTGATTAAACTTTTTACTCACAGCACTGAGCTCCTTCTGAATTTCTGTCTTCCACTTGCTTTTCGCTTCAATGTTTGCTACATAGACTGTATTATCTTTCATGGTTCCGCTAACCTTCGATCCTAGGCTCAACTGCTCCAGGAATCTCCAAGCATCTTCTGGCTCTTGCCAAATAAATGTCCCGCTTGACGAGGCATGTATCATTTCTTGGTGTGTTTCGCTGACTCCTTCAAAAAACAATTTCACTAACTGCCATTTGGGAACCTCATGATGCGGACATGATCGCAATAACTCCTTTAATCGATTAAAATCTTCGTGGAAAGCCTCTCTAGGCTGCTGCTGAAAGTTTTGAATTTCACATCTAACTTCTGTGGTTTTACTAACCGGATAGTCTTCTTGTAGAAATCTCGCCTTGAGTTGATCCCAACTAGTGATACTATTAGACGGAAAAGAAGTGAACCAATATTTGGCCTTATCCTTTAGTGTGAAAGGAAATAATCTTAATCTAAAAGTATCCCTATTGGTGTTTCTAGGAGTATTAGCATTTGCGATAGATATGAACTCATACAAATGATTGTATGGGTCATCAGTTTTATATCCTCTGAATTGAGTTAATATTCCTATCAGCTGAGGCCTAATTTCTATGTGGTGTTCTACATCATCAGGAATATAGATGGGCGATGAGTCATCATACTCCCGTGGCTGGAAGTGTGATGCAACCGATTGCCCCCTCGGTTGTGCAAAATATAAAGGTTGAGCAGGATTACCGTAACATTGAGGACCATTGTATCCCTGCTGACCTTGTAATGGTTGATGCTGTTGTTCTCCTTTTGGAGGTCCCCGACCTCGGTCCCATGGTTGTTGAGGTGCCGGTGGAACCCATCCTTCATCTTCTTCATCATATCTCTCTTCGATCGCTGGATACTGGTACTGTGGCTGAGGAGGTTGTTGGTATTGTTGCGGTTGTGTAGGTTGAAATGTGGTCTGAGGTTTAAATAGTACTGGTTGTGGTTGAGAAAATGGTTGAGAAGTTGGTGTCTGCTGTCTAGATACTGGGGTGCCATCACTGGTCGGCGCTCCCCAAGACATTGCAGAGGTGAATGGATTGGTGGATTGTGGTTGTGATACTGGTGGAAATGGTTGAATCGATGGCGGAGTGTATGATGGTATGGGTACATTGGCTGAAACTGCACCATCAGAAGCCCGCGTGCTCCCGAATTGAAACTCCGAAACTGGGGGAATAAAAGACATCCTTGTTGCCTCACCCGAAGGTTCCTGGGCGACACTTATTGTACTACTACTGACATGACTAAAACTCATTGTATTTAAATGCCTATGTGCACGGATCTTGCGCGCGGTTCGCTCAATCTTTGAGTCAAAATGCAAAGGGGATAATTTCTCACCCCTACGGGTACGCATGCACTAATGCAACACGCCCGCAAAAATCAAAAATCAAAAATACTAACCAAATGAAACTCAAAGAAAATTAAGAAACAAAAGTTCCTACTAATCACCTAATCTAAGCTCACAGCTCCCCGGCAACGACGCCAAAATTTGACACGCCTTGGTCGTCGTGCGGTCAAAAATAAGAGATAACCTAACACACACACACACTAGCACAGTGGTAGTCAGGGTCGATCCGCAGGAGCTACGTAGTCAGATCAGATGACAGATTACCAACTATAGTGTCACGCTATAGTCAGAGGACTTAGGTTCTAAACTTTTTGCTACTAAAATCCAGAAAAACCTAACTTGAACAATCCCAAAACAAGCATAGACTAAGCTAAGCTTCAAACCAAACCTAGTTACTTTCGGAAATCAGAAGTACATCTCTAATTCAGAAGTAAACAAAGGCATCCAAACAATCAAACACCAAGTCATAAACTAAACCAGTAACTAAGATCCAAGGGTACAGTCACTGGCTATAGTTCAAACCTAAAAAGCTAACCTAGTTGGTCACTGAAATCAGCAAGGGAAGTCAGTCCAATCAAGGTCAAAACAAACATCCACACACAATCCAAACAAGCACAATCCAATAACAAGCATCAAACACTAAAAAACCAATATTACTTATAACCAAATGATTTTCATAAACCAAAAACGAATTCCAATGATCCAATACAGTAACCAATACTGAAAAACAGTAAACTAAAATGCTCAAGGTCAGTGGTTGTCACTCCCAAAGACCCTAGCCACTAATGCTAACTATTACTAAAAAAAATAAAATTCTAAAACATAAAATACCAATTGTGAAGTTGCAGAAGCTTAATCACGGAGTCAAAGAGCCTTCAGGTCGATTTTTCACCGGGTCTTTGCTAGGGTTTTCGGCTGGAAAAGCCTCTATTTATAGTTGCAAATTTGCCGCAGCCGCGCCGCGATATTAAGGTTTCCGCGTCGCGCGTAGGGGTTTATCCCCGTTTTCTCGGAATTTGAATTTGTTCCACCGCCTCTTATCCGCGTCGTGCCTTCTTGATTTCTGCGGCGCGCGTACGTATTTTCCTGATTTTGCCTTCTTCTTCAAACTTTCTCCAATTTGCACGCTTTTGGTCACTGTTTTCATTATTTTCTTTCAAACAAGTACTGGCACGAAAAGTGAGAATACCACGATATATATGATATATTTTCACTAAGAATAGGGCTCAACAACGACTAAAATATGTAATATCACTAGGCGTTGTTACTAGGACTGTCTTAGAAAGAATGGTGTCAGGCATCATAGGTATAATTCCTCGTTTTGAGTTTTCCATTAAAAAGCATTTTACGACTTTATCAATATGCAAAATCTTACTCAATCCAATGAGTCGTTGGGATCTATCTCTATACATCCTAATACCAAGTATGTATGTCGCATCCCCTAGATCTTTCATTTGAAAAGACTTGCTTAGATAAGCCTTAGTCTCTTCATTGTTGGGATATCTTTCCCGATCAACAATATGTCATCTACATATAGAATTAGAAAAATAATTTTGCTCCCACTTGGTTTAATGTATACACATGGTTCATCAGGGCTTCTGAGAAACCAAAATTTTTGATGTCCTCATCAAAGTGATGATACCAAGTCCTATATGCTTGTTTCAATCCATAAATGGACTTTTTCAGGTTGCACACCTTCTTTAGGTTATCTTGATCGAAAAAACCTTCATGTTGTTCCATATAGACATCTTCCTCAAGATATCCATTAAGGAAACCGGTTTTGATATCCATTTACCATATCTCATAGTCGTAATATGTGGCTATGGCCATGATAACTCTAATGGATTTAATCTTGGCAACTGGCGTGAAGGTATCTTCATAGTCAATACCATGAACTTGAGTATACTCTTTTGCAACAAGTTATGGCTTGAATGTTTCTACATTACCATCCATGTCGATATTTTTCTTGAAGATGCAATCGCTTACAATAGTCCTACTGTCAGGAGGCAAGTCAACCAAGTCTCATACTTGATTATCACTCATGGACTGAATTTCAGCTCTCATGGCCTCAAGCCATTTATCAAATTTTGGATCTGCAGTAGCTACCTTGAAATTAGTGGGCTCACATTTATCCACTAAGAAGACTTCCTCTTCAGGAATGACAGATCCATATCTGTCAGGTTCTTGTCGAGGTCTACTTGAGTGTCATACATTTGGTGTGCCGTTTGGCATGTGAATAACAGTCCTAGGGTCCACAGTTTAGGTGGAGTGTTATTCTCAACTATAAGTTGCGTGTCTCGAATCTCCTCGAGATCAATAGGGCTCCTACTTGCTTTATTCATAATAAAGTCCTTTTCAAGAGACACGACTTTTGAGCTATAAAAACTCGATTTTCTTCTTTCTTAAAGAAGTAATAGCCCGTGGTTTCTTTTGGGTATCCCACAAAGATACACTTTTGAAATCTAGGTTCAAACTTGTTAGAAGTCTCTACTTTAACATGAGCTTCACAACTCCAAATCTTTAAGTAAGACATTGGTGGAACCTTTCCATGCCAATACTCGTATGGTGTCTTACTAACCATTTTAGTTTCGAGGGCATATCTCTAGAACGAATGAGGAAGGGAAGTATGACTCATCATCGATCGTATCATATCAACTAAGGTACGATTTTATTCTTTCAGAAACACCATTATGTTGTGGCATTTTGGGTTGAGTGAGTTGTGACACTATGCCACAATTCTTGAGATGTTCATCAAACTCATAGCATAGATATTCGCCACCATGATCTAATCGTATGTCTTTAACCGTTTTACCTAGTTGATTTTCTACTTCATTTTGGAATACTTTGAAGATTTCAAAAGCTTCATGTTTGTGTTTCATGATATACACATATCCAAATCTACTGAAGTCATTAGTAAATGTAATGAAGTATCTTTCATTGCTTCTGGTCATTATCCTAAAAGGTCCACATACATCAATATGTACGAGTCCTAAATGATCATAAGCTCTTTCACTGAGACCGGTAAAAGGAGCTTTGGTCATCTTCCCACATAGACAAGATTCGTAAACATCAAAAGACTAAGCCTGTTGATTCTAGGATTCCATCCTTTTGAAGCTTAGTGATGCGAGTTTTGTTTATGTGACCAAGTCGACAATGCCACAAATAAGTTTTATTAAAGTCCGACTTTGTTTTCTTATTTGTTAAATTGTTATTTGAATTATCTTTGTTGTATGAACTGTTTAAATCAATCTCATATATTTCATTATTCGGAGCAGTCAGAAAATAGAATATATTATCTTTAAACATGGATATGTTTCCAAAATAAAAGTCAAATTCATAATGAAAACCCTTGTTCATACAAACAAAATGTAGAGATAATATTCCTAGTTATACTAGGTACATAACAACAATTGTTTAATACAAGATAAAACCCATTTGCAAGTAGGAGATCATATTGGCCTATGGCATTCACGGCTACACGATAGTCGTTTCCTACATGTAATTCCAAATTGCCATCTCGTAGTTCTCTAACATTCCTTAGTCCCTGCAAATCATTGCACATGTTAGTACGACTTTCGGTATCGAATACCCAAGAGTTGGTACGGAATGCATATAATTCAATTACATATATACCTAAGGTACTGATCTTATGGGTCTTATTACTCTTAACTTCCTCCTAATATTTGGGACAATTGCGCTTCTGATATTGCCTAAATTATACATATATTTCGGGCAATATCAAGTGCTTAAACATGTGTTTTTGGTATTATCTAAAGATAAAAGATACTTATAACGCCAAAATTACCAAAACACAGGAAAAATGGCTTTGCGGATTAAGAAGGAGCTGGATTCGAGCTTAAAGACGAAAAAGCCAATCAAGAGCCATATCGAGACCCTATGCTGACCAAGAAATCGCGACGCGAAGAGAAGCAAGACAGAAGAATCCAGATGCTACAGCACTCGCAACGCGACGGAAGGACTGGTCACGACGCGAAGCCCTAGGACGCGACAATACCAACTTTGTAATCGCGAGACTACCAACACAACGCACTAGCCAGACCAGTGGCCGACCAAAAGCAGCACTCGACGCACCCTCGCGACGCGACGGACCCATTGGTCGCGACGCGAGCACTGTATCTCAGCAAGTATAAATAGAAGCCTCTATGCACGATTTTTAGACATAATTAGAGGGCAAGGAAACTATAGTTCAGATATATTTTCGTGTATTTATCATTTTTACATGTTATTAAGAGTGATTTTCATAACATGAAGGAGCTAAGATCTTCATTATAAGCAAGGATTCATCGATTGTAAACCGGTTGGTATCTTCTATCATGACTTCTTCATATTGTTGTTGTATATTTGATACCATGCTAGGCTAGATCCCTGTAGCTTTTGCCTAGGTGATGTTGATTCATTAATATAAATATATGTTGATCTAGTTCTTGATTCGAGTTAAATATCGGTTAGGATATATAATTTGCATGCTATACATATTGAATGTGATTAAAGTTTGTATTCTTGATATCCATCTTCATATGATTAAGTTTATTGACCATTTAAACGTATTGATCATATGCACCATTTTGATGTGTAATTGACAACTATATATCATTGGACTAGTTATTGACCATTTAACTAGGGAAGTTATTTTAGTTATAAACTTGATTAGTGAAATAAAACTTATATCACATTTAGTTGCAACTCATGACCATTGATTGTATGAACATATCACTATGACCATTAGGGTATGGACTATGTTTGCATGTTAGATTATATTAATATTTCACGATTATAAGTTATTTAGTTACATGACCATTGTGCTATATTAACTTAGAAATCATAGAATTGGTGACTTGACCATATGATCCTACCACTTAATGCAACCTATTTTAACTCATTGCACATAATCAAAACTAGTCAACATAGGTTTATATGAATCAACAAATCCTAGGCGAAAGCTTCCCTTGTTATCATTTGATCATATTATCTCTTTATTGTCGTGTTGTTACGATAGTTGTTATTTATTATTTTTCCTATTTTACAAGAATCCAAAACTTGGTTTTACGAGTTTTCACTAAAACTCGCCTCTAAACCATTTGACTAAGAATTGCAAACTTTAAGTTAGTTAACAACTCCCTGTGGAAATTCGATACCTTTACTTACCAAAACTATACTATTAAATGATCGAGTAATGCTTGCTCGTAAGTCTAATAGTCAAATAATAAGGTAAATAATTGGAATAAGACTTAAATGACATGACAACTACAAGTGAGTTGTTTTGACGACAACAAGTTTTTGGCGCCGTTGCCGGGGAGTTATTCAATTAATTTTATTGTTTACAATTGTTAATCAAGCGATCATTTTTACGGTTTTTACTGTAGAAAGTTAAAATTTCAAGTTTGTTTCAAAACTTTCATGTATTTCTCTCTGTTTGTTTACTAAATAATTTTAAGACCCGCTTGCAATTTATTTAGTTGTTTCAAACTAAATTGATTATCAATCCAACTATCATGCTAGTAATTCTACTTACGAGAACGGTGTCAGAATAGACAGATCCGGTTTGGTTGTTGGATTTTCGAAAGGTCATTGACCGAAAGAGTCCTGCCTCCCTACTATCCTGCCTGGCCGTTCTTTATTTGATAGTCAACGCATTATAGTGGATTTGATAAGATATTCGGCTGTTATAACTGATTAATTACATAAAGGTTTTAAAGGTTTTAAACTTTTTGTTCCATTTGTTATATATATATAAAAAAAGAAAAAAAAAAGAGAGGAAGCACCCAACTTGAAAACAGCTTCTAATGTGTAGTTTATGACCCAAAGTTCACAACCGAACATCATACCTGCACTGAATGAACCAGAACGTGAGTTTAATGCAATGAGAAGAATAAGAAGAAGCATTTTTCCGAAAGAAAAACCTAGACAAGAAATGGACATCCCAGTAAACGAGCAAGAACCAACTTTGAAAGCATATTACAACAGAGCATGAGACGGAACAGGACCAAGTCTTGTACGGCCCAAGATACCGGAAAATGCAAATTTTGAGCTTAAAGGCCATTGCCTTTCAGCCCTTAAGGGCATTACTTTCAAAGGAATAGTAGAAGAAGATCCAGTCGAACACATCGAGCAAGTCACAGAAATCACTGACTGTTTCAACATTCCAGGAATTTCCTCAGACGCGATAATGCTACGAATCTTCCCGATGACATTACGCGAAGGAGCAAAGAAATGGTTGAAAAGACTGCCTCCAGGTTCCATCACTACATGGAACGGACTAAAACAGGACTTCATAGAAGAATACACTCCACCGTCCAAATAAAATAAACTGAAAGCAAAGATTCAGAACTTTCTCCAAGACGAAGATGAAACTTTGTACCAAGCGTGGAGTCGATTCAAGGAATTGATCCAGGATTGTCCATAACACGACATGGACAAACACCAAAAAGTTCAGAAGTTCTACGACTGCATCAACACACAAACAAGACAACTACTAGACGGGAGAGGTCCCCTCATCAACTTAACCGCTACCGAGGCTTATGAACGAATTGAGGAACTGGCAAAACATTCTCATCATTACCATTCCTCAAGAGATCCATCATGCCGAAGGAAGTTAAAAGAAGAGGCAGTGGAAGGAATGTCCGCTATTCACAACCGATTGGATCAATTTGGGAGAGATCTATAAAAGATGACTCAAAATATCCATGCAATAACGGTAGGATGTGACAATTGCAGCGGTCCTCACTTACAGAAAGACTGTCCATACGATGAAGATGGTAATAAGAAAGCAGAAGCTTGTTACTCATCTGGAGACAGATTTGACTTCCCGATACGTAGAAACAACTGGCGAAGAGGAAATGATTTCTACAACCAGCAACAAAGGCAACAACCACCATTTGAACGCCAGCAAAATACCTACAATCAACAAAAACAGTCACCACCAGGATTTAACCCACAACATAACCAAGAGAAGAAACCAAACTTGGAAGACATATTGGGTAAATTCTTGGAAGGGTCAGAAAAGAGACACACAGCAACTGAAGTTCAACTAAGAAATCAAGCCGCCTCTATCCAAAACATAGAGAACCAAATTGGCCAAATTTCAAAAGTGTTACAAGAAACACTACCAGGAACACTTCCTACCAACACCGAACCAAACCCTTGAGCACAGGCTAAAGCCATCACAACCAGAAGCGGAAAAATCATCCCACCAGCAGTCATTGAAGAAGCCATTAACTCAACTCCTGAAACACAAGAAGCTAAAGCTGGAAAAGATCCGGGGAGCACTAAGGATAAAGGAACAAAAGAAACAGCTTCACCTCAACCACATCAACCGACCATTCCATTCCCTCAACATTTGAAGAAGGAGAAGGAGGATAAAGAATTCAAGAAATTTCTTGAGCACTTGAAACAGCTGAGCATCAACATTCCATTCGTTGATGCAATAACACAAATGCCAAAATATGCCAAATTCCTCAAAGACCTCCTAACTAACCGAAAGAAAATGGAAGAGGTGTCACTGGTAACATTAAGTGAAAAATGTTACGCATCAATGATGAAGAACCTACCAGAAAAAGTGGGAGATCCAGGAGGTTTACATCTTCCTTGCACCTTCGGAAACCATGCCAGCAGCTATGGTTTGGCAGACTTAGGTGCCAGCATCAATTTAATGCCATATTCTTTCTACAAGAAACTAAATTTACCGGAACCAAAACCAGTTCGAATGACAATTAATCTTGCGAACAAGGCGGTTACATATCCAAGAGGGATAGTAGAAGACCTTCTGGTAAAAGTTGACAAGTTTGTTTTTCCTGTAGATTTTATCATACTGGATATGGAGGAAGATGATGAAGTCCCTATTCTTCTTGGAAGACCTTTCTTGGCCACAGCAAGAGCTTTGATAGATGTTCATGACACTAAATTAACCATTCGGGTGGGCACTGAAGCCATCACCTTTGGCATGGATCACACGATCAAACACTCAACGATGAGTGATGACACAGTCTTCCATATCGACAGCTTCGATTTAATATTGGAAGAGGAAGCCAGAGCCATAAGGGAACAAGATTATAGTCATGAAATGCAACTTGCTGAGAAAACATTCGATCCAGAAAAGGATCTGAAGGAGCTGGAAGAACTCTTTAAAAATGAACCACATTTCGCTAACCAAGAAGAAACGGTACTGCCAAAGCAAAAATCTCCTAGGAACCAGAACATCCCGGACATGAAGATACTTCCAAACCATTTGGAGTATGCATTTTTGACAGACACCAAGGAATACCCGGTTGTCATTTTATCTGAATTAAGCCAAGAAGAGAAAGGAGAAATCATGAAAGTTCTAAAGAAAAGAAAAGATGCTATCGCTTGGAGCATCTCTGACATAAAAGGAATAAGCCCAACCATCTGTTCTCATAAGATACTGATGGAAGAAGATTCAAAACCATCAGCACAGCACCAAAGAAGGCTTAATCCAAAAATGCAAGACGTGGTTGATAAAGAGATCATGAAGCTGCTCAATGCTGGTATCATCTACCCGATTTCTGACAGCAAATGGGTCAGCCCAATTCATGTCGTACCAAAGAAGGGAGGAATAACAGTCATCACCAACGAGAAGAATGAAGTTATACCTACCAGAACAGTGATAGGATGGCGGGTGTGCATCGATTATCGCAAATTAAACGATGCAACACGAAAAGACCATTTTCCTCTTCCCTTCATCGATCAAATGCTGGAACGATTATCAGGAAAAGCCTATTACTGTTTTTTGGATGGTTTTTCAGGTTACTTTCAAATTTCGATTGACCCAGAATATCAAGACAAAACGACGTTTACATGCCCTTTAGGAATCTTTGCATACCGAAGAATGCCTTTTGGTCTATGCAATGCTCCAGCCACTTTTCAAAGATGTGTCTCGGCAATTTTCCATGACATGATGGAAAACTCAATGGAGGTCTTCATGGATGACTTCTCGCTATTTGGTAACTCATTTACAGAATGTTTGTCTAATCTAGACAAAATGCTTAAAAGATGTGAAGAAACCAATCTAGTGCTCAACTGGGAGAAATGCCACTTCATGGTGAAAGAAGGAATAGTTTTGGGACACAAAGTGTCAAGACACGGTATTGAAGTCGACAAGGCAAAAGTTGTAGTCATTGCTAAACTATCATCACCGACAACCGTAAAAGGAGTCAGAAGCTTCTTGGGACATGCCGGTTTTTACCGGAGATTTATAAAAGATTTCTCAAAAATAACCAAACCTTTAACACAACTGTTACAAAATGATGTAAAATTTGATTTTAATAATGAATGTGTTAATGCTTTTGAATTTTTGAAGCTTAAATTGACTAATGCCCCGATCATGGTCGGCCCAGACTGGAACCTACCTTTCGAACTGTTGATAGACGCAAGTGATATCGCGTTGGGAGCCGTCTTAGGCCAAAGAATCGACAAGAAATTCAAGCCAATCTACTACATCAGCAAAACTCTGAATCCTGCCCAAGAAAACTACACAACGACTGAAAAAGAACTCCTGGCAGTAGTGTATGCTTTTGATAAATTCAGACCTTATCTAATTTTATCAAAAACCATTATCTACACAGATCACTCTGCAATCAAGTACCTGTTCAACAAGCAAGATGCCAAACCACGTTTGATTCGGTGGGTCTTGCTGTTACAAGAATTTGATATAGAAATTCAAGACAAGAAAGGATCCGAGAATTTGGCAGCTGATCATTTGTCAAGATTGGAAAATCCGGAGCAAAAGGCGAGGGAAGAAAAGGAAGTGAACGACTCCTTCCCTGAAGAACATGTAATGTCAATTCATGTTGATATGGAGACCCCCTGGTATGCGGATATTGTAAACTATCTTGCAGCCAAAGTGCTTGTAAAAGGGCTTACTCACCAACAAAAGAAAAAGTTCTTTGCCGATATCAAGTACTACATGTGGGATGAACCATACCTTTTTCGCCCATGTCCGGATAACATCATACGGAGATGCGTACACGAGAAAGAGATAAAAGATATACTCAAGCAATGCCATCAAGGACCTACAGGTGGACATCACGGAGCAAATTACACCGCACGAAAGGTGTTTGAAGCAGGCTTTTATTGGCCCACTATCTTCAAAGACGCAACAAATTTCGTCAAGACATGCGATCCGTGTCAGCGAGCGGGTAATATCTCATCAAAAAATGAAATGCCATTGCATTCTATCCAGGTATGTGAAATTTTCGATGTGTGGGGTATTGACTTTATGGGACCTTTTCCTAATTCCCACGGAAATAAATATATATTGGTTGCGGTGGACTATGTATCAAAGTGGGCTGAAGCAAAAGCCTTACCCACAAATGATGCGCGGGGTGTGGTTAAATTTTTGAAAACCATTTTTGCACGTTTCGGTGTCCCTAAAGCTCTTATAAGCGATAGGGGTACTCATTTTTGCAACAAACAAATGGAGAATGCTTTAAATAAGTATGGGGTAACCCATCGAATATCCACATCTTATCACCCGCAATCAAGTGGTCAAACAGAGATCACAAACAGAGCCTTAAAACGCATTTTAGAAAGATCCGTGGGAACAAGCCGAAAGGACTGGTCAGAAAAGCTTGACGATGCACTTTGGGCTTTTCGAACCGCTTTCAAGACACCAATTGGCTCTACCCCATATAGATTGGTGTACGGAAAAGCTTGTCACCTCCCAGTAGAGGTTGAACACAAGGCATTCTGGGCCTTAAAAACGTGTAACTTGGACTTTAATCTTGTCAGTACTAACCGTTTGTGTCAATTGAATGAGCTTAATGAACTAAGAAATGACGCATACGAAAACTCGGTTATTTACAAAGACAAAGTCAAAAGGTGGCACGATTCAAGATTGAAAGGAAACAAAGATTTCCAACCGGGGGAGAAAGTCCTACTGTACAACTCACGATTAAGACTTTTCCCTGGAAAACTAAAGACACGATGGTATGGTCCGTTCACAATCAAAGAAGTATATCCACACGGGGCTGTGGATCTTTTCAAGGAAGGTGAAGGAAGTTTCAAAGTGAACGGGCACAGGTTGAAAAGATATGAAGAATGCGTTCAAAACGAGAACGAACGCGAAGACATCCCACTCCAAACAGTAGAACCTTAGAGGGGAATGGAGTCCACCTAAAAAGACTCCAAATCTATGAAAAAGAAGCGCTTCCGGGAGGCAACCCGAGATTATTGATTGGTATGATTTATTTATGTCTTTCATGTGTTGTTAAAAAAATAAAAAATAAAATAATAATAAAAAAATAATTTTTTTTTAAAAAAATAAAAAAATAAAAAATAAAATATATATATATATATATATATGAGAATTTTTCTTATTTGAAGTTCATTTTAGTGTGGTGTGTTTTTATTTAATGGTGTGTTTTTCTTGGTGTGGTTGATATTTCTTCTGAGCATGGATGCAGAATTCAGGTTTAAACAGACGCTGGCAGTCAGTTCAGCATTCTTCTTCTGTGGAAAGATGTCCTAAAAACAAAACGACTCATTACCCAAGGGGAGTCCATTCCAATTAAACTCCTCTATGATTTAAAAGATATACACAATAAAATTATTGTATAAAATAAGTGTATGGTAAACAAGTCAAAACTGCAATAATTAACTGAGCCAAGTAAAAAAAATTTATCTTAAACATCTTTTCCAAAAAAATTGAATGCTAAGAAGGTAATTGTTAAGAAAAATGTTTTGAAAATATATTTGTAGGTTAAACTTGATTTTATTCTCTTATTTTCTAGTTTTTTTCGATATTTTCGTATAAAATTTAATTCTTTAAATGACAAGTAGTTAGAATGATAATTACAAAAGGTTTTGCATAAATAATGAAATAGATCCATTGAAAATCAAATTTTGTCAAAACAGGTTGAGTCAGTTTCCCTAATCGCGCGAATGCTATGACTAAATTGAGGAAAATAAGCCTCGTTAAAAGAACTTCGAATGAGAAATCTAATGAAAAGCGAGAATCAAGTAATGTTACACCATAAGATTGAGACTCAGGAAGGAAATTCAATCAGTGACCTTTGACATTCGAGCAAGTAGACATAAAATGGGGCCCACGGGCATTTCTACTCCTTATTACCTAAAACCAACTGGTTTGGGATAATATTGTCGAAAGCTCGCTACACGGGTGTCATCGAAAGTCACGGGATTTCCTTAGTGGCCTTTGGAATTTGAATTAGTAAACTCTGTACAGTTGTGAGTTGAAAATTTGTAATCAAGAGTTCCATAGAAACCCACGAGTTTAAAAGGTGCGGTAAAAATGGAGAAAATAACTGAACTTGATAAACTTAGTCCAGCATAATTTTTGGGAAACTTGACAAAAGATCTTGAGGTAAAAGAAATTTTTAAGGGTGTATTCAATGTTATGTAAAAATGAGTATTTTTCAATCTAAAGACTTGTCATTAATAGAAATAGATTTTATGTAAAATTTTGGAAAGTTAGAAATACGTACATAAGATTAGGTATAATCTACTATGTTTATTCTTAACATCGGTAAATAATGCTAGATCTGTGATAGCATTCGGAAAGTTGTTTGGATATCAAATTTCTTAGCTGGGTTTTAAATTGTAGTTTGCTTGAGGACAAGCAAAGTTCAAGTGTGGGGTATTTTGATATTGCCTAAATTATACATATATTTCGGGCAATATCAAGTGCTTAAACATGTGTTTTTGGTATTATCTAAAGATAAAAGATACTTATAACGCCAAAATTACCAAAACACAGGAAAAATGGCTTTGCGGATTAAGAAGGAGCTGGATTCGAGCTTAAAGACGAAAAAGCCAATCAAGAGCCATATCGAGACCCTATGCTGACCAAGAAATCGCGACGCGAAGAGAAGCAAGACAGAAGAATCCAGATGCTACAGCACTCGCGACGCGACGGAAGGACTGGTCGCGACGCAAAGCCCTAGGACGCGACAATACCAACTTTGTGATCGCGAGACTACCAACACAACGCACTAGCCAGACCAGTGGCCGACCAAAAGCAGCACTCGACGCACCCTCGCGACGCGACGGACCTATTGGTCGCGACGCGAGCACTGTATCTCAGCAAGTATAAATAGAAGCCTCTATGCACGATTTTTAGACACAATTAGAGGGCAAGGAAACTACAGTTCAGATATATTTTCGTGTATTTATCATTTTTACATGTTATTAAGAGTGATTTTCATAACATGAAGGAGCTAAGATCTTCATTATAAGCAAGGATTCATCGATTGTAAACCGGTTGGTATCTTCTATCATGACTTCTTCATATTGTTGTTGTATATTTGATACCATGCTAGGCTAGATCCCTGTAGCTTTTGCCTAGGTGATGTTGATTCATTAATCTAAATATATGTTGATCTAGTTCTTGATTCGAGTTAAATATCGGTTAGGATATATAATTTGCATGCTATACATATTGAATGTGATTAAAGTTTGTATTCTTGATATCCATCTTCATATGATTAAGTTTATTGACCATTTAAACATATTGATCATATGAACCATTTTGATGTGTAATTGACAACTATATATCATTGGACTAGTTATTGACCATTTAACTAGGGAAGTTATTTTAGTTATAAACTTGATTAGTGAAATAAAACTTATATCACATTTAGTTGCAACTCATGACCATTGATTGTATGAACATATCACTATGACCATTAGGGTATGGACTATGTTTGCATGTTAGATTATATTAATATTTCATGATTATAAGTTATTTAGTTACATGACCATTGTGCTATATTAACTTAGAAATCATAGAATTGGTGACTTGACCGTATGATCTACCACTTAATGCAACCTATTTTAACTCATTGCACATAATCAAAACTAGTCAACATAGGTTTATATGAATCAACAAATCCTAGGCGAAAGCTTCCCTTGTTATCATTTGATCATATTATCTCTTTATTGTCGTGTTGTTACGATAGTTGTTATTTATTATTTTGCCTATTTTACAAGAATCCAAAACTTGGTTTTACGAGTTTTCACTAAAACTCGCTTCTAAACTGTTTGACTAAGAATTGCAAACTTTAAGTTAGTTAACAACTCCCTGTGGAAATTTGATACCTTTACTTACCAAAACTATACTATTAAATGATCGAGTAATGCTTGCTCGTAAGTCTAATAGTCAAATAATAAGGTAAATAATTGGATTAAGACTTAAATGACATGACAACTACAAGTGAGTTGTTTTGACGACAACAGCTTCCAATGTCCCTTCTCGTTGTAGTGAAAGCAATCAGAGTCTGTAGTAGGTTTGGAGAATGGTTGGTGGAATGAGGCTTCCATTTACCCTTTCATTTGTCCTTCTTAAGGACCTTTCCTTTTCCCTTCCCGGTAACATTACTAGTTTTCTTCTTGGAGACATGACCCTCACGGATCATGAACACTTGATTCCCCGACTTCTGGATATTTCCCTCGACATTTTTGAGCATAGAGTGAAGCTCATTGATGCTCATTTCCCAATCATTCATAGTAAAGTTCAACATGAATTAATTAAATGATTTTGGCAAAGAGGTAAGGATCCAAACTAGAATCCCTATTTTGGTTCACACCCAAGAACACCAAAAGAAGAAACCGACAGAACCTTCTTAAGGTTGGAGGCAAGAGATCAGGAACCCTAGTTAGGATTTACTATTTTCGCCAAAATGGGGCACGGAGGGAAGGCTCTATGTGGCAGCACAAATAGGAGGGAAAGGAGCAAATAGGGTTTGATTCCTAGCTCTCTATTTATAGGGAAGGTTTCTCTTAGCCACAAAGTTACCTCCCTTTTGACACTTTGCCCCATGAACTGTTTCTAACAATTAAACCCCTTTAATTAGTTAACATCGAGTCTCTCTAATTAGTTCTTTCAAATTAATTCCAAATTAATTTCAAATTAGTTACTAATTAATTTATCATAACATGAAAAATTAATAAACTAGTTTATGATAACAAGGAGTTCATTGATGTTGGGGACAACACCACGATTACCAACGAAATCCTTCAATCATGTAGTCTCTTTTACAAAATCACTACCTACTATATACTCGGACTCACGCATGGAGAAGCAGCCACTGATTTTTTTCTTGAAACTTTTCCAAATTTCCACCCTAAACATACTAAACATATCTCTTTGTTTTCTCATATGCTTAATAACATTCTCAACCGCCGTCCAACGACTTCTCGCCATGTTTGCTCTAAAATAGGCTCACTATGCTCAAAACATACGAGACATCAGGTCGAGTACATGTCATTGCATACATGATCGATCCTATAACAGAAACATATAGGATTCGACTCATTCTGTCCACTTCTTCTCTAGTACCGGGGCATTGATCTTTAATCAATTTTCTGGCATCGGTAGAAACCCTTTCTTGGAGTCATGGATCTTGAATCTCTTCAAGATCATATCAACTTATGTACTTTCGCTAAGTCCTATTAGACGCTTATGAAACATTGAGACATCGTTTCCTATAAGTAGTATGTTATATTACATACAATACTAGCAAGACTACAACACTCCCACTACCTTTGACACAAACACATGTAACACCCCAAAATTTTTTCGCGAATTATTTTAACTTCCAAAGATAACTTTTAAAAAAATAGTTATAAGTTTCCAAATTAAATAAGTAGCTCAAACCCAAAACATGGCAAAATACTAAAGTAAAGTGCGGAAGCATAACATGACATAGTCCCAAATAAATAAAAATCCTAGTAATGGCAATCCCGGTGCTCCAGTCAAGCCTGAGCCTCCTTGATCTTAAAACCTGAAAATTGTTTAAGGAAACCGTAAGCAATAGCTTAGTGAATTCAAACACAACCATCATATTAATATTCATATTTACCAGCCCTAATTCATTTCCAACTATAATTATAAAAACTAAGCAAAGAACGAATTAGTGCTTATATAAAATAGGACAGACTTATAGGTTTGAGCCACACCGGGTAAATCCCGTATCCTTTGGCCCCGATCCCCGCACCTTATAAAGAGTATAACGTTGGTGATCTTACCTAACTACCCCTCATAGTAATAATCAATTACATGCAGTGCACATGTACGATTTATAATAATAATATAACATGCTTTAAATAATAAATCTAAACAATCACACACGAGCTAACTAGCAAATACAAACATCAATACAACGGTGTGAGAGAACTCACCTTGAGTGAGTGATATAACAGATAGAAGTCAATATATGGCTACCAAGCTTATGCAAACTTCAACACTTCACCTAATTAAGACTAAAGGTTAGAAGGATGAAGTTGTGAATCTAAGGAATGAGAAAGGAGTAATCACAGCAAGGTCTCTAAAACAGACCTGCTGTTCAAGACTGAATTACTCCAAAATATAAAACAGAAGCATAGGCTTAAATAATTTTTACTAGAAACTACAATGACTTAGGTTTCCAGAACCATAAAGAACTCCTCCTAACTCCAAAGGATGAGAAAGATATAAAATTTACAAAAAGACGTGTCACTGTTGTCTTCAGACGGACAGATAGGTGGTGTTGGCCAATTCTACCCAACTTTTGGGTGGAATTAGCCCCAACCAAAAATCAAAGGAACAAAAGACACATAAACACAATCCTCAGAGTTGGAATCGATTAAAAAGGGTTTCCCAAGCTCTGGATATAAAAATCACATTGTGGACAATCACATCACCAGTAATAGCTGGTATATGTCCACTGATCTGGAGTATGGATCCATTCTAACCAAGTTACAATTAGAATTAACACCCCATATGCTCCATATCTTTAATTCGTAATGTAAGGAACATGTGGGAACTTGGAATCACCCTGGATCATTTCCCAAGCCCTATAAATGATAAAAACAAAATGACATATCACAGCAGATCCGGATTAGACCTAACAGCAAAGAAGCTGTTATTTCCCATAGATAAATTCCTTTTCAATTCCTTTTCAGCGAGAGTGGTCTTCTTAAGAAAGTTACCCAACTCAATTTTTGAACTTTGGTCACTGGTTATGGGTCCATTTGAATCCTAGAACTCGAGATATGATTTTTACAAGAAGGGAGACTCACCAGTGAAATCTGACAGAAACCCTAGGTTATGTTGCAAAATTCATAACTCAATATCTAGACCTTGAAATCAACATCCATCCGGTCAGAACCTTCATATATGTCTTAGGAACCTTTGGTTAAAGGTTCGTAGCTATCCAACCTTTCAATCTCCGGGAATCGTCCAAACACTGCGACTGTTTTCTCAAATCCGGGAATAAAGAGAGATATAGAGGGAGAGAGAGTGTGTGCTTTGAGGGGGAAGGGAGAGAGAGAGAGAGCCGTGAGGGAGAGGGAGGGGGTGAAATGAAGGAAATTAGGGTTTTGAGCCCTAATATACTAGGTTAAATGGGCTAAGCACTTAAGCCTTTGGGCTTGAAAATACTTAAGCTCTAATTGGGTTTGACTATAAAACCTATGGATTTAATTATATGATTAAAAGATGACAATAATTATAAGCCCAATCTTTTAATTAATCAGATCTTAATTAAGTAAATTAATATAAGATCACATAATTAATTAAATAAAATAAATAAACGTACCGGGAAAAACCGGGCGTTACAACACATGAATCATATTGGCTTCTAGAAAATTCAAACTCTTTGAACTTTTCATGAAAGCAAATATTCCAGCTACGAGATGCTTGTTTAAGTCCATAGATTGATCTCTCAAGCTTACACACCCTATTTGGATATTTGGCATGTATAAAACCCTCTCTTTGTGCCATATGCACATCTTCTGAAAAGATTTCGTTAAGGAAAGCAATTTTAACATCCATCTTTCAAATGTCATAGTAAAAAATATAGCTATGCAAGCAATATCGGAATAGACTTCATCTTAGCTACTGGTGAGAAGGTTTCCTCATAATCAATCCCTTAACTCTGAGTATAACCCTTTACAACCGGTCTAGCTTTGAATGTGTGTACATTCCCAACCATGTTGATATTTTTCTTGAAGATCCATTTACACCCAATGGTTTTAAGGCCATGTGTAGCATCAACAAATTCCATTGGTTATTATACATGGACTAAATCTCGCTCTCCATGGTCTGTTTCGATGTGGCAGCCTCTGGATATGTCGTCGCTTCCTTTTAATTGGATGGCTTATCCTCACTAACCAATGCATTATCACTGATTATTGTGTCACCTTCAGTAATATGGAGACCATATAACTCGGGAGGGTAACTAACTATACTGATTATTGGTTGAACCGAACCTAACAGAAATTCAGACCCACCCTACAAGACCAGTTCCTGATTTTCTAAAACTATAAGTCCCAAACTCTCTAGATCTATAACGGTATCAATCAAATCGCTTAATTGTGTGGAATCCAATCAAGCGATAGAAACGAAACAATCAAAAACACGCGAATAAATCTTCAATGCACACACTTGGAGTAAACAAATGTCGGGTACATAAGATCTATGATGATCAACTTAGCACGGTTCCCAAAACGATCAACATGACAATGACGGCTGTAATAGGCTTATATACCTACGCCTAAAACCATAAGCCCACCGAAATCAGAACAGCCCAGCCCACCGAAATCCAAGTGATTTCGGTCTAACATGATCGAGAACTAGGGAATTTTCGGTCCTTGACCGAAAACACCAAACAACCTATAAATTTTGACTTAAACACTTTAAATGCAAAGATTAAACCAACTAAAATATGTCCTAACAATCTCCCCCTTGGTTTAATGCTTTCATTTGACTTCAAGATTCATCTTGTTCTAGGCCTTCGGTTGTACACTGTAGAAAAATTCTAACAATCTCCCCCTTAAATGTCATTAGGAGTAGATGTTTATAGCTTTCAGTTCGTTGCAGAGACAACTTTATCTTTAGGATTGGACTGTCTTCAGATTTAAATTTGAACGCTCATTAGGTGAACATGCTTCTTGCATAGGTTTTAAATCAGCACATCCAGCTTTGATTTGACTTTGATGAGGACTTGGAGTCTGACTCTTCCTCTTCACTTCCTAAATCACATAGGTTCAAATGTAGCAACCAAACTGTTTGAAGAGGAATTCAATGCAGCTTGTCGCATGGAATTATGCTTCACCTTTCTTTGAGGATAAGATGTTTGTGTTGAAACTATTGAACTTCACTTTACGATCCATCACTCGAAAATCTTGAATTGTCTTATACTGGCGCTTCATGAAATGAACGATGACCGAAAATCATGTGGATTACAGAGTCATAAAGATTCGCACAACAGTTGTTCAAGGACCCAGCCTTGGCTCAAGAGGAGACTTCTCGCAGTATTTTTGTGAACCCGGAGGAACGCACTGCGATTGTTTGAGTATCGGATAACTACTCGTGGCCATTTTGATTTTGTCCCCTGCATATCCTCAATCAAAGATCTCAATGCAGTTATCAAGTCAACAAGTTGACTTGGCTCTTGGAGAGACGTTCAATGGTATCCAAACTCTACGGAGTGTACCATCTTGGTGCCAATTTTGGTTCCGATGAAGTGTTGGGGTCTCACAGCTATTGTGGTAGTCAACAGCGATCACTGACCAAAAGTTTCGATGTTTCAACAATGCGAGGTAAAACCAAATTGAATCACGATCATCTTAATTAGAAGAAAATTAGGGTCAAGAGTGTTATGAGCGTGTAATATATATTGGTTCGAGATATACCCATCGGCAAGACTTTTGAATTGTCATCAATGTATGATTTATTACACAGCATCATCCAACTCTTAAATTAGAGGACTTGTAGGTAAGAATGGTTGTTGATGCCTCAAATTTACTACTGGTGTTGTAGCAAAGATCACTAACATAGAGTTTTGAAATATCATCACCATTTGGTTTTAAATGATGAATCGTCTATTTCTTGCATGAGAAAATAGAGTTCCGAAATATCATCGCCATTTGGTTTTAAATGATGAATCCTCTATTTCTTGCATCAGAAAGATAGAGAGGGTGAGAATGGATTGGTGTGTGTGATAGACTACGATAAGCAATCTAACCATCAGGCATAGAATTTGTAACTCTCGAATCTGAGTGGCTTTACTCAAAGTGTCTAGAAGTTTGTGTTACAGAAAACTTGAGATTGGTTTGAGAGAAAAGTTGTTAGTGCTTCATACTCATTGTGGTTTACCAATGAGAGTCATCAGCACATGATATTTTGTCTCAGCAGTGACTGGTACAACTCAGCAGTGAATGGTACAGCTCAGTGCGTCGTCGACAGGTAAGGAATGTTTTAGTGAATCATGGTAATAGTGAAACGCATCTTTGACATGAGATTTTGATCTGTATTCCTGATTGGTATGGATCAGGAACATTGACGATCGTGTAAGTTGTGAAATTAAAATATTATTAGATTTTTTAATTTTTGAAAGGAAACACATAAAATAAAAACATATTTTTGTAATTTTTTAAATTTTATAATTTTTGTTGGTTCTCATTCTCCCCCTAAATTTGTGCATGGAAGAGAATTAGCAAAAATAAAACATGAACAAATTTAACTAAAAAATTGTACAATATTGTTAGATGCATTTTATGCATCTTTTCTAAGCCCTTTTTCTATTTATTTGTTTATATTTTTTAACCATTTACATGCATTTGTAGTTATTTTCCGGGAACTTCGATACTTCATAAGTTTGGTGTGTTTTTCAGGATAAATGGAAGCATGGAGCGTGTGGGATAGCTTGGAGCAACTTTGGATGATGGCATGGAGCATAAATGGAGCATTTGAAGTGATTGGAAGCAGCTTGGGAGCATGGAATTGAAGTTGTAGTCATTTCGGAGCTGAAAAATGAAGAAACGGAGCCTGCTTGAAGAACACGGGCCGTGTCCCTATCAACACGGGCCGTGTAAAGCCCAAAAATGCAAAATATTAACAGAGCCTTTTAACTCGGGCCGTGTCCAACTCAACCCGGGCCGTGTCCGACTCGACTGAAGACTCTGATGAAGAACACAACCCGTGTTCATTCCAACCCGGGCCGTGTTGCCTATAAAAACTGTCACTTTGACAGTTTTGGTCACGGTTTTAAGGCTGTTTTTGGGAGTTTTTGAGAGAGACTTCATTCAAAACGGAGAGAGTACGAAATTTGAGAGAGATGATACTTCAAGAACACATTAGGAACAATTGATTTTGCTTTAGAACTTTGTTTGTAAGTTCATTTCGGTTAATTTCTTGTTGTTACTTAGTAGAGTTCTAATCCGAGCATGTGTGGCTAAGACTCTATCTTTTCTGGTTCTTTGAAACTCATGACATGAGATTGTGAAGCATTTGGTTAAAACTATGTTGCATTTTATGTTTAGTAGTTCAAGTTTAATGTTGAATGCTTTAAATGGTTCTTATATTGAGTTCAATTTGGCCAATTGAATTGATGTTTGAATTGTGATAGTCATGTTCATTTGTAGAACCCGTAATTGTTTTATGAATGGATGTTTGTGACAACATTGGTTTCAGCTTATATAAAGATTGATTCTAATGTAACTTGAATTACATACTTTTACGCATCCGAGCATTTGAGATGTATTGAGTATTGTTGGTTTGTTCAATTAAGTCTTAATGCATTTTTCTAGTATAATTCAAGAGCTGGTTTGAATCTTTACTAAGAAAGATAGATGTTGATCAAAGAGCATATTTTGATTACATACTTTATGAACTAAGGATATTAGAGTTTGTTAATACCTCGAGAAATCAACTTAAACGTAATCTACATAGTTTACAACCGTAAATTGCAATCTCATGTTAAATGTGTTTTATGGAACCAGATTCTCATTTTATTGTATTTTATTTGATTAATTTTGAACGTTTAGTAATTTAGTTTTTAATACAACAAACCCCCTATACATCCATTATACTAATACTAAAGTTTGGCATTTACTCTTGTCCCGTGTCTCTGTGGACCGACCTTGCTTACCCTTTACTATTTTAATAGTAAATTGAGCAGTGAACACGAACTTAAGCTTTATATATATTATCTCAATTTATTTGTTGAATTGACACTTCAACAAATTGGCGCCGTTGCCGGGGACACGGCAGTACTAATTGTTTATGCCGAGATCTTTACATACAGGTACACCAATTCCAGTTGATTCGGAGATTGAAAAGACAAAAAAGAAGCTACGGAAACAAGCTAAGCTTCGGAAGAGGCAACAGCCGGGTTCTAGAACTTCTACATCATCAAACCCTCCAATCATCAACATTTGGAAGGAAATAACCCTTTCAAGTGAAACCGAAACAGATACACCATTTTCATCACCCCAATATTCATCTAGAGGACCCTCACCACCATTATCACCAATACAAAATACCCCACAACCAAATTTCACAATCCCCATAATACCCGAGGTAGAGATCACCGGATCTCCTACCCGAGATATGGCTGCCGAGAGAACCTTATGTGATTGGGCGACTCAAGATGTCACCCAACAACCGTTATGCATCACCTATCCCGCAATGATGAATCTTGAGCTGAAGTCGGGATTGATCCATTTGCTACCGAGTTTTCGTGGATTGGAAAACGAAGACCCCCATAAATTTTTAAAAGAGTTCCATGTAGTTTGCGTCGGTATGAAGCCACATGATGTTACCGAAGACCAAATCAAGTTAAGGGCATTCCCCTTTTCACTTCAAGACGCAGCCAAGGAGTGGCTATATGACCTACCACCGGGGTTGGTCACTACATGGAATGACCTTGCGAGACTCTTCCTTGATAAGTACTTTCCAGAAACGAGAGCTTCAAGTTTAAGAAGTGAGATCATTGGTATTAAACAAGGGAAGCGAGAAGCCCTTCACACGTATTGGGAACGTTTCAAGAAGTTGTGTGCCTGATGCCCACAACATGGGATCAACAAGTATCAACTATTCTGGTACTTTTGTGAAGGCTTGACACCAATGGATCGAAAGTTAATAAATGCTTCAAATGGAGGTTCTTTAATTGACAAAAGACCGACTCAAATCCGAGCTTTGATAGAAAAGATGTTCGAAGATTCAAAGCACACGAAAATGGAAGATGAATGGTACGCAGACCCACCGAGAGGAGTCAAGGAAGTGTCAACTCCACATATAGAAAATCAAATTTCTGAGTTGACCAAGGCAGTGATGCAGCTCACAAAGGACAAGGGTGTCGAACCACCACCTCTTAGGGCATGTGGTATTTGTCTCCAATACGGGCATCCAACCGACATGTGCCCTATGCTTAAAGAAGATACGGAAAAAGTACAAGCAGTTGGTGGATACCAAGGCCAAAATCAACGAAACTTTAATCAACCGAGAAATCAAAACTGGGGATTTCCACAAATCCCGAATTACCAACCTAGACCACCAACACAAAGACAACTTTACCAACCTAATAACCATCACCAACCAAATTTTCAGCCATCTCCTCAACACAATTATCCCCCTCCTCCCCAAAATCACAACCAAGGAAGTAGTAGTGGCTCTTCAGGTATGTCCTTGGAGGACATTGTTAAAAGTCTAGCAACAAGTACCCAAACTTTCCAAAATGAGACAAAGGCGAGCATAAAAAGCTTGGAACAACAAGTGTCTCAACTTGCAAGCTCTATGAGCAAGATTGAGTCTCAAGGTAAACTACCACCGCAAACAGAGAAGAATCCAAAGCACAATGCATGTGCTATCACCTTGAGAAGTGGGAAAGGGTACGAAGGACCAAAAATGCCCGAATACGAAGAAGAGGAGCTGGAGATCAAAGGAGATGAAATTTTGAAGGATGACAACAACAAACCAAAGCAAGTCCCAATTGAAGTCAAGACAACACCACCACCATTTCCATCGAGGTTAAGAAATAAAAAACGTGAAAAAGAAGATGATGAAATATTGGAGCTTTTCCGAAAAGTCGAGGTAAACATCCCTCTCTTAGATGCTATCAAACATGTTCCTAGATATGCAAAGTTTCTCAAGGAACTTTGTACATCTAAAAAGAAATTAAGAGGCAAGAGAACGGTAAAAGTAGGCGAAAATGTTTCTGCAATTATATAGAAACGCCTACCAAAAAAACGCAAGGATCCCGGAGTTTTTGCGGTTCCTTGTAAAATGGGAAATCTTACCGTTCCACGTGCCATGTTGGATCTCGGTGCCTCTATTAATGTTCTACCATTTTCTGTTTTCAAAACTTCAAATTTGGAAACATTAAGGAGAACCGGCGTACTCATCCAATTGGCCGACCGTTCAATAGTACACCCGAAGGGTGTATTGGAGGACGTGTTAGTCTAAGTGGGAGAGTTAGTTTTTCCAGCGGATTTCTTTGTTGTGGACATGGGTGATGATGATGCACCAAACTTGAATTCCATTCTACTAGGGAGACCATTTATGAGTACAGCTTCCACGAAAATTGATGTTCGTGCGGGTACAATCTCCATGGAATTTGACGGGGATGTAGTAAATTTTAACATTTTCGATGCCATGAAATATCCAGCCGAAGTATCATCTTTAAATTTCGTGGATGTCTTTGAACCAATCACAGAAGAATGTTTTAATTTGACTAACCCCGATATTTGAGCTCTTGTTTTGGAAAGAAATATTGACAGGAATGCATTGAAGGAGCTTGCTGAAAAATTTCAACTTGATGAGGAGATTGAAGAGGTGGTCCAGGTGTTGGAACAACAGAAAATGGAGAAACTCAATACACCAAAGCTGAAAATACCGAGCACTACCAAGAAACTTCTCCCTTCTGTTGTACAAGCACCCGAGCTAGAATTGAAAGTTTTGCCGGACCATTTGAAGTACGCTTATCTTGGAGACAAAGACACATTGCAGGTAATCATATCGAACAAGTTGATGGTTGAGGAGGAAGAAGAGCTAGTCACCACCTTGAGGAAATACAAAGAAGCGATTGGGTGGACTATAGTCGATATAAAAGGCTTAAGTCCTTCACTTTGTATGCACAAAATTCCGATGGAAGATGATTACAAACCCTCAAGGCAAGCACAAAGACGCTTGAATCCTCCAATGATGGAAGTTGTGAAAAAGGAGATCTTGAAGTTGCTGAACGCCGGGACGATTTATCCAATTTCAAATAGCAAGTGGGTCAGCCCCGTGCAAGTTGTGCCAAAGAAAACAGGTATTACCATGACTGAAAATAAGCAAGGTGAGTTAGTCCCCACCCGTGTGCAAAACGGGTGGCGTGTGACAACGCCTAGTGATATTAAGTATTTTAGGCATTGTTGAGCCCTGTTCTTGGTAAAATTATATCAAATATGCATGGGTATTCTCACTTTTCGTGTCAGGACTTGTCTGGAGAAAAAGAACAGAAACAGGGACTAAAAGTGTACAAAAAGGAAAAAGTATGGAAATAATGCAAAATCAAGAGAAGACGTACGCGCGCCGCGGATTTATCTCCTGCACGACGCGGCTGTAAGGCGGTGAAACACATTTGAATGACGAAAAAACGGGGAACGGATAAGTACTCGCGCCGCGGATTTCTCATTTGCGCGGCGCGGTCACGGGAAATTTGCAACTATAAATAGAGGCATTTCCAGCCGAAAACCCTAGCAAAGACCGGGTGTAAACATCGACCTAGAAGCTCTTTGACTCGAGGATTCATTCCAGCAAGCTCATATTTGGTATTTTCATGTTTTAGATTTTTATTTCATTTTAGTTAAACATTTGTAAGCTTTGAGTTGAGTCTTTGGGTGTGACAACCATTGATCTCAGGCTTAGGGTTCTGTTTTTAGTAGTGTTTTGGGTTACTGATTTTGTATTTGGAATTCGGATTTGGTGAATACAATCATTCGGTTACGTTTAATTTTGGTTTTTCGGTATTTCGGATGCTTGTTGATATTTTGATTGTTGATTGTGTTTTGGATATTGTTTTGGACTTGGTTGGGACTGTTTTCCTTTGCTGAAAACAGTAGCTAATTAGGTTAGGATTAAGCATTAAACCTTGGTTAGTAACTGTTCTATTGGACTTTAACTAGCGGTAGTTTATGCTGCTTGGTTTTGCTAGTTTGAATGCCTTCACTTGCTTCTGGTTCAGAGATGTACTTCTGAGTTCAGAAAGTAACTAGGTCATTTGGACATAGCTTAGCTTGGCTTGGGTCATTTGAATATTGTTTGAGATAGAAGATAGAAATTAGTTCCTCCGACTATAGCTGTGACACTATTAGTTGGTAATCTCTCATCTAGGCTAACCACGTAGCTCCTGTGGATCGACCCTGACTGCACTATACTAGTGAATGTTAGGTTATTTCTTATTTTTGACCGCATGACGACCTCTGCGTGCACGTCAAATTTTGGCGCCGTTGCCGGGGAGCTGTGCGCTTAGGTTAGGTGAGTAGTAGGAACTCGTTTCTTATTTTTATGTTTGATTTTTGTTTGCTGATTTTTGGTATGTGTACATCCTTATAATGGGTGATTACATGTACTCGGATCAGTATTATGAAGATTATGAAAATCCGGCCGACACCTATTACGAGGATGATTGCTACAATGGATCATTCGATGACAATGGATGGCGGACCGAGGAGTCATCTCAGCCGGAGAATTCTGTAACTTTGGCCCAACTCTGGGTATTCATGTATAACAACTACCATGAACAGAAGGACCAGGCTGAAGCTCTTGAAAAAGTGCAAGCTTCTTTAGATATGTTAGAGGAAAGTTGGAAATGTTCACCACCTTTGCCAGAACCGGAGGTGAGTGATTTTTATACCAATGATAATGTGTGTGAACTTGCATCACCTGAATATGTGATGGAAGGGCATACACTGTGGGAAAATCAAGAGACCACTGAGATGGTCGAAAATGTTGTTAAGGAAGAGGTTGTAGGTGACAATGCTACCTCTGACTCAACAGCTTTTGATATGTTTGATGTTTTTGAAAATGTTAATAATGTTGATCTGGTGATGTGTGCACCCATACTATCACCAGACGATTTGATTGATGAGGATGTTGTGGAAGGGACTGTAAGTGACAGTACAGATCCCAGCCCAACAATTCCTGAAATTTTTGAAGTTGTTGATGTTTTTAGGGAAGGGGGTGTAGATGACAATATTACCCCCGACCCTGTGATTTTTGAAAATTCTGAGAAATTTGAAAGCAAGGATCTGATGATGGGTGACTTTGTACCACCATCAGATCAAACGAGTCACTCACTCTTGGTTCCGATCCACCTGTTGGACGATGGCCAAGAAGTTGATGTTGATGAGTTAATCTTTGAAAACAATAAAAAACATGATTTTATCACCACTCATGATCCATTCATGAATGGAAGATTAGATGTAATTAATACCATCGATGAGGACATATGGAAGCATCCTGATATGTTGCCTTCCGATCCCATTCGATTGGAAAATTTTTATTGGTACTGCAAGCCAAAATTGCAAAATGAAAATAACACGCAATATGAGAGCAACAAACGAGGCACAGCACAACTACTGGAAGCGGCACTGGGCGCGCTCCACATCAAACCTGTGATCTTGAAGAGATATAGAAGGAAGGACCGAGCTTGGAGGTTCAAAGCTACCTCCAAGCATTTATGGGAGTTAACTAGAAAGCAACAACTGGGCAGCAATAAGAGAACCAACAAGCCATTCGACCCAGGAAAGTTTGAGGGGCAGTGGGTCAGCGAAAGGACGGTGGTGACTGAAAATCAGCAAAGAAGGAAGGCGTACGATCCACCGTAGCTGTAGCAGGAGCAGCACGTCTGGCTGAAGACGTTAAACTTAGCGCTTGTTGGGAGGCAACCCATCGTGTCATAAGTAGGTTTTATATTTCTTAGGATTAATTTAGAAAATACATCAATCGTTTGCAGGTATTAGTGGTTTGAAGCAAGTGTGGGGTCGTGTGAAAAGGTTTTGAAATCTTCAAGACCGCGCCGCGGGTTTTGGAATTGCGCGACGCGGGTTCGAAACTCAACCCGATGCGCAGGGGTTGAATTAGCGACACTCGCGCCGCGGAAACGAGAAATGCGCGCCGCGGGAAACGATTAGACGGTTTTCGCCTTTATACGGTGAGCCGCGGCTCACAATTCAACCCACACGACTCGGAGCTCTGGTGATCAAAAATTTTTCGCATTTTTCTTGCTTATTGTGTTTCTACTACCAAGGTACGCTCTTTTAACTACTTATTAGCTGTTTAAACTAGTTATTAGGTAGTTAATTTTAGGGTTTTATTCAAAAAGTTCAAAAACTTAGAATCGCTAATGCTAGCCCATCGGGTGTTTGTTTTGCCAAATGGACACCATAGATGAGGTAGTCGGCACCTAGGCTACCTTCTGGTATGATTGGATTGAGTTTTAGCAGGTTAAAATGGGGATTTTGATCCCGGGTTTTCAAACAGCCGCACGCCGCGCCGCGCCCTTGCTCTTGGGCCGCGCCGCGGTGCGGTGGGGAAGAAAAGGGACTGATTTTGCAAAAAATTTTTGTTTTGTGGCTATATTTTCTTTTGCAGATAATGTTCAGATTGAACCACGCCTTCCTTCAGTTTCCCGCAGAGCTTGACAGTTCGGTAGAGTATGTCTCGCGGAGGGATGCACTGATTCGTCGCCGAGTTCTCGAGGCGACGGTTATAGACCGAGACATCCTGAGGGATGCAGGGCTTTGGGATGCGATCGAGCCGTTTCTGCATCGCACCTGGACCCACGAGGAGGCATCATTCACGTGCCGTGGCTGGGACCGGATTATGGCCACGGACAAGGACGTGGTCTACACCGAGTTGCTACTGGAGTTTATCTCCACCATCCGGTTCGCACCGCGGGCGGGGGACCCACGCTCCAGACTGGTGCGTTTTCGTCTGGGAGGTGTGCACAGGGAGTGCAACCTCCGGGAGTTTGGGAGGCGCACAGGCATCTACACTGAGCAGGACCTCCAGCACCGTTACTTCACCCGGTTCTTCGGGTCATGCATCCAGGGGGAGCCAGAGCGCCCTCCCAACATGGAGGTTTGGACACCGTTGTCCAATGTTATGTACGAGGCAGGGACCTCGAGGGAGAGCCACCTACGTGATCCACTTCACCGCCTCATGCACCGGATCGTCTCCACCTCCATCATGCATCGGGAGGGGGGCGAGAAGGTGTCGGGTGATGATATGACATTTTTGTGGGTTCTCCTCGACCCGTCCCGATTCCTCCATCTCCCCTACGCCCTCGCGACCGCTCTCTCCACCCACGCAACCGGCGCCTCCTCCAGCAGTCCACTAGCCAGGGGGTACTTCATCACCCGCCTGGCCCGCTCTTATGGCATTCTTACTGCCCCCGTGTCAGCTTCCTTGACAGCTCTATCTCCATCGCGCACTACAGCACGCACGTTGGAGAGGATGCTGCTCATTCAGCAGCAGCGACCGGGGCAGTACATCCGGGCACCGGCCGAGCTTCCTCAGGCACCTTAGCCTGCATTCGCCCAGCCCGGCAGGAGACGCCGGAGACCAGAGCCACCAGCACCAGAGCCGGCTCAGCCGCAGCCGGAGCAGGTCGACCCATCAGCCCTCCGCCGGTTGGATGCCAGGGTCACGCGGATTGAGGGCCAGCTCACATGCATTCTAGACCAGCTCGAGTGGATCAGGGAGGTTCTTATTCAGACTGTATCAGCACAGGGCAGGCACCCCCGACCATTCCCAGCCCGGTCTCACGATCATGAGGCTGGACCCTCCAGGCCACCGGGTAGTGATTGATGTATCTTTTTCTTTTTCTTTCTTTCTTTTTATATTTTTGGGATATATGTACAAACTTATGACACTTGTATCTATATATTTTTGTTCATATTTTATTTGTCATGTTTGTTTTAATTTATTTGTTAAGTAATGCATGCTATATCAAATTGAGAGGGAGTTGTTTCAGACAAGTGTGGGGTCACTGTGCCCCCTCCACTTGTCTTGACCACCGGCGTGTCCTACTGTAGCGCTACAACTCCAGCATATGAATCGGGAATCTTTTTCTGTACGCAATTATACCTGTGATATTGAGCACCAAGCAGTCTACCGTCCAAAAGGGGTAACTCTTTCTCCCTTGTTTTGAATTAATTTTTGTACAACGGGGACGTTGTACGGTTTTAAGTGTGGGGTGTGGACGGTCGAAAGAGATATTTTTGAAATTTTTGCAGAAATGATCAAAATTTTCAATTTTTAGCAATTTTTTCAAAATTTTTAATGAATTGCAATTTTGAAATGAATGGTTTGTGATTGTGATAGCACTAGTATTTTTCAAGAAATACTATTTAATTGTGATCATGCTATTAGTTAGTCAAATAAGTTGAGTTTTACGAGTTAGAAGAGTGAGATGTTTTATGATTGGAATTTAGGAAGGAAAAGTCAATCTGTGGCCTTTGTTGTTCGAGCCGGTAGGTCTAAAATGGGTGGACCTTACGCACCTTACCACCTAAGATCGTCTGGTCTGGGATGGTATTTCTGAAAGCTCGCTACACGGACAACATCGAAAGTCATGGACAATTCCTTAATGGCCTTTAGAATCTGAATGAGTAAGTACACTATATTGTGGACAGAAAGTTTATAATCAAGGGTTCTCTAGAAAGCCATGAATTCCAAAGAACAACTCAATTATGTTTTCACGAACTATTCCACTCTAACTCGGGGGACAATAAACTTTGAAACTAAACACAGTCAAAAATTGTTCGATTCTCTATTATAATTTGTTAAAAACTCTCTTGCTTGGGGACAAGCAAGGCACAAGTGTGGGGTGTTTGACAACGCCTAGTGATATTAAGTATTTTAGGCGTTGTTGAGCCCTGTTCTTGGTAAAATTATATCAAATATGCATGGGTATTCTCACTTTTCGTGTCAGGACTTGTCTGGAGAAAAAGAACAGAAACAGGGACTAAAAGTGTACAAAAAGGAAAAAGTATGGAAAGAATGCAAAATCAAGAGAAGACGTACGCGCGCCGCGGATTTATCTCCTGCGCGACGCGGCTGTAAGGCGGTGAAACACATTTGAATGACGAAAAAACGGGGAACGGATAAGTACGCGCGCCGCGGATTTCTCATTTGTGCAGCGCGGTCACGGGAAATTTGCAACTATAAATAGAGGCATTTCCAGCCGAAAACCCTAGCAAAGACCGGGTGTAAACATCGACCTAGAAGCTCTTTGACTCGAGGATTCATTCCAGCAAGCTCATATTTGGTATTTTCATGTTTTAGATTTTTATTTCATTTTAGTTAAACATTTGTAAGCTTTGAGTTGAGTCTTTGGGTGTGACAACCATTGATCTCAGGCTTAGGGTTCTGTTTTTAGTAGTGTTTTGGGTTACTGATTTTGTATTTGGAATTCGGATTTGGTGAATACAATCATTCGGTTACGTTTAATTTTGGTTTTTCGGTATTTCGGATGCTTGTTGATATTTTGATTGTTGATTGTGTTTTGGATATTGTTTTGGACTTGGTTGGGACTGTTTTCCTTTGCTGAAAACAGTAGCTAATTAGGTTAGGATTAAGCATTAAACCTTGGTTAGTAACTGTTCTATTGGACTTTAACTAGCGGTAGTTTATGCTGCTTGGTTTTGCTAGTTTGAATGCCTTCACTTGCTTCTGGTTCAGAGATGTACTTCTGAGTTCAGAAAGTAACTAGGTCATTTAGACATAGCTTAGCTTGGCTTGGGTCATTTGAATATTGTTTGAGATAGAAGATAGAAATTAGTTCCTCCGACTATAGCTGTGACACTATTAGTTGGTAATCTCTCATCTAGGCTAACCACGTAGCTCCTGTGGATCGACCCTGACTGCACTATACTAGTGAATGTTAGGTTATTTCTTATTTTTGACCGCATGACGACCTCTGCGTGCACGTCAGCGTGTTTGCATTGATTATAGAAAATTAAATACCTTAACTCGAAAAGATCATTTCCCACTACCCTTTATCGACCAAATGTTGGAAAGGTTAGCGGGAAAGACTCATTACTGTTGCTTAAACGGGTATTCTGGTTTCCACCAAATACCCGTTGCACCGGAGGATCAAGAGAAAACAACGTTCACGTGCCCTTTTGGCACATTTGCGTATCGGCGGATGCCTTTTGGGCTTTGTAATTCCCCCACCACATTCCAACGGTGTATGATGAGTATCTTTTCCGAGTATGTGGAAGAGATTATTGAGGTATTTATGGATGATTTCACCGTGTACGGTAATTCATTCAAAGAGTGTTTAGGGAATTTGACAAAAATTTTGCAAAGATGTATTGAGACCAACTTGGTTTTGAATTACGAAAAATTTCATTTCATGGTTGATCAAGGTCTCATTTTGGGTCATGTCGTTTCTGAAAAAGGTTTAGAGGTCGATAAAGCAAAAATTGATATAATCAAATCTTTACCTTGCCCTACATGTGTCCGCGAGGTCTGTTCTTTTCTTGGCCATGTAGGTTTTTATCGGAGGTTCATCAAAGATTTTTCAAAGCTCTCGCGACCGATGTGCGAACATTTACAAAAAGATGTAGAGTTTGAATTTTCTGATGCATGCAAACAAGCCTTCGACACTTTAAAGAACCTATTGGTCAGCACACCCATCATCCAACTGCCGGATTGGGAATTACCGTTCGAGATAATGTGCGATGCTAGCAATCATGCGGTCGGGGCGGTATTGGGTCAAAGAAAGGACAAAGTTCCCCATGTCATATATTACGCTTCAAAAACCTTGGATCAAGCTCAAAGCAACTATTCAACAACCGAGAAGGAGCTTCGCGCCATAGTGTTTGCTTTGGAAACTTTTCGTCAATATTTGTTGGGAACCAAGGTCATCTTTTTCTCCGATCATGCCGCGTTGAAGTATCTTATGAAAAAGAAGGATGCGAAGCCTAGACTCATTCGATGGGTGCTACTACTTCAAGAGTTCGATTTGGAGATACGAGATAAAAGCGGGAAGCAGAATTTGGTGGCGGACCATTTGAGTAGGATCATCAACAAAGAAGAACCGACACCTTTGAATGACTCTTTTCCCGATGAACAACTCTTTGCCATGCATGCAACAACTACTTGGTATGCAGATATCGTCAATTACTTGGTTACACAAACCTTTCCTTCCGACCTTACCCGTGCTCAAAAAGATAAAATCAAGAAGGAAGCGAGACGATATGTTTGGGATGAGCCATACTTGTGGAAATATTGTGCCGATCAAGTCATTCGGTGATGTGTTGACATGAAAGAGGTACCTTCAATCTTAGATTTTTGTCATTCACAAGCTTGTGGAGGACATTTTGGACCAAAACGAACAGCTCATAAGGTACTTGATTCTGGTTTTTTCTGGCCGAGTATTTTCTTAGACTCATACACGTTTTGCAAATCGTGTGAACAATGCCAAAAAGCTGGCAATTTGAAGGCCAAAGATCAAATGCCCCTCACACCTATCTTAGTGTGTGAGATTTTTGATGTATGGGGCATTGATTTTATGGGGCCTTTCCCACCGTCTTTTGGATTTTCATATATTTTAGTGGTGGTGGATTATGTTTCCAAGTGGGTGGAAGCAAAAGCCACCCGTACTAACGATTCCAAAGTGGTTGTAGATTTTGTAAAGTCGCAGATCTTTTCACGATTTGGTACACCACGTGCACTCATCAGCGACCGAGGAACCCACTTTTGCAATCGTACGCTAGAGACCGTCTTAAAGAAGTATGGAGTCACACATCGAGTCTCTACACCGTACAACCCTCAAACGAATGGCCAAGCCGAAGTCACAAACCGTCAAATCAAACAAATCCTGGAAAATACGGTGAACCCGAGCCGAAAAGATTGGAGTGTAAGGCTTGAGGACGCTCTATGGGCTTACCGAACCGCGTTCAAAATGCCTATCGGTATGTCACCATATCGTCTTGTATTTGGGAAACCATGTCGTTTGCCGGTGGAATTGGAACATAAAGCTTTTTGGGCGATCAAGCAATTTAACATGTGTGTAGAAGATGCCGGGATAAAACGCAAGCTGGATATTCAAGAGCTTGAGGAAATCAGAAACGATGCGTACGAGAATGAGGTGACATACAAGGAGAAAACGAAGACATACCATGACCGAATGATTTCACGAAAGGTATTTGAGAAGGGACAAAAGGTACTCCTTTACCATTCTCGTTTCAAACTTATTCCTGGTAAATTACGGTCCCGTTGGGTAGGACCGTTTATTGTTACTAGCGTGTTTAATCATGATGCAATAGAGATTTATAGTCAACAAACCGGGAAAACTTTTAAGGTCAATGGTCATAGGTTGAAGCCTTATTATGAAGGCTTTGTCACCAAGAATGAAGAGGAAGCGAAAGTGGATAGCCCAAGTTATAAGCATTGACATGATGACATATGGGCTACGTCGAGCCAACGACTATAAACGAAGGCGCTGACCGGGAGGCAACCCGGATTTTTAATTGCTTTGTGTTATTTAGTTTTAGACTTTTGCATTTTCATTTTCGGACAATTTTATTTTCATTTCAATTGTTTCCATGATTTTGTGTCTTACACACGGAAGGAATGATCAAAGTATCAACCACGCGGGTAATAAGGTACGTACACACGAAAAAGAGCGGTAAAACGGGCGAAAATATTCAAAAACCCAGAACACGGGTCGTGTTTTTACAACACGGGTCGTGTAATCTTAATTTCCAAACAGAAGGTTTTTCACAAGAAAACATGGGCCGGGTTTCATCTAACACGGGCCGGGTTTCATTTTCGCAAAAATAGCCTGTTTTAAATTTCCATAAAACACGGGCCGTGTCCATCATAACCAGGACCGTGTTTCATTTGTGCAAAAAGGGCCTGATCTGAATTTCGAGAAAACACAGGCCGTGCCCAAGAAAACTCGGGCCGTGCCCAAGCAAACCCGGGCCGTGTTCGTTGCGCGAAAAACACACTGATTTGCACTGTAGCCCAACACGGGCCGTGTTCGAACCGACCCGGACCGTGTTACGTGATCAGATGCTTCATTTAAGTTACAATTTTTCTGCACTTTTTTCCATTTCTACTCTCTTTCACGCACACGACAGCCCTACCCTCTCTTCATCTTTGCGATTTTCGACCCAAACCACTTGCAATCTTCACCCATTTTGTGCGATTACTTCAAGAAGGGTAAGTGTTCTTCATCTCCACTTCATCTTCTTCCGCATTTTGAAGCTTGGAAGATCAACAATGGTGAAAAAGGGGTTTTCAAACCCTAGGTCCGATTTTTGTGCAAAACTTTTGAATTCTTTCAATGTTTTTGCAGATTAAGCATGGGGAGACTAAGGATTGAAGATAAACAAGGATTACACGGTCTCAAACTTCCCGATCTCGCACCAATCCGCCCGGTATACTTCTTCCATACTATTCACCTTGTAATTTCACTTAAAGCTTGTGTTTTTGTGTAATTTTGTGCTCATTCCGTGTTGTACACTCCATTTCTAGATCATAAACCCATTTTCCCGCGTTTTGTCAACGAAAATTTGAATCTTGAAATTGTGGTCCCGTTCACACGTGACTGTCTTTGACTTTCCGTTGACTTTTTCCTCCGTGTCAAATTTCATGTGTTCTAAAATGGATGGCCCATCCCATAAGCGAAAGAAAACCCATGCCACTAAAAAGAAATCCACTCGACGCCAAGCAAGATCCCCGAGTCCCGAACCTTCTCCCGTCCTTCCTGACAATTGGGAGGTCCATTTTGTAGACCAACAACATAGGGCTCGGTTTGAAAATTTTGCAGGGCGCTCAATCGCGGCTCAAAAGTTTGCACACATAGATTCCTTGCGAGACTTGCATATCTTAGATGAGGTTCAAATGATGTTCCAACATATCGGTTGGGATAGCCTTTTAACTCTTCATGCCCCGTCTTACGACTTACCATCTAGGGAAATCCTTTCTTCGCTAGTCTTTCAGAACGATATGCTTTCTTTCCGTCTTGCCAACCGCGATTTCCATATCCATGTGGACCAAATTGCGGACTTGATTGGTCAGGATCTTAGTGATACCATTGATTCGTTCACTATGCGAATGACCCCTACTGTTTTATCACTAGGATGGCTTGCCATTACTAATACTGACAAATTCAAAGCAAGTTCCGCAAAGGCCTCTTCTATAGTTCATCATGTTCTCACGACGGCCCATCGCATTCTCGCCTCCGTTGTCTTTCCGCGAGAAGAGTTGGGTATCGTCACGGCTATAGAATTACACATTCTATTGTGTATGATAGGCAACTATCCCGCAAAGCCTCATTTTGGCCGTTGTGTTGTGCATCGGCTCCAACGAATAGCCCGTGCTAATAGTGGCCAAATTAATTGTGGTGGCCTTTTGACCTTACTTGTTCAAAGTCCGTACATTGGTCTTCAGTTCTCCCCAGAGGCACCCATTGTTCCGGGGGGCATTTCCTGACTACCAATGTCCTCGAGACTATGCACCTTTTCAAGCGTTTCCAAGGCGGACAATAATGGGCCACCCCCTCGCTCCATGATACTGCTGATTTATAGATCTTTAGCGGAAATGCTCACCAACTTCAAATCAATCCCGACCACACAACAATGGATTGGTTTTTGAATGCCATTCTTTATCCGGATCCCGCTACGCGTCGTCCGATCCGTGTCCCACCATCCATGGGTGACGCGGGTCCATCTTCCGTTCCTTCGAGTTCCCACCAAGCCGAGGGCTTATCCTTTTCTATTGAAGACCGGTTATCGTGCATTGAGGAAAATCTATCCGGCCTTCGCACCGACTACCAAACCTTGAACACGAGCTACCAATCCCTTGACACCCGCTTCACCACCTTCCATAACGAGTACACCACCAATTGGGGCGCCCAAAAATTCCCGCCACCCCCACCTCGGAAAATTAGGCGCGTTTCCCCTTTCCAAGCATCGATGACGATGCTAAATCTTAAGCTTGGGGAGGGGAATGCATTTCTTCATTCATTCATGCATTGCATTTTTGTACAAAATTTTGAAAATTTTTGTAAATACTTAGATTTTTATTTTCAAATTAATTTTCATTTTCCATATTTTCATGCATTTCATGCATTTTATTAATATATATATATATATATATATATATATATATATATATATATATATATATATATATATATATATATATATATATATATATATATATATATATATATATATATATATATATATATATATATTATTAAAAAAATTAATTAAAAATTTGTTTAGTTGACCTTTCATAGAGTTTGTTGTTTAGTGTCTTACGTCCCGGTATGCTTGTATTTTCATTATTATCAAAATAAATGAAAATTGAGCTTACTCCAACATTCTTCGTTAAGACGGAAAATGATAGGGACGGAAACGTTAGCCTCATCTCTCTAGGCGTAAAAGTAGTTTTTACAATGTGAAAGATATAAATTTTTGAATAAGCCTTGTTGTTGCAAAACGAGAAAGGTTAAACATTTTCTTAAAGCAAAGTAACAACTAGGAAGGGGCAACACAGTTGTAAACAAGGTTCATATCCTTTTACTCCCCATTGTACATCTTAGTTTAAAGTCTCGTTGGACCCTACTTGTCCATTCACTCAGTCTTCCCGAAGTGTTCAAATGGTGGGCTCTCTAAACCGCAATCAAAGTCAAGGAGGATTTCAAGAAACCAAAGTCAAAGTCAAACTCAAATCAAGAAGTCCTTTACAAATAACCAAGACGGAGAGTCCAAATCATAATCAAGAAAAATTCAATCAAATCAAGCAAATTCAAATGAAGAAATAAAAAATTCAAGGATTAAAGATTGAAGAAGGTGTAACACAAAAACTACACCTACAAGCAAGTACATTTCAAGAAATCAAGTCAAGTTAAAGTCAAATCCAAGTGAAGTGTGCAAGCCAAGATTGAGTGAGGTGATAGGTAGGGGGTAATAACAAAAAAGCGAGATTTAGACTGAGGCGTTATTTGGGGGGTTTAGGTCGAGATGAACCCTTTAGGATATGATGTTTCCTTGCTATGAGTTAGCTTGCCTTGGGAAGGTGTTTAAAGTTTCAAAAGTTGGATTGGTAAGGCCTGGGCAGAAATTTATACCTTTCCAACCGTAGGGGCTGATTTTACGCTAGGAGTTTTGTAGGAGACGTTTGTCTGTGATTCCGTTGAAGCTTTCTTGGAGTAAGAAATAACCATGTGTTTCTAATGAAAAATCTATATATATGGTAAAGCTACATGGGATGTGGGACATTGGATAATAAACTTAAAAACTGGGTCAATTAAACAACCAAAAAGATTTTCATTTTTTTAGTTTATTTTCTTTTTAGTTTAGTAATCTTGCATTTTTCTCATGGCATCTGCATTTTCATTTAAGTTAGATTTCTTTATGCTTTTTGGCTTAGGATCTTAGTCATCAAATCGATTCCCGACTCGTTCTTATTGATTTTCTTACTTGGGGACAAGTAAGGTCTTAAGCTTAGAGAGATTTGTTAGATGCATTTTATGCATCTTTTCTAAGCCCTTTTTCTATTTATTTGTTTATATTTTTTTAACCATTTACATGCATTTGTAGTTATTTTCCGGGAACTTCGATACTTCATAAGTTTGGTGTGTTTTTTCAGGATAAATGGAAGCATGGAGCGTGTGGGATAGCTTGGAGCAACTTTGGATGATGGAATGGAGCATAAATGGAGCATTTGAAGTGATTGGAAGCAGCTTGGGAGCATGGAATTGAAGTAGGAGTCATTTCGGCGCTTAAAAATGAAGAAACGGAGCCTGCTTGAAGAACACGGGCTGTGTCCCTATCAACACGGGCCATGTAAAGTCCAAAAATGCAAAATATTAACAGAGCCTTTTAACCCGGGCCGTGTCCAACTCAACCCGGGCCGTGTCCGACTCGACTGAAGACCCTGATGAAGAACACGACCCGTGTTCATTCCAACCCGGGCCGTGTTGCCTATAAAAACTGTCACTTTGACAGTTTTGGTCACGGTTTTAAGGCTGTTTTTGGGAGTTTTTGAGAGAGACTTCATTCAAAACGGAGAGAGTACGAAATTTGAGAGAGAGGATACTTCAAGAACACATTGGGAACAATTGATTTTGCTTTAGAACTTTGTTTGTAAGTTCATTTCGGTTAATTTCTTGTTGTTACTTAGTAGAGTTCTAGTCCGAGCATGTGTGGCTAGGACTCTATCTTTTCTGGTTCTTTGAAACTCATGACATGAGATTGTGAAGCATTTGGTTAAAACTATGTTGCATTTTATGTTTAGTAGTTCAAGTTTAATGTTGAATGCTTTAAATGGTTCTTATATTGAGTTCAATTTGGCCAATTGAATTGATGTTTGAATTGTGATAGTCATGTTCATTTGTAGAACCCGTAATTGTTTTATGAATGGATGTTTGTGACAACATTGGTTTCAGCTTATATAAAGATTGATTCTAATGTAACTTGAATTATGCATCCGAGCATTTGAGATGTATTGAGTATTGTTGGTTTGTTCAATTAAGTCTTAATGCATTTTTCTAGTATAATTCAAGAGCTGGTTTGAATCTTTACTAAGAAAGATAGATGTTGATCAAAGAGCATATTTTGATTACATACTTTATGAACTAAGGATATTATAGTTTGTTAATACTCTCGAGAAATCAACTTAAACGAAATCTGCATAGTTTCCAACCGTAAATTGCAATCTCATGTTAAATGTGTTTTATGGAACCAGATTCTCATTTTATTGTATTTTATTTGATTAATTTTGAACGTTTAGTAATTTAGTTTTTAATACAACAAACCCCCCTATACATCCATTATACTAATACTAAAGTTTGGCATTTACTCTTATCCCGTGTCTTTGTGGACCGACCCTGCTTACCCTTTACTATTTTAATAGTAAATTGAGCAGTGAACATGAACTTAAGCTTTATATATATTATCTCAATTTATTTGTTGAATTGACACTTCAACAAATATTTACAGGAACTTAAGCTTTTCAGTCATCAAAACGATTCAAATCCAGTTTGGAACGAAGTTACCTTTTCGATGTTCAACACATAGTTAGTTACGAATCCCACGTGATCAGTCTTTTCTCCCCTCCCGCAAAGGACACATCCTCTCCATTAATGATTTGAATGTCATGCAATTGAGAGATGTCTCCTGTCATATGCCTAGAACAACCACTATCAACAAACCGAGGTCTGATGATATTCCTCCATAGCTGCTCCTGCACAACCTACAGGATTAGTTGGTTTTGGGAACCCATTCCATTTTGAAACTGAGTTTACTGTAACACCCGGCTTTTTAATCAAAAACACCCCTGAAAATTTTTCATTTTTAACAAAGGTTTTAGTACTTAAAACCATAAACAAAGGGGTATATTTTAAATAAAACGGGTTCAAGTGTATCAAGGAGAGTATAAAATACCATAGTCTCCTTTGAAGCCGGGCTACTACTGACAGCATCTAAGAGTCCTACTTCTCGAGTCACGGACTCTATCTATTCCCTTATCAGGATCATGCTAACCTGCAGGGACATTTAACAAACGGTATGAGCTACAAAGCACAGTGAGTAATCGTATCTGCAAATAACACATATAAGAATACATTCATATATTTATTTGGATATCGGATCCAAACTCCTAGCCTTACTAGCTGACCAAGTATTTCTTAGGATTTCACATCCTATTTCATAGCCTTACAGGCTGAACCATAATAACCTGAAATTATCAAGCCACGTTAGTTATTTGCACATTTAATCATATTTAACCATTTCTGTCCCATGGTTCTTAGTCACAATGGACTGCATCGTATTTCATGGCTATTCAAGCCGCACCCTGTGTCATAACTATCTAAGCTGCACCAAAACAATTTCAATATATAAATCATAGCCCGCAGGCCGCATCAGCTGGGTTTAATAACCCGATATCATAGCCAAAAGGCCGCACCATGTTCCTGTAACAATATCGTAGCCAAAAGACCGCACAATGTACCTGTAATAACATCGTAGCCGTATAGGCCGCACCAGTTGGATATAGCATCCAATATCATAGCCATATAGGCCGCACCAAATATCATAGCCCGAAGGCCGCACCAGAAATCATAGCCCGAAGGCCGCACCAAATATCATAGCCCGAAGGCCGCACCAGAAATCATAGCTCGAAGGCCGCACCAAATATCATAGCCCGAAGGCCGCACTAGAAATCATAGCCCGAAGGCCGCACCAGAAATCATAGCCCGAAGGCCGCACCAGAAATCATAGCCCGAAGGCCACACCAGAAATCATAGCCCGAAGGCCGCACCAGAAATCATAGCCCGAAGGCCGCACCAGAAATCATAGCCCAAAGGCCGCACCAGTTTAGGTTCAATAACCCAATATCATGGTCCTAAGACCGCACCAGAAGTCATAGCCACAAGTGGCCGCACCATTTAGTAACAGCTTGTTCCACGATCATTTATGGCTCACGGGTTAGCCCGCTGTTGCCTTGGCTCACGGGTTAGCCCGCTGTTGCCTAGACTCACGGCTCCGTTCTTGTCATCGTAATGACTCACGGCTTATCTGGTCTTGTCATTTTATTCTATCTTTATTCTTGTCATTTTTGTCCCTCGAAGCTGTTTCAACCTGTAACAGTTAAATCATCATATATCATATATGATATCAGTGAGATTACTCACCTGGATGCTAGCTGCATTAAATCTCGGTTGTTTCTTGCCTTTGCGTGCACCACAACCATTTTGTCCCATACCTATTTATCCATTTATATACCGAATGATAATAGGTTAATAATCATCTAAATTGACTCTAATACGTAAGAGTCTAATATAATTCAATTGGGGACCATTTCCAAGCATTTCCAATCAATAACCATCGTTATAAAAATTTAATACACTTCCCGAAATACGCGTATTCTACTACAGTACTTTCGGGAGGTCGTATTCGTATTCCGATAATTTTCCATGAAGTTTTACAACATATTAGACCTATGTTTAAAATTTTAGGTCAATCGGATAAGCCTAGCATCAAAATGAAACTTGGAAAATGCACCAAATTTTAACAGGGGGTTTTAGAGCTTCTGCCTCGACCCGCGCCGCGCTCAGTGTGAGGGGCGCGTCGCGCCTGCTGCTGACAGGTGCAGAAAACTCCGATTTTATGTTACAAAATCCCTTTTTCTCATATTAAGCCCTTAATTCTTGACTTAATCAGTAGGGAATTGTTCCAGGACCAAAACCTTTCATTTATATCAAGTTTTAGACAATGGAATTGGTAATTCCAATCCAATTCCAAGAATTCCCGTTTTTCACATTTTTGGTCCAAAACCGAAATTACTAGGTTATAATCACTTCTACTGATTTAGTTCAACTAAAATAACATCTAGAAGTCATTATCAACCATTGAAATCAGATTAATTACAAGAATTCACAATCTAGGGTTCTTGACCAAAGTTGCTAATTTCAACAATAGCAACATACTTTCATATCTTTGAGTTATGTTCTTAACATATGACTTATTAGAAAGATTAAGCCATTATAACACATAATTCATGACTGAAATTCCAGTCATCAAGTTCATTTCATTAAGAACACTCAAGAACTTAGGTTAAAGATACAATTACTAACCTTTTGCTTGGAAACTTCAATTCTTCCAAACCTTTCTTCAAATCCTTCTTGATCTTTTCCAGAAATCGTATGATCAAAACCTCTCCCGTATCTTCCAAATGTTCAGCTCAACAAATGGGAGAATGTTCTAGCTTTTATATTTCCAGAATTTGCATTTTAGTCCTCAAAGTCCCTTTTTTTTGAACTTTGACCACAAAATCAAGTTTCATTACAATAAAACTTCCATTCTTTATACATTTGCCACAAACAACAATATTTCTCATATTTGGTCCTTCACGTGGTTAAATGACCAAATTACCCTTTTGTGGTAAAACGACCAAAAATCCGTTTTTATAACATTTTAAGTCCAAAACTCAAAATATTATTTCAAACTAATTACTTTTCTGTCCAAAAGACCAATTTACCCTTCCAAGGTAAAATGACCTTTTTACCCTTCTATTATACTTATATAATAAAACATGTCTTGGCGTTACAAATTCTCCCCTCCTTCAAAAGATTTCGTCCCCGAAATCATACAAGGAGTTGAGGGTTTGTCTTCCTCGTTTCGCTTTCGGTCTTCCACATCATGTCGGAATCTCTATGGTATTGCCTATGCACTTAACCATACTAGTATTCGTATCTCGTGGTTATATCACAGTTCACATATCATTCCTCCGGTTGTCCCGGGTACCTTAATCACTTATCTCCTCATTTCATCATAAGGAATTTGTTGGAAATTATTAATACATAATTTCTTTCTTATCGTCCCAAATAAATTTAACCTTTCCAAAAGATTACTTTCATACAACCATATTCCTTTACTTGGAATTTCAAAGGTTTATATTCGGCAGTTCACATACCGTTTTACAATTTCTTAACCATTCTTCAAATTCGATCGTACTCATCAATTCTTTTCTTCAGTTTGTGCAAGAATCTAGAATCCAGTCAACGTTTTATCACATCTTCAATCCAATAAATCGGAGGATAACACGGTACTCCAAACCATACTTCATGTAAGTTACCAAACTACAAGCATGAAAGCTGCTATTTCTTACAAATTTTCTCAAAAACAGGCGATCTTCTCATCTTCTACTAGGGTCTGCTATGCTTTTTTCAAGCATATCCTCTAAAATCTGCATCATCAGGTCATTTTGTTCATCAATATACGGTATTTGCAGAGACTTTATCGCAAAGTCTATAACAATGTTGTCCCATTTCTTTACTGGGGCCAACAATGGGTCAATTTCTTCGCACGTTTCTACCGGTTTGACTTTACTTTACGTACAAGTCAAATACTTTTCATACCTCTTTCAATACCTTTCTTCTGTCCCAGCCACCAACACATAGGTTCTATCGGCCTATCCAGTCTGGTATTGTTCCGGGTATACTGCATATCTAGTACAAAATACATCTTTTCAAGATGATTTTCACGTTTCACCTTGCTTTGGAATCCACATTCACAACTTCCAAGGGTTTTAAACCACTGTGATTTTCCAACTAGCTTCTGCTAATATTCAATCATTTATTTATTATTCACATTTTTAGACGTGCACACATCTTTCTGTGCTACCCGAATCAGCTCGGGTAATCAATTTGCCACATTCACGCATGTGGTTGTATCCTTTCAAAATATACTCTTTCTAATTCAAGGCATCTATAATCACATACGCCTTTCTGAGATGGTACAAGATTTCATACCCGAAATCTCTAAGTAACCCATCTATATTTATTATTTCATATTTAGCTTATTTTTTATCAATAAAGTACTTCAAACTTTTATGATCCGTATAAACGATAAGCTTTACACTATACAAATAGTGTCTCCAACGCTTCAATGCCAAAATCATAGTTGCTACTGCAACATTATGCATCTACAGTCAAAGATGGATACATTTCAATGATCCAATCCATCTTCTCTGCTTAGCATCATTGCTAACATCAGAGTTTTACACAAGGTTTATTCCAAACCTTTACAAGATACTTGTGGTCTTTCTACCACTCAGACTTTTCACTTTGCTTAATCAACTTTAGTCAACTAGACAACAATCAAGGAGCAGTTTTCTACAATTCTCCTATAATAATCCGCCAGTCCACGGAACTACAATTTCAGTCAGATTCCTCAGGCGGTTCCAGTTTTATCACAGTATCATTTCCCACTGGATACACTCTATCATCTCTGGCATTATTAACATGTCCAAAGAATATGCAACTTCTTTTAGCCAAAATTTTCATACTTGGAGGATTTTACAAATCACTTAACGCAGTGAAGTAACTCCAATATCTGATACAAATGTACTTCATTTTCAATCTGGTTTCGAGAATATCAGATTCTCATTAGTCAATGCACATATGCATCAACTTGTCTTTCTTCTTTTCAAACAAAATAGGGCTCCATACAATGACACATACGGTCATAAGAGACCCCAATTCCAAGTTTTCTTCTAGTTGTTTTCCAACTCTGCCATCTCTACAGATGCTAATCAATATAGAGCCTGTGTATCAAAAACGGCTGCCAAAAATCAGTTTAATCATAAACTCTTCTCGCCAATCTAGCAAAAATCTTGGAAGTTCTTATCAAAAGAAACATCCGAAAATTTATTTAAAGTAGTACACTACGATCACTACTTTATTTAACTTGGCCAATACCATGTATGCCAATTACAACATCATTCTTTTACTAACTCTTTTCCGAGTTTAAGCAAAGAAAATAACCGGTATTCTCAACAACGGTCATTTTCCATGGATTTTCATCCGCTTCATTTCTGTTTTAAGAACCATAATGTTCTTGTTTCTACAATTCATGTTAACATAATTCATTGCTAACCAATTTATAAGCACAATTGCTTCAAATTCACTGGTAGTCATCGACTTCAGATTTATAGGGAAAATGGTCCCGTAAATCCTAGGCAGACTACTTTCCTGGTGTTCAATATCTAGAACATACTTGCTATCTGCTATAGCTACTTTCAACTTTTCATCCATAATCTTTGATGAAATATTTAAACAAGACATCAGTGTCACCAATCCAAATCATAGCTTCTTGGATCAAATATGACATACACGAGTTATATTCAGGACAATTATATTGGAGATCATACCAGTCTCCTCACGAGCTTCTTCCACGATCTGCTGGAATGCTCAAGGTACCACTGGTCCTTTTTAACCATTCATTTCTTCTTTCTTTCCTGGGTTCATCACCCATTACTCCACATTTAACATGTGAGTATTTCATAAGGAAGTGATCTATAGTTCCACACTGGAACCACTTCCGTCCCATACAACAAACTCGAGCAATATGCTCCCATTTTCTGCAATTTCATCTTGTCAACGGTAGAGTCTCAACTCTAAAATTTTCTGAGTGCTTTTCCTGCACTTCTTACATCACATCATCTTTTCGTTTTGGTCTCTTCCCTTCAAGGTTAGACCTGAATCGGGTTAACTTCTTCTGAGAAGTCCACTAATTTTTTCTGCTTTTCTTGTAGTATCAACTACTATTCTTTCACCTTGAATATCAATCAGGGTGAGCAACCGATTTCTTCTTCTGACCACATCAGCTAATATTGCTCATCATCTGGATTTTCTGCTATTCGTCCCCTTTTTGCTCCTATACCACGGAGCCTTGCGGAAGGGCTAGTCCATTTCCTAGAGCTTCGCGCCCTTAATGTCTTCCAAGAAGATTCACGGTTCATACTTCTTATACGTCAGAAGTTAGCAACTATTAGGTTATATATGTATAGTAACAACTATATACACCTAACTATGCATAATGTCTACTATCTCAGGGTTTAAGTCCAGGAATCTACTCTATAGACACCTAGTTCACTTAAACCACGGCTCTGATACCAACTTGTAACACCCGGCTTTTTAAACAAAAACACCCCTGAAAATTTTTCATTTTTAACAAAGGTTTTAGTACTTAAAACGATAAACAAAGGGGTATATTTTAAATAAAACGGGTACAAGTGTATCAAGGAGAGTATAAAATAACATAGTCTCCTTTGAAGCCGGGCTGCTACTGACAGCATCTAAGAGTCCTACTTCTCGAGTCACAGACTCTATCTATTCCCTTATCAGGATCATGCTAACCTGCAGGGACATTTAACAAACGGTATGAGCTACAAAGCTCAGTGAGTAATCGTATCTGCAAATAACACATATAAGAATACATTCATATATTTATTTGGATATCGGATCCAAACTCCTAGCCTTACTAGCTGACCAAGTATTTCTTAGGATTTCACATCCTATTTCATAGCCTTACAGGCTGAACCATAATAACCTGACATTATCAAGCCACGTTAGTTATTTGCACATTTAATCATATTTAACCATTTCTGTCCCATGGTTCTTAGTCACAATGGACTGCATCGTATTTCATGGCTATTCAAGCCGCACCCTGTGTCATAACTATCTAAGCTGCACCAAAACAATTTCAATATATAAATCATAGCCCGCAGGCCGCATCAGCTGGGTTTAATAACCCGATATCATAGCCAAAAGGCCGCACCATGTTCCTGTAACAATATCGTAGCCAAAAGACCGCACAATGTACCTGTAATAACATCGTAGCCGTATAGGCCGCACCAGTTGGATATATCGTCCAATATCATAGCCATATAGGCCACACCAAATATCATAGCCCGAAGGCCGCACCAGAAATCATAGCCCGAAGGCCGCACCAAATATCATAGCCCGAAGGCCGCACCAGAAATCATAGCCTGAAGGCCGCACCAAATATCATAGCCCGAAGGCCGCACCAGAAATCATAGCCCGAAGGCCGCACCAGAAATCATAGCCCGAAGGCCGCACCAGAAATCATAGCCCGAAGACCGCACCAGAAATCATAGCCCGAAGGCTGCACCAGAAATCATAGCCCGAAGGCCGCACCAGTTTAGGTTCAATAACCCAATATCATGGTCCTAAGACCGCACCAGAAGTCATAGCCACAAGTGGCCGCACCATTTAGTAACAGCTTGTTCCACGATCATTTATGGCTCAAGGGTTAGCCCGCTGTTGCCTTGGCTCACGGGTTAGCCCGCTGTTGCCTAGACTCACGGCTCCTTTCTTGTCATCGTAATGACTCACGGCTTATCTGGTCTTGTCATTTTATTCTATCTTTATTCTTGTCATTTTTGTCCCTCGAAGCTGTTTCAACCTGTAACAGTTAAATCATCATATATCATATATGATATCAGTGAGATTACTCACCTGGATGCTAGCTGCATTAAATCTCGGTTGTTTCTTGCCTTTGCGTGCACCACAACCATTTTGTCCCATACCTATTTATCCATTTATATACCAAATGATAATAGGTTAATAATCATCTAAATTGACTCTAATACGTAAGAGTCTAATATAATTCAATTGGGGACCATTTCCAAGCATTTCCAATCAATAACCATCGTTATAAAAATTTAATACACTTCCCGAAATACGCGTATTCTACTACAGTACTTTCGGGAGGTCGTATTCGTATTCCGATAATTTTCCATGAAGTTTTACAACATATTAGACCTATGTTTAAAATTTCAGGTCAATCGGATAAGCCTAGCATCAAAATGAAACTTGGAAAATGCACCAAATTTTAACAGGGGGTTTTAGATCTTCTGCCTCGACCCGCGCCGCGCTCAGTGTGAGGGGCGCGTCGCGCCTGCTGCTGACAGGTGCAGAAAACTCCGATTTTATGTTACAAAATCCCTTTTTCTCATATTAAGCCCTTAATTCTTGACTTAATCAGTAGGGAATTGTTCCAGGACCAAAACCTTTCATTTATATCAAGTTTTAGACAATGGAATTGGTAATTCCAATCCAATTCCAAGAATTCCCGTTTTTCACATTTTTGGTCCAAAACCGAAATTACTAGGTTATAATCACTTCTACTGATTTAGTTCAACTAAAATAACATCTAGAAGTCATTATCAACCATTGAAATCAGATTAATTACAAGAATTCACAATCTAGGGTTCTTGACCAAAGTTGCTAATTTCAACAATAGCAACATACTTTCATATCTTTGAGTTATGTTCTTAACATATGACTTATTAGAAAGATTAAGCCATTATAACACATAATTCATGACTGAAATTTCAGTCATCAAGTTCATTTCATTAAGAACACTCAAGAACTTAGGTTAAAGATACAATTACTAACCTTTTGCTTGGAAACTTCAATTCTTCCAAACCTTTCTTCAAATCCTTCTTGATCGTTTCCAGAAATCGTATGATCAAAACCTCTCCCGTATCTTCCAAATGTTCAGCTCAACAAATGGGAGAATGTTCTAGCTTTTATATTTCCAGAATTTGCATTTTAGTCCTCAAAGTCCCTTTTTTTGAACTTTGACCACAAAATCAAGTTTCATTACAATAAAACTTCCATTCTTTATACATTTGCCACAAACAACAATATTTCTCATATTTGGTCCTTCACGTGGTTAAATGACCAAATTACCCTTTTGTGGTAAAACGACCAAAAATCCGTTTTTATAACATTTTAAGTCCAAAACTCAAAATATTATTTCAAACTAATTACTTTTCTGTCTAAAAGACCAATTTACCCTTCCAAGGTAAAATGACCTTTTTACCCTTCTATTATACTTATATAATAAAACATGTGTTGGCGTTACATTTACTGTTATCATCCACACTCTCTACTCTTTCCTATGACATATCCTGCTTATCAGATAAGAGTGAAGAATTAGTAGGACAATTAGATGATCTTGAAGGAAGGCCTTTGGAAACCCATCGGTAGTTTGGCTTGAGTCTCTTGTAGTTTGACTAGATGGGTGAATCAACAATCAATTTTGAAGCAGGATTCCCCCTTGACTTATGCTTATGTTGCCAATGTGAGCTCAAGGACGATCCTTGATATAAGTTCGACCTTAACAACTTCGATTTGGTAGAATCATCTCTCGAATCGGTTCTTTTATCCTTGGGGACCTGATTCTTGGCCTTTGCAACATTCCAATCAAAATCTCTTCAACGTGACCTCGAGGGATTTCTTTTGGAAGATCTCCCCCTAGGCACATTCTACCAGCATTGTGCATAGAAGGGAACGTAGCGGCGATATGGACAATTTCGAGCTATGTGACCTGCAATCACACAGTTAAAGCACGTTTGTCTTTTCAAATAAATGAAATTGTGACTCGATCATTGTCCAGATGAGTTTTTCAAGGAATTTCCACAAGTACAAGCACAACCACATTTATTGGGACTTGATCTTTGTCCAAAAGGAACTTCGCCTTCTCTCACAAACTATTGTGGCTTGAAATTTCTAGAAGCAGCATTACTACGAAGTTTAGAAAGGACACAGGTCTTAACAGTCTTATCATCACAATTTTCAGAACTCAAACTATCAGTTTTTGAATCCTGGTTGCCTTCCTTGTTTCCAGCACCCTCTAAACCTGAATCTGCACATGAAGTATATGTATTAATAGCGTTCATCTTAACACTATCTGTGGGGATGGATTGATTAGTCTGAACTGAAACAGTTTCAGTGGACTGCTCTGTGTCTTCGGTTTCAAGGGGTGGGAATAGTTATGATTAAACGGAGGTGGAACAGTTTTGTACCCCAGACCTTCACCATATTTATTAGTCCACTTTGTTTGGTGTTCAATTATCGATTCGACTATCGCGCTTGACACATCAAACTTTTTGAAATTAAACTCAGCATCTTGAAATTTGGCTTTCAATGCGTCAAGCTCGATAATCAAATCGGCAATCTTTTATTTGGTGAATTTATGGTAACATCACTTGATACTGTTTTCTTCTTGTAGTTTCTTAAAATCTGATGTTTTTGCTTCTAACTTTTGTTGAAGGGGTTTCAGTTTCTTTTTAGCGTTGTAAACATCATTTTTAAGGTCGAAAACTTCTCTCACTAAAAGGTCGTTTTGTTCACGGTATTTGTTTATTTTGTCTTCACAACCATGAGTGCATGATTTTTCGCAAGCGTCTTTGGAAGTGGGAACCATTTTGACCAAAAAAAAAATATAACCGTAAGTCCTTAAAAGATTAAAAATTGACCGAAAATTGTTTTTCGTTCACTTGAAAATCAAAATTGAACTTGATAAAAATTTGGACCGAAAATAAAACATGAACGAAAATAAAATTTTGTAAAAAGGAAAGCAAAAAAAAATTCAAAATTGCAAGGTTGACACTGGAGAATTAAATCGGACAAAAGGTTTTAAAAAAAAAGGGTTTTTGATGGGTTAAAGTCAAACAAAAAAATGGTTTTTATTTAAAATTTTGTTTTCGCTGGTTTTCAGAAAGGATCAACACAAAATTTGATTTAAAAAAATTTGTTTTTGGTTCCATTTAGAGATCTCGGCGGATTGTCTTGATTTGTGATTTACCTTTTGACCACCCCTTGTTTGTGGCCGAGAATTAAGATTTTCAATTTGGATTTAAGAATTTGTTTGACCGAAAACAATAATATTTTGACCGAAAATTGGTTTTGCCTACAAAAAACAAAAAAAAGATGTACCGATAACCAACAAAAATAAGACTTGATTTTTATTATATTTTTAAAATATTGACCGAGTACTAGAAACTCCGCAAGAGCACACTAAGCATGACCGATAACAACAAGTTGACGGAAGGAAATTGTATTTGGGCCAAAAATGGGCTTACTGAAATATCTTGCCAACCCTAATTTTAATCACTTTGCAGCCGCCTCTTACAAAAAAAGAACACATTTTTGTGCGAAAATTCAATTTTTAATGATAAAAAACACTAGATTTTCCAGAAAGATGAAGAATACGAAGAACATCAAACACCTAAAACGTCCAAAACAGTAAAAAAAAAAAAAGGTAAAAAATAATCGATTGTTTCGAAATATATTGATACCAAACAGCCAAAAAAATAAATTTTTGGGCTCTGATACCAATTGTAAGTCTCAAACTCTCTAGATCTATAATGGTATCAATCAAATCGCTTGATTGTGCGGAATCCAATCAAGCGATAGAAACGAAACAATCAAAAACACGCGAATAAATCTTTAATGCACACACTTGGATTAAACAAATGTCGAGTACATAAGATCTATGATGATCGCTTGAACAATAATTCTCCCTAACTTAGCACGGTTCCCAAAATGATCAACATGACAATGATGGCTGTAATAGCCTTATATACCTACGCCTAAAACCTTAAGCCGATTAATCAAGCCCACCGAAATCGGAACAGCTCAGCCCACCGAAATCCAAGTGATTTCGGTTCCAACATGACCGAGAACTAGGGAGTTTTCATCCCTGAATGAACACACCAAACAGCCTATAAATTTTGACTTAAACACTTTAAATGCAAAGATTAAACCATGCCTCTGACGGATCAACTTAAGATAGACAAATTTGCGTAGAATGAGACAGCCGAAGTAGCTTTCCAAGAGCTAAAAACACGTCATGAGTACTGTACCCGTTTTAGCGATGCCGGAATTCAATAGGAAATTTATAGTTCCGATGCATGATAAACATACCAATAGCCTACTACAGTTCAACATTAGGGTCAAAGGCACGAGCTAAATCTATTTACGAGAAGATGTTAGTGGCAATACTGAAAGCAGTTTTGAAGTGGAGGCCTTACCTGATCCGGAATAAATTTATAGTTCGCACAGATCAACTAAGTTTAAAATACCTCCTGGAACAAAGGGTAGTTGGTATTGAGTACCAACGATGGGTTACAAAGTTGATAGGGTTTAATTTTGACATCGAATACCGTACTGAGGCTAGCAACTGAGTGGCGGATGCGTTGTCAAGGAGGGAGACTAACATTGTTTGGGATTCCATGTGTGTTGGGAATTGGCAATTCAAGGACAATCTAAAGGCCGAAATAGACGGAGACGACTTCATGACTAAAATTATGGCCGAAGTAGTAAGTGAACCCAACGGTCATAAGGGATTTGCTGTGCTGCATGGAACTATACAAAAATAGGCGGGTTATCCCAAACAAATCTGCTTTAATTTCGGACATCATTCGGGAGTTTCATGACTCACCCGTCCAAGGGCACTCGGGGGAAAAGAAAACTTACCAATGGTCTGCTCGGAATTGTTCTGGACAGGGATGAAGGTTGATGTCGTCATTTATGTCCAAAAGTGCTTAATTTGTCAACAACATAAAAGCCTTACAACAACCCCGACCAGGCTCCTCCAAACGATACCCCTCCTGATGCAAACATGGGACGAATTGACGATGTATTTCATCAAAGGGGTGCCAAATCGGGAGGTTGGGACACGATATGGGTCGTGGTTGACAGATTGAGCAAATATGCTCATTTCATATCCCTCAAAGACCCTTTCTCGGCCACTATAGTTGCCGACAAGTTTATGAAAGAAATTGTTTGATTGAGCAAATATGCTCATTTCATATTCCTGAAACACCCTTTCTCTAGTACTATAGTCACCGACAAGTTCATGAAGGAAATTGTTTGGTTACATGGCCTACCGATTTCGATTATCAGGGATAGGGATAGGATCGTTCTAAGCAATTTTTGGCAGGAGCTATTTAGATTACACAAGGTCGTGCTTAAGCGTAGTACAACCTACCACCCTAATCTAACCGGCAATAAGAGGTCATCAATCGATTTCTTGAAATGTATATATGATGCTTAAGCTCCGAAACACCCACAAGTTGGGTATGGCGGTTGTCGTGGGCTGAGTTTTGGTACAATACGTCCTTCCACTTATCCATGAAAACTACCCCATTCAAAGCTTTATATGGCAGGGATCCACCACCCATCATCACGTACGAGGGCCAACATACACCGCTTAACGCGCTGGATCAGCAGTTGGAGGACCGAGATGCCATTTTGGATGATTTACGAATGAACCTGATCCGGGCACAACAAAAGATGCAATGACAAGCGAACGAACATCGGAGGGACGTGGAGTACCAAGAAGGGAATTTGGTTTATTTGAAATTAAGAGCGTATCGACATAAAAGTATTGCGAGATGAAAGTATGAAAAGCTAGCTGCCCGTTACTATGGTCCTTTTCAAGTCCTAAAAAGGGTAGGACAAGTCGCATACAAACGGGATCTTCCCGCCACATACTCGATTCACCTGATATTCCATGTCTCGCAATTGGGACCGGTGACGGGAACTATCAACCACCCAACTGAACTGCCACCCCAATTATAAGCAGACTTGGAATTACAAGCCCATCCAGAGAGGTGTAAGGACGAGGAAAGGCAACAACACGGATGCAATGGAGGTTTTAATCTAGTGGCATGGTTTGATAGAGGAAGAAGCAAATTGAAGACTATCAAAAGATATAGGAACAATTTCCAAGACCTTGAGGACAAGGTGAAAGTCTAGAAGGCCGGTATTGATAAGCCCCAAGCCTTTATTGTTTATCAAAGAGGGCCCGAAAAGCTAAAGCAAGCAATTAGGCCATGTGATTTGGGCACGCCAGATTCATCCTTTTATTTATTAATTATATATATGTTTGCTTGTTTAGTCCTTTCCCTGGATCCTAGTGGAGACAATAGTAGTGGAGTGTCAACCTTTTGAGGTCTGGTGGTCCCGCTACCCCAGGGGTCGTGAATATAAGGATCTTTTCTTTCGGTCTTTGAAGGTTAGGTTGATTTTTGTAAGAACATTCTCAGAGAGTTCCATACCTCTCGAATGTATGGGGATTTAATTTGATCATTCTATCTTTTAAAGCTATTGAATATCTTTATTTCTTGTTGGTTTCACGTGATTGACCTTGAGGTTGGTTCAAGGCGTATTAGTAGCTAATTAACTATGGAGCTGCTACGGAATAAGGTCGTAGTTATTTCCTTTAGAATTAGTTTGTAATTAATTACGTAGCAAATTGCTAGGGAATCCGTAATTATTTTTTAGCTACAAGAAATTTGCTATGGAATCAATCTGTTGCAAAATCCGTAGCTATTCATGTTTAGCTACGGAATTTCGTTGTTTAGTCACAGAATTTTTTCGTAGCAATTGCGGTTTTTTCTTGTAGTGTCGGTTTTTTCTTGTAGTGTACCGGTTTATAGCCCTCAATTCAATCTGTAAGAATAATCACTCCGACCAGATAGCAAGATAAGGGCAACATACATTTTCGTTACTCCATTCTTTCGAGAGGAATGGTCTCTCCAAGAAGATGAAACTTCATACAATAACTTCGCTGCCTACATAATAGACTAAGAAAATGCTAAATACTAACTGGGTTGAGGACTCGGACAAAACCAAAAAGTGTTGCTATGGTATAACCATCAAAATGAAAAACATTACTAACTAATAAAAGTGAGACACGAGGGTAAACGACCAAAATTACTGAAGTGGTTTTGGGCCTGCTGTACCCAACTTATTTGGGCCATGGTTGTCCTTGGGCCTCATGCTGTAAACCAAAAATGGTGGTGGCTTATTACAATGATGCAGGTTGGAGATTTGGGACTGTCAAGGATAACATAACACTCTAGTTCCAGTTGGTGTGAGAGGTAACTCTACCATGGATGGCACCAGAACTGTTAAATCGTAGCACCACCAAAGTATCTGAAAAGGTTGATGTGTTCTCCTTTGGCATTACAATGTGGGAGATGTTTGAAACTTTTTAGTATTATGTTATTTGTTTGTGGAATACACATTTGAAATTTATGGATTTATGTTTAACGTTTGTCTTTATGTATCAAAACTTTTTAATGTTTTTTATACTGCTTTACCAACAGATTAGCAACCGGAATAGAGATGTTGTAAAATCCGTTAGTAATCCGTTGCAATATATTTTAGTCGGTAATCCCTTACAAAAGTATTCCGTAAGGGATCTCTTAAATAAGTAGTAAACACACTCAGTTATATTATTCTATACAATTTCATGAAGAAAGGACTCCACCTATAGTTTAACTCGAAAGTCACACATCTTTTTGTTTAACGAAACCATAACAATTTTGAACATATTTGTGTAAATAAAAACTTGTTTTTGATCTTACATCACTTAGAAAACCTTCCTTTTTGATATATTTTTGTAAATTAGAAACTTGTTTTTGACCTTACATCACTTAGAAACCCTTCCATATTTACCAAACACGATCATTCAAAAAATTATATAAAACTCCCATCATTTTCAACAAGAACACAGTTTGACTTTCTCAAGAAGCCAACTTTGAAAACTAAGCGCCATAAATCAACTCATAATGACTTGAATTGTTCCTCCTGTCTCCTTGTAATTTGACTTTTCTAATTCCCACTCAAAACCTTGTGATGTTTCCTTTTCTACCAAAGGTTGCTTCCTGGGAATCAGAGACTCCAAATTGCAAGAAATGATTTACTTGTTAGAATCAGTAGTAACAAAAATACAATTATGTAGAAAATGTGAAAAATAAGGGAATACAAGTTTTACTTGATAAGTAATTCGCATGAAATCTGCATCTGTTGCTAGGATTTTTTGATTTGATTCGTGAATTCTGACATTGTATCTGGATCTGCAAAGACATTGACAGGTTTAACTCGAATAAGACTCTAAATTTAACACAAACCATGAATAAGCTACTCTGTAAAACCAAGCTTAAAGCTATAGCAAGTATTATCTGTTTATGCATAGTACTTGTATTTTTTTAAATACACTTGTTGATTTTTGCTAAAATAATTAATTAGTTATATTGAATAAAAATTCAAATCAAATTAAGGAAGATGATCAACAGACAAAGTACCTGTCATAGTAGTCTATTCTTTGTGAATTAGCTTTTCATAGGCCTTCGGCGATTCTCAAAATCATTTTGGATAGAAAATTACATAGAAATAAGATTGCATTTGGATAAAAATAGAGAAATTATTTTGTGCCCCCAACCCATGCATATCCTGAAATCGTCACTATCGTCAATGTCTACACAGCAGGTATCTTGGTGCTGTAAGGTTCATATCTCAGATGTAAAACCACAGGACTGAAAAAGGCCTCTCGACGCCAAAATACGCAGACCTTTCAACATACGAATGTTCTGTGGAAGATGACTTATGCATGTACCTGCCACATCTAACCTTTCTAAACATTTCATCTTACAGATGTTCTTTGGTATATCTCTTAAAAAGTTACACTCCCTTAAGTTTAGTTGCCTTAAACTTTGTAATCTGTCAAGATCCTCCGGTAATTTCTCAAGTAATGAACAATGATCAAGAGCGAGATATTCCAGATGTTTCAACATACAAATGGTAGGCGGAAGATGTTTGATCTTTAAGTATGACAGAACTAGCGTTACCAAACGTTTTAAAAGGCCAAGATCCTCCGGTAATTTCTCAAGTGAATGACATCGCGAAAGAACGAGAATTTTCAGATTTTTCAACATTAAAATGCCATCCGGAACATGTTCAATATTTGTAGTAGACAAACTTAGCTTCTCTAAACATTCTAATTGACCAAAATCCTTGGGTAACGTCTCAAGAACGAAACAATTGTCAAGATCAAGAGCTTTCAGATGTTTCAACATACAAATGCTATCAGGAAGATGTTTAATCTTTGTAGATGACAATGTTAGCTTCTCTAAACAATTTAATTGGCCAATATCCATGGGTAACTTCTGAAGAAACCAACAAGATCCGAGTTCGAGAACTTTCAGATGTTTCAACATACAAATGCTATCCGAGATATGTTTCATACATGTAATAGACATACTTAGCTCTTCTAGATATTCTAACTGGTCAAGGTCCTTAGGAGCCTCCGGATAGCCTTCCAGTTTAAGCTTTCTTAAACGTTGTAACCCACAAATGCTTCCTGAAAACGTATCAAAGTTTGTACAAGTACACAGACTTCCAGAAAGAAGTGACTCAAGATTCCTATTCAATGAGGGATCATCTTTGTAAAAACATTCAAACTGAAACTTTTGAGAAGTATTGTCGGGGTGAAGTGGGCATCTTTGAATGGACTTTGCAATCAGATGCAACTCAGCTAAAGGACCAACCTCTAGTGATACATCCCTTCTACCAGAAGCACCATTCCCTCTTTCAAGAATAGATGTAAACCTCAAACAACCACTTAAATCTAAGTTGACAAGATCTTGTAACGAATTATTACATTCTGCAAGATCTAACTTCTTTAGATTTGAAGTATGCCCAAGGTCAACTGTCCTCAACTTTGGATGACTAATGTCGAGGAATACAAGCTTTTGACATTTACCGGCCATGTGAAACTCTTCCAATTTATAACAATTGTTAAGACTTAAAGACTTGAGATTCGGAGTTAGCTCCATGCCAAGGGTCCTCAACCTTGAATGCATAATGTTGAGGGATTTGAGATTTGGGCATTTATCAGCAATGTTAAGCTCTTCCAAATCATTGCAGTTTCTAAGATCTAAATCCTCGAGATTCGGGGCCAAGCCAATGTCAAGAATCCTCAACTTTGAATTAGTGAGTTTGAGGGCTCTGAGATTTAGACATTTACCGGGCATTTGAAGATTTACCAAATCACCACTTTCATCAAGAATTAACGTCTCTAGATTCACAGCCAACCCAATGTTAAGGGTCCTCACCTTTGAATCGGTGAGTGCGAGGGATTTGAGTTTTTGACATTTAGTGACCATGTTGAGCTCTTCCAAAGCATAACAATTTCTAATATCTAAATCCTCAAGATTCTCGGACAAGCCAATGTCAAGGATCCTCAACTTTGAATCAGTGAGTTTGAGGGTTCTGAGATTTTGACATTCACCAGGCATTTGAAGTTTTAACAAATCGTGATTTCTATAAAGAATCAACATCTCAAGATTTAGAGCCAGCCCAATGTTAAGGGTCCTCAACTTTGAATTGGTGAGTGTGAGGGATTTGAGTTTTTGACATTTACCGCCCATGTTAAGCTCTTCCAAATCATAACAGTTTCTAAGATCTAAATCCTCAAGATTTGGGGTCAAGACAATGTCGAGGATCCTCAACTTTGAATTAGTGAGTTTAAAGGATTTGAGATTTTGACATTCACCAGGCATTTGAAGTTTTACTAAATTGTGATTTTCATAAAGAATCAACATCTCAAGATTCAGAGCAATCCCAATGTCAGGGGTCCTCAACTTTGAATTAGTGGGTCTAAATGGTTTCAGCTTTTGACATTTGTTGGCCATGTTAAGCTCTTCCAAATCATAACAGTTTCTAAGATCTAAATCCTTGAGATTCGGGGTGAAGCCAATGTCAAGGGCCCTCAACTTTAAATAAGTGAGTCTGAGAGATCTAAGATTTTGGCATTCATCGGGCATTTGAAGTTTTACCAGATTGCCACACTTATGAAGTATTAATGTCTCAAGATTCAAAGCCAGACGGATGTCAAGAGTCATCAATTGTGACCCCGTGCACTCGAGAAACATGAGCTTTAGACATCCATCTGGCACGTGAAGTTCTACCAAATCATGACATCCTTTGAGAGATAACGCCTTGAGGTTTGGAATAAGCCCAAGGTCAAGGGATGTCAACTTTGAATAATCGAGGTTAAGGAAGTTGAGCTTGCTAAGAACCTAACATAAACAAAAAAAATAAGATGAATTCTGGTGTAATAACAAAGCAATAGATGCATGGCATCATAATGAATCATGTAAAACAATCAATCAACCATAATTCTACCTTTCTTTTCCCCCCTTCCCAAAGTTGTACGATATTGCTGTAAGCCATCTTGAGTGAAACAAGATTATTTCCTTTAAATGTGCTGGGTAAAAACATGAAAGGATACCCGTACCAAGACAAATATTGCAAAGCATCTGGAAAGTATTGGCTGGCATTCGAAAGAAAACAACCGGTAGTATCCTTCACACGCATGGAAAGAAATCTAAGTTCCTTTATCTTTATGAAACCTTTCATAATAATTTCTGGGTTGACTTTTGTTGTGTGGAATTGTATACATCTTATTGCCTTAGTACCCTGTAAATGTAAACCAAAAGCTCTCACCATGAAACTTGTGACATAACAAATAAAAATATGCTACTTTTATAAAACTTACAAATAAACTTGACCTTACCGAGTCATTAGCCAATATCTTTTCAATTTCCTCGTCAATCCACAATCGGCTACGTTTGTGAGGCTTTGGGTGTGAACGTTGAACAATGTTCTTGCCCATTTCTTCAATGTGGTCATGCATGCGCACCCACTCATAACGATACGCATCATCGATAGTTATAAGAGATTTTTGCTCAAGAACTCTTAAACCATTTTTGGCATAAAATCCACGGCTTTCAAGAGCTTCAATTACTAGATCTTTCCGCCAATCTTTTAGTATGCATGCAATATCTAGGAATATATCCTTGTATTCTTCCTCTAGACTCTCATAGCTTAATTTCCAATATTTTAAGAGTTTCATTCAATGGGATTTTTTTTAGTCTTTGGAGGATATCTCTCCATCCATTCTTATCGTTTTCACCACATAGTAATGAACCCAAAACTTTGATGGTCAAGGGAAGACCATGAGCATAATTTATAACTTGTTCGGATAGTTCTTCGTACCCTTGATCTGGAATCTCTCCCTCAAATGCATACCTATTGAAGAGGCATTTTTTCTCCTCGTATGATAACAGTTTGACATCAAGAATCAACTTCACTCTGTGTGCTTCGAGCATTTGCTTGTCTCTTGTTGTAATGATAATTATACTTCCCGGCTTAAACCAACCACGCTTACCGGCTAACGCCTCAAGCTGCTTTATATGATCCACATCATCTAGAACAAGAAGAACCCGTAGACCACGCATCCTCTTCTCCATCATGTCTTTCCCGTCATAAATACCATCCACTTTGATCGTTGGGTCATTTAGGACATTTGAAAGAACTTGATTTTGCAGTGACTTCAAACCCAACAAAGGATTGTTTGAAACTTCCCTAACATTCTCAACAAAGCTTTTACCTTCGAACTGATTTGATATTTTCTTGAAAACAGCTCTAGCCAAAGTTGTCTTCCCACCACCTCCTATCCCCCAAATCCCAATCATACGAACATTATCGGAAACCGTTTCTAAAGATGATACAACATTGTTTACCCGGGTTTCCATGCCTACTAGTTTATTATCAATGCTGAAATCGATGGAATGCAGCTTTTCCAAAATCTCTTTAACAACTTTTTCGATGAATGCAGCTTCATGCCTATATATATATGCCTATATGTATATATATATATATATATATATATATATATATATATATATATATATATATATATATTCAAGAAGATTCAATTAACTTGTGCAAAATCCCATATGAACAATGATATCATACAAATTTAGGAAATAATAAAATAGCTATACAACATGACATGCCTTGGATGACGCTTTTATTCGAAGATTAGTAAGAAAGAAAATGAAGGAATATTGCATATGAGAAGTTAAATTATAGATAAGCTGAAATAATTCTCTTTTTGCTTAGGGCTGACTTATGACCAAAACAGAAACCTTAAGGGCCTCTTTTGTCAAATTATGAAATTACCAAAATTGGGAACTGATTTGCGATGGAAATGATTCGTAGTTATTTAGACCAACATTTTGGAAGAATACCCGCACAAAATTTACACCAGTGTTTGGTCCAATTTTTCAGAAATTGAACGTAGGTGGTTGTAGTGTAATGCTAAATATAATATTCGATGTTGATTGGAACAAAGAATCGGCCAAAATCGATGGGAAGAGACCCAATTTGAGTCGGATTTATCCGAGATTGAAACATCGGCTGTGGTTATGTAATGCTTTATAATTTATATCATATTCCAAATTTGATTAGAAAACAAAAACTTGCTAAAATCGATGGAAAAGAGGGGGGTTCCGCAGGTCAAAATCGGGTTGAAGAAAACCAACCGGTCCAGGCTATATCGACCAAAATTGAGTCTGTTTAAAATGAACAACATACAAAGATATGATCGAGGAATTACCCATTAGCAGTCCTTTTCAACTCCCATCCAGTCAGACCCGCTGCTTCTGTAAGAGCTTCTCTCCATTTCCCAGCAGCCTCGTCATTTTTGTGTTTGGCGAAAGCTTCTCCAACAGCCCGGCTTTGTTTGCGTACTTCCGTCGGTTCCACATCATAGAAGACGGGGTAAGCAGTATGCTCACTTGTCTTTTGACATTCCATTATCTTCACAAGTTCATCCAAACACCAAGATGAAGATGCATAGTTTTTGGAGAAAACAATGATATAAAATTTCGAGTCTTCAATGGATCTCACGAGCTCATCACTGACCTTTCTCCCTTTTCTGATTGCATCATCGTCCTTGTAAGTACAAATGCCTTTCTGCTTAAGAGCATTATAAAGATGATCAACGAAATTGGAGCGAGTGTCTTCACCCCTAAAGCTCAAAAATACATCATATTTAAAGTTCCTGTGAATGAATACAGTTGAAGAAGAGGCCATTGAAGGTATGCTTGAAGGATCCTATTCAGATCTTTGTTTGCTAAAGTTTATGAGAAACTTGGATGAGTTGACTAAGACTAACCCTCAAGATCGGAAAAGAAGACAATGGTTGTGCGGTAATGGGAACGCGATCTGATTCATTTTAATATTCTAAGGGCATAAAAGGAATATGGTACTCAATAATTCATATCAATCTTCTGTCATTTGTTTCCTCCGAAGTTCTTTTAATATATTTTTTGATAAAATGAAATAGGATGTTTTTTAAATAAACCCTTCAAATCCTTAAAAATAATCCTTTAACTATTAATTTATAAAGTCTTATTAATAAGATTTTTTAATATGATTTTATAGTTATAATATATTTTTAAGTGAATTATAAGTACGGACTTGACAACCACAATCATCGGAGAACACGCCAACAAATTTTGACCTCTTAAAATATTGACAAATTATGTCCAAATTATGTACTGAAACATAATAATGCAATTTTTTGAAGGGATTTATGTTAAATTGATGCTTAATGGTAGTTTTACTCTGTTCAAAACTTGCTTTCATTGATGTTTCTGTTATGTTGATGAGATTATAAATATATGTTAACGATTTGTCTAAATCTGATTGTGAGGAGGACATATATTGTTTTAACAAAGCATGATGACTCTCAACCATGTGACATTTAGATAAGTAAGAACACTTGAAAATTAAGAACAAAGTTACAATGTATTAAAATGTGTGGAAAAGTATTAATATTCCAAATATATAGAAAAAAAATACATAGATATCCTTTCAATAATGGTTTCATTTCTGCCATTCAATACAAATATATTTCCACAGTCGAGGTTCAACGAGTGACGCCCTTGCTTTGGTGAATGAATGCCACAAGTGCTTTTGTTTCATCGATGGTTCACACTTTCTTAGAATACTTTGAGAAATATGGCATCTACACAATAAATGTTTGGTATCCGAGAACACAACTTTACATGAGTTAATTGACACGCCTAGGTCGTTATTCGGTCAAAAATAGAAAAATAAACCTTACCCGCACACTAGTATAGTAACAGCAAGGGTCGATCCGTGGGAGTCAAGTGGTTAAAATATAGTGTCAGAATATTGTCACGCTATAGTTGGCGGTGGTCCTTTCACTTCTCGAAAAACGATAAATTCCAATACCGAAAACTGAAACAAGCATTAACTAAACTAAACAACTTCAAACTTTACATCAAACTTACTTACTGATTCCAGAAGTATATTCCAGAAAAATCAAAAACATTTAACCATCCAAAACATCCAACAAACCATTAAACATAGACAATACCGAAAACATGCAAAATAACTCAAACCGAATGATTATCATACCCAACCAAATCCAGAAGTCTCAAGGTTCTGACTTCGAAAATAAATCCAAATCAACTTGTCCCAACTGATTCTACAATCCAGAATCGAAGGAATCAAGTGATAACTAAAACTATGAAAACTAAAATTAAATGAAAAACAAAAAAAATACCAACTTGAAGCTACTGAAAATCGAAATCCTGAGTCGAAGAGGCCTAGGTTCCACCTTTGGTTCGGATCTTTGCTCTTGAAATTCGATCTAGATGCCTCTATTTATAGTTGCAAAATCGAGCTAATCGTGGCGCACAGAGCTTAAACCCGCGTCGCGATCTTATCCATATCCCCGTTTCTCGCATTTTGAATTTCAAATCATCGCCTGATCCTTGACTTTCCGCGACGCGCATGCTCCTTTGATCGCGGTGCGTGTGTCTTTTCGACTGAAAGTGAACTTTATCCAAAACATCTTACTTTTGTACGTCTTTAGTCTCTGTTTTAATCCTTTTTCACATACAAGCACTAGACACGAAAATTGAGTAATACCACAGTTTATACGATATAATTTCACTCAGAATATGGCCTAACGACGACTAAAATACTTGATATTACTAGGCGTTGTCAAACATCCCACACTTGTGCCTTGGTTGTCCCCAAGCAAGAGAATTTTTAACAAATTATAACAAAGACTCAAACATTTTTGAATGCATTCAGTTTCAAAGTTTATTGTTTTCAAAAGTTGGATTGAAAATTATTTTTAGAAAAACATGACTAGAATACCCTTTGGAATTCACGACTTTCTAAAGAACCCTTGATTACAAATTTTCAGTCCACAAGTGCACTTACTCATTCAAATTCTAAAGGCCATTTAGGAACTATCCATGACTTTCGATGTTGTCCGTGTAACGAGCTTTCGAACATACTATCCCAGACCGGTTGATCTTATCGTAAGGTGCATAAATACCCTTCAGGGCCACCATTTTCGGACCTACCGGCTCGAACAACAAAGGCCACTGATTGATATTTCCCTCCTAAATTCCAATCCTAAAATATTTCAAATCCATAATTTTTCTAACTCCTAAAAACTCAACTTATTTTAACTCAATAATAGCATGCTATTAGTTTCAAAATTACAATCTCTTAAATTTTTTTTGAAAATTACTCGTTTTCGCAAAAATTTCAAAAATCTCTTTCGACCGTCCCACACCCCATACTTAAACCCGTACAACGTCTCCGTTGTACATAAAATTTATTTCTAAACAAGGGAGAAAGAGTTACCCCTTTAGGACTGTAGACTGTTTGTTGGAACTAATTGTCACAGGATAAAATTCATACGTCATGATAAATTGTCCGGAGTTGTGCCGCAATAGTAAACACGCCAGTAAAGACAAGTGTAGGGGTACAATATTCCCACACTTGCGTGAAACAACCCCTCTGTGGATCTTGTCGGTACTTGCACAAACAAACACTCACAAAAACAAATTAAAAGAAAAACGCAAACAAACAAAATAGAAATTATACAACATAAATGTGCTACGGTCTGCCGCGGCGCGTGGTTTTGATGCGCGCATCGCGGTAATTACGAGATTGTTTCCTCTACGTGATGCTGGAAATGACTGCGGCGTGTGCCCAGGTAGTGCCGCGTCGCGGTAATTTCAGATTCTAAAGCCATTTTTAAACAACCGTTTTGAACCATTCCACACATTATTACCTAAATTTTACCTTTTATTATTACTGTCCAATGACTTATTTAAGACCTAAACATTAAATTCCTAAATTGTATCCATATACTTTCTCGTACAATCCGCTATCCATAGTACTTGATTCTGAATATTTTGGGAATAGCGGATAGTCTCCTGGATTTCCACCGACAAAGCATTATACTCGAACCGCTGTGACTGCATTGTTCGGTGGATAGATTTCATCTCGTTCGCTAAGTAACGAAGGTCGGGATTTGCAGGCTTGGTGCATGCCGGGAGGCTGTCCGATGCGTGAGACCTCTTTTTCGACTTCTATTCTAATACCAGCGGCTCGTGACGAAGGACCGGGAATGGTGAGCGGCGGACTGACATGATGCCATCATCAATGTACACAACCTCCCTCGAGGTTATGGTAAGCGGACTGAACGGGACCGCAGGAATCACAGTCAACTGACGGGTGTTGGCCGGCGCTAGCAACCCATAAGATCGCGCGAGGCGCGTGACAAAATGGCCTTCCCCAACTGCTATGAAATCCAGAGGCGCGTCAGTTACTTTCTTGAAGTAATCCGCAATGAGATAAGGCACCTTGCAAGTCTCCAGTGACAATTAGTTTAGTGGTTTAATATTTGCATTTAATAGGGACTAAAATAGAAAATATATAATGATTAGGGGCTGTTTCTGGATTTCGGCTAGGGACCGAAATCCCCTTGGATTTCGGTCGTGATGACCGAAAACAAAGGGTTTTCGGTTGGGCTAGGACTGCATTTTCAGTGAGCTTGTACTGATGGGCTTGGGATTTCGGCTGGGTGTAGCGTAGGTATATATATCCTTGTTTAGCCTTGCTTAGGCTAGTTAGTTGTTTTGGAGCTTTGTGATAGCATAGAGGATTCATATTGTTCAAGCAACTATCTATCTTGTGTACCCGACTATTCAATAATAGTGTGCATTGAAGATCAATCTTCTTGTGTTTATTGTGATTTGATTGATACCGTGTTTAGATCTAAGATTGTTCGGGACCTACAATTGGTATCAGAGCCTTAAAAACCTCGTGTTTTTAGGCATTTTGGTATCAATCTCATCGTTGCCTTTGCTTGGATCTTCGAGATTTGGACAACTTTGAGCGTTTTTTCGACTGTTTAGATCAAGTTTGGGTGTTTTTATTCGAGTTTCCTTTGTGTTCTTGGCTTCTTCAAGAAAAAATCATCCAAAAACAAAGTTTTTGATCCAAAAACGGCGTTTTTACGAACTGTTTGTGTGATTTTTCAGATCTGATCGTCAATTTCGGTCCAGATCCGAAAGGTTTTCGGTCAGCTTGTAGTTTTCGATGGCGTCGCCTTTCATCAGGGTTTTCGGTTAGGGTTTGCTTGGTTCTCGGTCCGTTAAGGTGGATTTCGGTCAGCCCATTAGTCGATTTCGGTGAAGCTCTATGGTTTTAGTGATTTCGGTACATATTGACGATTTTGGTCAACATTTCTCTGACTCGTTTTCGGTCCAGTGCAGTTTTCGGTGGAGGTTTTCTACCGGATCTCGAGTTTTCGGTTTGATTTGCTGTTGACTTGGTGTTTTCGTATCTTTTGTTAGTTCTATATGCCCAAGGATGATCATAAAATGATATTACTAATAACACATGATCCTATAGGGTCACACCAATAACAAGTATGACACCAAATTGATCATTTATTGTGCTAAATTAGATTTACTATTAAATGATAATGAACTTGCAATTTAATCTTGTAAGTTATTATTATTTGAGGTAAATAATAATAACTACAAAATTAAAGGTTGATTTATAATTCATAAGTGATGAATTAATCATGTATAACAATTAAGTTGTTTAAGTTGTTAAATGATTTAATTGAATAATAAATAAACCCTTTATTTAATTTAATTGGTAAATTAAATAAAATATGCACATTGTAAATATATATATATATATATATATATATATATATATATATATATATATATATATATATATATATATATATATATATATATATATATACATACTTACATCATAAATAATGCATGTTTAAAAGGGGTTTATATACATGATAAATGATTTAAATGTTATTTCATTAAACAAAGATTGTGAAGATTTATTATTTATAAACTTAAGTTATGAGTTTTTTATAAATAATAAAGTGCATGGAATCTCCTTTCTCTAACCATGTCATCGGCCACATGCTTCAAAAAGCATGTCTTTGAAAGTCTCAAAAGACAAGAGGAATATTGGTGTTCTCTATGTTGACCATGGGAACCACCAACTTCATATTTTAAAAAGAAAGCTCTCCATAATTCCATCTTGTTCTTCTTCTTTTTGGCCAAACCTTTAGAGAGGTTTTTCTACACTTTCACACTTGTATCAAATCAGCCAAGAACAAAAGAAAACTCCTCCAAGTTGCATGCAAAATCCGATTTTGTCATCAAGGAGAAAAGGTGTTCTTATTGCAAGTTAACAAAACTAGCATCAAAGGTGTTCAAGCTTGTGGTGGACTAAGCTATAGAGGGATTCTAACTTGATTCCTAGCCTCATCAAAATCTTCCAAACCAAGAACAATAGAAAGGGTATGATCTTGAACTCTATATATGCTTGTTCTTCACCTTATCTCTACATGCATGTAGCATGATCCTCTTGGAATGGAATTTGTGTTCATGTTTTTTGCTTCCGTTGCAACTTCAAGTTTTGAATGTCATAACACGAACATGGATATCCAACAATTGGTATCAGATCCATGGCTATATTGCATGTTTAGATAATAAGTTTATTTGGATAAACTTGGTTTTTGGAAGCCATGAATGTTCATCTTATTGAATGAAAGTTTCATGCATGGCTTCTTTGGCAACATGCAAGTATATTATCTATGATTTTATGTAACCAACTAAAATTTATATTTGCATGCATTTGGTTACATAATTGTTGCCTTAGAAAAACAAAGTGTTGATTTTCTTATGATTTTATGTGATAAAATGGTGCATAAACAAGCCAAGGACCATATGTTGCATGTTTTGTGTTTAAATTCGATATGGTTGTAATCTATTCTTTTATTCAAATGGTTTGTAATAATAATTAGTTATTTCCTTCTTTTATTCATTTTGTAAGTATTAGAATAGTTGTATTCTTTTGTATCTTTTATAAAATGTAATAAGTGAAGGAGATAAAGCCAAAGAAAGATTGCAACAAACAGCTCCATTTTCCTGCTTTCCTGCTGTGCATTTCGGACCTGTTATGGGGCACAAAGTAAATTCATATCTTGGTGTTTTGATGCTATACTTGTTAGTAACTTTAATATCTAGCATATACAATAAGTGTTGGCAAGTATAAGCATCAATTTGACCAAGAATGAAGTCAAGAAAGCAACAAAATGACACAAAAACCTTCCTGCTGTCCCATACCTGTCGCAATTTTTGGAGAAGACAAAGAAAAATCACAAGCTCTTCCATGGTGTCAAGAAATGGTGGTTCAAGTCTCATTTGATGTTATAAGAAGGTTGGCAAAATTGTAGCCAAATCGAAGATCATTTGGTTGAGTTTTTGTCACCTTTTTGTCCCTAGGTTTGGACTTGATATTTCATGTATGGCTCACATGAAATATCAAACTAGTTGGCTTGTGTTTATGCACCCATGCATGTATGTGATGATTGAATGTTTTATGATTTTATGTTGTGGATGAAAATAAGATTTTGCATGCTAGACAACCTAGATAATTAAACACAATCATCAAGGAGTTTGTAATTTTCAAATTGACATATTTAAAACATAAGATGTAATACAATTGGTTTTATTAAAAATGGGTTTTGTTATAAAACCTATAAAGTCAAGTTTTGAAAATAAATGAAACAAATAAAATGGAGATTTTATGAATTCTTACAAACTCCAACCCTAAGTAATAATGGTAATTATTTAGGATTAAAATTGGTTCTCATGTATTTGATCAAACTCAAACTTAATATTGGATATTAATTGTAATCTTGACCACAAACAAAGAATCAATAAAATGGAGATTTTATTATTTAGGAACCAATTAACAAAATAAGATTTTTTATGGTACCATGTTAATTGGATGCATGCAATCTACATGATACCATATGTTTTCAAAATTAGAATTGTAAAACATACAAATCCCTTTCGAAATACAAATCAATGCCGTCCCTCTTAAAGACACTCATGTATCACTTGAATATCCTTGTGGGATAAAGGTTACCTAACCACTTGGAGTCTTCTTGTGATACAAGAGGTAGTTTTGCAATATTGATGGGATAAAGGACACCTAACCATTAATAGTTGTCAAAACTACACGTCCGTTTAAGTAGGATGATTTATTTGGAAATCTTTTGTGATAAAGGTCACCTAAACATTAGAAATCCAAGGCATAGATGGGATCAAACATGCCAAACTTATAAATGTTATAATGGGATCCCATAACTCTAGAAATTATATTTGGATATAATTGGTAAACCGTTACCTACCTTGTTGATTCGAATAGGCGGGATAAAGGATACCTAACCACTTATTCGTATTGCAACTTGGATTCTAGACCTTAATCAATTAAAGTTTATGAAACAAGAAAGGGTATTAATTATTAAGGAATTAATATCATAATTTACTAAATCGAACCTTGTTAAAATTTTGTAGATGGCACCAAACACAACAAACCTGGCTCCTAACAAAACCTCACTACGGTCTCTCCTTGAGGGAGAAAAACTTAACCACACCAACTTCTTGGATTGGTACCGTAGTGTGAGAATAGTTCTCAAACAAGAAAAGAAAGAATATGTTCTCAATGAACCACTTCCTGAAGAGCCCCCTGCCATTCCTAAGCCAGCACACGATGCATGGCTTAAAAAGATGGATGATTCCATTGATGCATCATGTCTCATGTTGGCAACTATGATTCCTGACCTTCAGAAGGATTTAGAGAATCATTCGGCCTATGACATGATTAATCAATTGAAGGAAATGTTCCAACAACTTGCAAGAACGGAAAGGTTTGAAACTGTTCGGGCTTTCCATGCTTGCAAGATGGAGGATGGGCAGACAGTTAGCTCTTATGTGCTCAAAATGAAGAGTCACATTGATCATTTGGCACGTCTTGGAGTTGTGATGCCCGAAGAGCTAGCAACGGATATGATCCTTAACTCCTTGACAAAGTCTTTTGATCCCTTCGTCATGAATTATAACATGAATGGTTTGAACAAGACTATCCCGGAATTGCATGGGATGCTAATTACCGTGGAAAAGAATCTGCCTAAGAAAACCACTCAAGTTCTCATGATCAAGGAAGGTGGGACAAAGAGAACTAGACCCGAACACCCCAACAACTCCAAGGGCAAGGGAAAGGCAAAGGTTTTCAAAGGAAAGAGCAAGAAAGTTGTCCAACCATCCCGTCCGCCCAAGAAGAAGGAAAAAGTTGCCAAAGAAGACATGTGCTTCAAATGTGGCAAAGTTGGGCATTGGAAGAGAAATTGCCCTACCTATCTTGCGGAGTTGAAGAAGAAGAAGGCCGGTGAGGGCACATCAGGTATCTATGTGATAGACCTAGAACTTTATAATTTATCTCCTAACACATGGGTATTTGATACTGGTTGTGGAACTCACATTTGTAATATGTTGCAGGGGTTCAAAAGGAGTAGGCGACTGAAGGCAAACGAGGTAGTACTCCGGGTTGGAAACAGTGCAAGGGTTGCGGTGGATTCAATTGGAAGTTTTGATTTATTACTACCTAATGGCTTGTATTTGACATTGTTGAATGTTTATTATGTTCCTAACTTGTCTAGGAATATTATTTCGGTTGCTAAGTTGAGACAATGTGGATTTGATCTTTGCTTTATGAATGATGACATTTGTGTTTACAAAAACAATGTGTTCTATTTTGAGGCTAGGCCTTTAAATGGAATTTATGAAGTAAACCTTGATGAAAAGACTAACCATGGCTCTTTATACCACACTTTCACCAAGAGACCCAAATGTGATTTGAGTCAAACCTATCTATGGCATTGTCGCCTTGGGCATATAAACAAGAAACACATATCCCAACTTCAAAAGAGTGGACTTTTGAAGGCAAATGAGAATGACTCATTTGATATATGTGAATCTTGTTTACATGGCAAGATGACCAAAGCTCCTTTCTTAGGAACCAATGAGAGGGCAAAGGACTTGTTAGGAATCATACATACAGATGTATGTGGTCCTTTCAAGCCAATGACTAGATATGGTGAAAGATATTTCATCACCTTCACTGACGACTTTAGTCGTTTTGGATATGTTTATTTGATTAAACATAAACATGAGGCGCTTGAAATGTTCAAAACGTTTCAAAGTGAAGTGGAAAATCAACTCAACAAAACAATTAAAGTTCTACGTTCTGATAGAGGAGGTGAGTACTTAACTACAAACTTTATGGATCATCTTAAGACTTGTGGAATTGTTTCACAACTTACTCCACCAGGAACACCACAACATAATGGTGTATCTGAGAGGCGGAACCGAACACTATTGGATATAGTTCGATCCATGATGAGTAGAAGTACTCTACCTTTATCATTTTGGGGTTATGCTTTACAAACAGCTGCTCGTCTCCTAAACATGGCACCTACTAAGAAGGTAGATAAAATACCTTATGAGATATGGCATGGAAGGGTTCCATCTTTATCCTATCTCAAGGTATGGGGTTGTGAAGCTTATGTTAGACAAGAAGCTTCAAACAAACTAGAACCCCGTTCAACAAAGTGTATCTTTGTAGGGTATCCGAAAGATTGTCTTGGGTACTACTTCTACAATCCCATAGAGAATAAGATATTTATTTCTCGAAAAGCTGAATTCCTAGAAAACAAGTTTCTGACGAAAGAGGCTAGTGGGAGGTTTGTGGAACTTGAAGAACTTCAAGAACCACAGCCTGATACACAAGAAATTGGATCTAGCATTCAACAAGAAATTGTTGAACCTGAACAAACAGTTGATCAGGAACAAATTGTAACACAAGATGTTCGCAGATCTGGTAGGGTTCGATTTGAACCTGAAAGGTATGGTTACCTTATGATGGAAGAGGAATGTTATATGATAGCTTCTGATGAACCCATCAACTACCAGAGTGCAATGACAGATCCTGAATCTGATAAATGGCTTGAAGCCATGAACACAGAGATGCAATCCATGCACGATAACAAAGTTTGGGACTTGGTTAATCTTCCCACCAATTGTAAGACCGTTGGGAACAAATGGGTTTTCAAAAGGAAAACCGACGTGGATGGAAATGTACACACTTTTAAGGCGAGACTTGTCGCTAAAGGATACTCACAAACTCATGGTATTGACTATGATGAGACCTTTTCACCAGTGGCAATGATCAAGTCGATTAGGATACTTTTTGCCATAGCCGCGTACTATGATTATGAGATATGGCAAATGGATGTCAAGACCGCTTTCCTCAATGGACACTTATTGGAAGATGTCTATATGGATCAACCTGAAGGTTTTGTCGATCCTAAGCATCCAAACAAAGTGTGCAAGCTTAAAAGATCTATTTATGGATTGAAGCAAGCGTCTCGAACATGGAACATCCGCTTTGATGAAAAGATTACGAATTTTGGATTCATTAAAAATGAGGATGACTCCTGTGTTTACAAGAAAGCTAGTGGGAGCATAATCATATTCCTAGTATTGTATGTTGATGACATACTTCTATTTGGAAATGACATCCCACCTATGAAAGGTGTCAAAACGTTTCTTGAGAACTGTTTCTCAATGAAGGACTTAGGAGAAGCTGCTTATGTATTAGGCATAAAGATCTATAGAGATAGATCTAAGAGACTTATTGGTCTAAGCCAAAGTGTATATATTGATAAAATCTTGAAAAGGTTCAAGATGCAAGACTCCAAAAGAGGATTCTTGCCAATACCGCATGGCACCATCCTAAGCAAGTCTTAGTGCCCAAGCACTAGGACTGAACTTGAAAGGATGAAACATGTCCCATATGCTTCGGCAATTGGGTCTATCATGTATGCCATGTTATGCACTAGGCCCGACGTCTCATGTGCCTTAAGCATGACTAGTAGGTATCAACAGAACCCAGGTGAAGCCCACTGGACTGCTGTAAAGAACATTCTTAAGTACTTAAGAAGAACTAAAGACATGTTTTTAGTTTACGGTGGTTTGGAAGAAAGCTTAAAGGTAAGGGGTTACACTGACACAAGCTTCCAAACAGATAGGGATGATTCGAGATCTCAATCTGGGTATGTCTTTATTTTAAATGGAGGAGCTGTGTCTTGGAAGAGTTCCAAACAAGAAGTGATTGCACAATCCACTACAGAATCAGAATATGTTGCTGCTTCAGAAGCTGCTCAAGAAGCTGTCTGGATGAGAAAGTTCATTGAAGATCTAGGGGTTGTTCCTTCCATTCAGGACCCTATAGAAATCTTCTGTGACAATCTGGGTGCTATAGCTCAAGCAAAGGAACCTAGATCGCATCAAAAGACCAAACACATTCACCGAAGGTATAACTACATACGACATGAAGTTAAGAATGGTGAAATAAGTATTCACAAGGTTCATACAGATCAGAATTTGGCAGATCCATTCACGAAGCCTTTACCCCAAGCTAAGCATGAAAGTCACGCTAAGGGTATAGGACTTCGTTTTTCTAATGAATGGATTTGATTTGTGTTTAGTATTTTATGAATATGAACTTATGTAAATAACAAGAATTATGTAATATATGAAAGGTGATGTTTCATTCATAATTTTGTGTTTTAATATTAGCATGTTTAATCCTCGAATAATTTGATTATTCTAAATGTCCATAGTCGGTCATAGTTGTGGGAGCAATTATGAAGTAAGACTAATATGAATTGGATTGGTTGACTTTTATGGGTAAAAGTAGCAAAAGGTTGCAACCAAATTCGTAGGTACTTGTCAGTGAACAAGTATTGGACTTGACCCGTTTCAAGATCACTTCATGGATCATTATCATAAGTGATTCTTGAACAAAGGTATTATCATTGTATCCTTAGACCTGAGATACATATTTGGGACTCAAGTGTAGAGAGTACTGTGGTTTGATATGATTCACCGTTGTTCTTGAAAATTTGACAACCATACAGACCATACTCAAGTATAGTACAAACTACAAAAGGGGCGTATGTAGTCAAGACGGGATTTGTTCCTCTTATGTGTTGAGAGTTAGACATCTAAGGCGCCTGATTCAAAGTTGGACATAAAATGAGAATGATTAAGATCCATGTCTCATGTTCAACAAGATGTCTGTAACAAAGGGATAATTGATATATAACCTTGTACATCAATTAGAGCCTTGTGCTTTTGAAGAATTGGATGTTGTTGAATGGCATTATGTCATGTATTATTGGGGGCAGTGAAATGTTGCTAGACGTTCATCACTATCGGTATCATTCTATGATGCAACCTTGTGCAAGTGGGAGATTGTTAGTTCTATATGCCCAAGGATGATCATAAAATGATATTACTAATAACACATGATCCTATAGGGTCACACCAATAACAAGTATGACACCAAATTGATCATTTATTGTGCTAAATTAGATTTACTATTAAATGATAATGAACTTGCAATTTAATCTTTAAGTTATTATTATTTGAGGTAAATAATAATAACTACAAAATTAAAGGTTGATTTATAATTCATAAGTGATGAATTAATCATGTATAACAATTAAGTTGTTTAAGTTGTTAAATGATTTAATTGAATAATAAATAAACCCTTTATTTAATTTAATTGGTAAATTAAATAAAATATGCACATTGTAAATATATATATATATATATATATATATATATATATATATATATATATATATATATATATATATATACATACTTACATCATAAATAATGCATGTTTAAAAGGGGTTTATATACATGATAAATGATTTAAATGTTATTTCATTAAACAAAGATTGTGAAGATTTATTATTTATAAACTTAAGTTATGAGTTTTTTATAAATAATAAAGTGCATGGAATCTCCTTTCTCTAACCATGTCATCGGCCACATGCTTCAAAAAGCATGTCTTTGAAAGTCTCAAAAGACAAGAGGAATATTGGTGTTCTTTATGTTGACCATGGGAACCACCAACTTCATATTTTAAAAAGAAAGCTCTCCATAATTCCATCTTGTTCTTCTTCTTTTTGGCCGAACCTTTAGAGAGGTTTTTCTACACTTTCACACTTGTATCAAATCAGCCGAGAACAAAAGAAAACTCCTCCAAGTTGCATGCAAAATCCGATTTTGTCATCAAGGAGAAAAGGTGTTCTTATTGCAAGTTAACAAGACTAGCATCAAAGGTGTTCAAGCTTGTGGTGGAGGTGGACTAAGCTATAGAGGGATTCTAACTTGATTCCTAGCCTCATCAAAATCGTCCAAACCAAGAACAATAGAAAGGGTATGATCTTGAACTCTATCTATGCTTGTTCTTCACCTTATCTCTACATGCATGTAGCATGATCCTCTTGGAATGGAATTTGTGTTCATGTTTTTTGCTTCCGTTGCAACTTCAAGTTTTGAATGTCATAACACGAACATGGATATCCAACATCTTTGTGCTAGTTGATTTTTGGTGCTTTTTAGATCATTTCAGATGGATTCAGCTACCAACAATGTTTATTCCGATCTGGACTCAGTTATGGGTATGGTCACCCATATTCCTAGGCTGATCAAGGTTGAAGGTTTCTCAGAATGGAAATATAGATTTGAGTAGTACATTAAGATGAATGATGTTAAATTGTGGAGATGTTACTTGCGTCCTCCTATCAGAATTACAATTACTAGAGATGGTGCTACAATTGACAAACCTTTGGAAGAATACTCTGACTTGGATTTTGACAAAGTTGATCTGGATGAGAAAGCCCTTGCTACTCTCTCTATGGCACTTTCACCAGAAATTGCTCAGGGTTTTCGTGAATACAAGACTGCAAAATCTCTATGGGATGCGTTAATTAAAGTCTATGAGGGGAATGAAAATATGAAACAGAGAATGCAAGACATGCTTCGTCAGAGGTTTAACATGTTCAACCACATGCTTGGATAGTCAATCGAGGCCCAATTACAACGCTTCATTACATTATACACTAAGATGACAACTGCTGGAATCACTCTGTCAAAGATAGAAGTCAACAAGAAGCTTCTGAACTCCCTCCCAAGAAGCTGGGACATGAACGTGGTTGTTATTAAGAAGACCAAGGATCTAGCCACACTTTCTCTCTCTGAAATCATGGCTATCATCAAGTCATCCGACATGGATGACAAACAGAGAGAGATCAACCATGTCAGCTCCTATAAGTCTGCTAATCTTGGAGCTTCAACAAATAGCGCTTTCTCAGCTCTTCCTGCTCAAGTTTCGACTTAGCAAGCTTCCTCCTCCTCCAGCATACCTCTGGCATCTCCAGCCTCTTCTGCTCCAGTCACTGGTGCTAAATCGACTGCCTTTGCTCTTCCCAAAGGAGCTGAAGCTGGGCATGATGGCTGGTCTTTTAAATTGCTATAATGCTCTTGTTGCTGGTGAGTTGGTTCAACCAATGATAGCTGGAGATCTTGATCAAGTTCACCCCGATGACATTGAAGAGATGGACATCTCCTGGCATATCGCTATGGCGGTATTCAGGGCAAAGAAGTTCACACAAAGGACGGGTAGAAACAATTGGGCAGCCAACAATGCAGACAGAAAGGTGGGTTTTAGGAAGGCTAATCTACAATGTTACAACTGCCACCAGCCTGGGCACTTTGCTCGTGAGTGTACTAAGCCCAGAATGGAGAATGCTGAAAGAACTATGGTGCCCGTTGGAACAAACTGTGAAGCTGCTCCCCAACCTCAGAATGCAGAAAGAGCCATGGTAGCATAGCAATTCACGTGGGAGAATCATTTGCAGGATCTGAATTTGAATAGAGATGGTAGAGCTCACCTTGCATAGATTCAAGGTGATATAGACGTTGATGCAGCTGAAGAACAAAATGATGGATCTCTAGTTCGCCTTCATGATTTCTACTAATCCTGCTACCACCCCTGCCAGTGATGAGGTTAGTGAAGTTTCTTGCTCCTCTCAATCTTGTATTGATAAAATTGCTAAATACCGTGAATTGAATGAAAATCTCGTTAGAGAAATATTTGACCTTGAAAATTTTGTTTATAGACATAAAAAGAAACTAAAACCTCTACAATAAATGTTAGATGCTAGAACCTCATATTATCATAAAATACAAGAAGAAATTAGTGTAAAAAGTTGCCATCTTAAGTTTGCCAATGAAGATATTGCTAAATTGACTGGTGAACTTGATGCATTGAAATTAAAATTTCAAGATGCTGAATTCAACTTTAGAAAGTTTGATGTATCAAGTGAAATAGTTGAGTCTATAATTGAACATCAAACCAAATGGTCTAACAAACATGGTGAAGGATTTAGTTATAGATCTGTCCGTCCTCCCTTTAATAACAATTTTGTTCCATCTCCGGAAATTGAAGAATCAGGAGAATGTTATTTCGAATTTTATTCAAAAGGATAAATCTGGCACCACTGAGAGTACTGAAATGAAATCTACTGATGCTTCTACCTCATGTGCAGATAAATTGAAAATGAAGATTGAGGACAAGGAAGACTCGCCTGCTTTTATTTTTGATAAAAATTGTTTGAAAAATGATACTTCTGTTTTGCATGATGGTGTGAAAGTTGACATTAAAACTTCTGATGATTTGGAAAAACCATGTGATGTTATTTTTCAAAAATCTAGGACAAAGAATTTGATTAACAAATCTGTTGCATGCTTGTGTGAGTGTGTGGAAATAATTTGAATAAATTTGGACCTGGACAGAATTCCAATGCCCCCTTGAAAAGACAGACCTGTTTTAACTGTGGAATTGCTGGTCATATAGCCAGAAATTGTCCCCAACACTTGTATGCTTCTCAACATGAACAGATTTGGCAGAACGTGCCAAAGGGGAGATCTTATAAAAGAAAACCCTCGAGGTCACATTCTCGAAATAAAAAATGGAATGACACAAAAGCCAAGAATCAAACTGCTCAAAACAAAAAGACTGTTTTAAGAAATGATTATGTCTTACCAAACTTTGTGAGGTCAAAGTCATCTAAAGAATCAACTTCAAATAGCAGTTCTGATTCTAAATCGAATGCAAATGTTCCCATTTAGTCCAAAGACAAAAGATTTAAATCACATTATAAATGGGTTCCTAAAGGCAGTGTTCAAAAATCTTCTGATATTTCACGTTTATTTGATCAACGTGATATGAGCTTGGAATCAATTTCTTGTATCGATAGTAAGGGTCAACCCAGTTTCCGTATGGACTGGGTGCCTAAATCTAATTAATCCCGCAACTTGTGCAGGAACAGTTACAGAGGAATATCATCAGACCATGGTATGTTGATAGTGGCTGTTCCAGGCACATGACAAGCGACATGTCCCAACTACACGACGTTGAAAATTTTAATGGTGGATGTGTTTGCTTTGCGGGAGGTGAAAAGGGAAAGATCACACAGAAAGGGACTGTATCTAATGGCGCGTTGAAATTCGAGAACGTCAACTTTGTTCCTGAGCTCAAGAACAGTCTGCTGAGCGTTTCTCAAATATGTGACAAGGGTTTTTCAACCCACTTTACAAAGAAGGAGTGTCTAATACTCAAACCCGGCGTAGTCATTCCCGAGAGTGGATTCTTGTCCGATCTGAACGACAAAGAAACGCTTATATCATCGACATGAATCACAACACTCCAGAAAACGTCACTTGCTTGTTCTCGAAAGCTTCAGAACAGAACACCATGTTGTGGCATCGACATCTCGGTCATGCCAACACGAAGAATCTGAATCGTCTTGCAAAGAACGATCTTTTCCGAGGGCTACCTATCAAGGACTTCATCACGTTTGAAGAATGTGTTGCCTGTGCTCAAGGCAAACATCATCGGAAGCCACACAAGCCTAAAATTATCAATTCCATTGATTTGTTCGTTCAGTTGCTTCACATGGATCTCTTTGGCCCTGTTAATGTTCTCAGTATTAACCGAAGTTCTTATTGCTTAGTTATTATTGATGATTACTCACGTTTTACTTGGGTTTTCTTTTTGAAGAACAAAAGTGAAACTGCAGAGCTGGTCATGAGATTCATCACCCTTATCGAGAATCAAACGAATCAGAAGACGAATGCAATCCGATGCTACAATGCAACTGAATTCAAGAACACGGTTTTGGATAAGTTCTCCATAGATAAGGGAGTGCAGCATCAGTATAATGCTGCTCGTACACCTCAACAGAATGGTGTTGCTGAGCGCCGGAACAGAACTCTAATAGATGATGCCCGTACCATGATGTGTGACTCCAAATTGCCGGTGATCTTTTGGGCTGAAGCAATTAATACAGCCTGTTATGTTCAGAATCGGGTCATCATCAAAAAAACCTCAAATGAAGACTCCGTATGAGATTCTCTATGGCCGCAAACCAAATGTCTCACATTTCCAAACCTTTGGTTGTCCTTGCACCCTTCTTCATCTTGAAGCTACTCCAAAGTTCAACTCCAAAGCGGATGATTGCTACTTTGTTAGGTATGCAAGTAAAACTGCGTATCGGGTGTACAACAAGGTGACCAAACAGATCGTGGAATCGTATGACGTGCGGTGGCTTGAAAGGAACTATACGGATGCCTGTGTTGGACCCGACTGGTTGTTTAATTATGTTGAACTGTTTAAACCGTTTTATGTGCTTTCTGGTAATGTTTCAGTCACACAACCAGGTCCAAGTGGAGCTAACAGAGATGATGATGCAGAAATAATTCCTGATCTCATCAAACCGTCTATGATCCTTGAAGATCCTATTCCAAATGACGGTGCATCTCCGGCTTCCACTACAATAACTGAAGATGCTCCTGCTGATTCATCTTAGGTTGTTGGCAAACCACCAGTTGTTGATCAATCTACTTCTCATGAAGATGCTCTTAATTCCGATCCTGATGATCTTTTCAACTCCACTCTCATGGATTCCGTCTTTCCCGAGAGAATTCCTAACGAGTATGTTGCAAGTACCTCTCAAGACTTCAGAGATTCTAACAGAGGTGCTTCAGGGTCATGCAGAGTTGAGAATATAACAAATCTTCCGGTTTCTACTGCTTCGCTGAACATGTCGTACCTTCAAGAATACAACGGGGTCACCCAATCGACAATGTTATTGGCTCTCTGGATGATGGGGTTCAAACCAGAAGCCAGAGTGGTCAAGTCAACGAGTTCCTATACTCATGCTTCATTTCTCAGATAGAGCCGAAGAATGTGGAGATGGCACTTAATGAACCAAGTTGGGTGGATGCCATGCATGAAGAGCTTAATCAATTCGAGAAGTTGAATGCATGGCAATTGGTGGAACTACCCAAGGGCAAAAAGTCTCTTGACACGAGATGGGTATTTCGCAACAAGCAAGATAACTCAGGAGTTATTGTGCGCAACAAGGCACGCCTGGTCGTTCGTGATTTTCGTCAGATTAAAGGACTTGATTATACCGAAGTTTATGCTCCGGTGGCAAGACTTGACGCGATTCGGATTTTTCTCGCCTATGCATCGTATATGAACTTTACTGTATACCAGATGGACGTTAAGACTGCATTCCTGTACGGTGAAGTGAAAGAAGAGATTTATGTTCATCAACCTCCGGGTTTCGTCAACTCCAAATTTTCGAATCACGTCTACAAGATGGATAAGGCTCTCTATGGTCTTCCTCAAGCTCCCCGTGCCTGGTATGCAACGTTGACGGATCATCTATTGCAGCATGGTTACACAAGAGGCACAATTGACCAGACTTTGTTCATCAAGAGACAATATGCAGACCAAATTGTTGTCCAGATCTATGTGGATGACATCATATTTGGTTCTACAAGTGAGACCTTGGACTGCAATTTTCCGAAAACCCATTACGTGGGTGGTGCGAAGAAAAGCAAATCTGGCAGCAGTTCACATCCGTTGCTCACCCAAAGGCTAACGGCCAGACGGAAGTTACCAATTGCACCATTGTGAACGGAATCAAGAAGCGGCTTGGAAAAGCCAAGGGAAATTGGGTGGAGGAACTGCTAAGTGTCCTTTGGTCCTATCGTACGACCCCGAGAACTAGCACTCAAGAAACACCGTTTAGCCTAGTATACGGAACCGAAGCCATGCTCCCACCGGAACTCTCAATAACCTCTCTACGAATTTCTGCCTTTACTCCTGAAAAAAGCGGAGGAAGATCTCAGGCACAGCTTGGACTTGCTGGAAGAAAAGCGTGAACTTGCCAACGTCACGCAGGCAAGGTACAAGTCTAACGCTGAAAGGTACTACAATAGGCGGGTAAAGGGAAGAGCATTTAAAGTGGGGGACCTAGTACTACGAAAAAATGAAGTCAGCCAAGCCCAGCCAAGAGGGAAGTTAGCACCGACCTGGGAAGGTCCATACAAGGTGGTGGAAGCACACCGAAATGGAGCATACATGTTGGAAACCATGGAAGGCAATCCAATACCAAGACGTGGAATATCCAGAACTTGAAAAGTTTCCACTTTTAGAAATAAAAACAACACATCACGAGCTACACAACAGCAAGCCTCTCTCTTTTGTTTTCCCCTCTAACGGATGTAATAGGTTAATTTTGCAAGGAACCGAGTTCCAAAATCTTTAAGTGTATGAAATTTATGTTTACATGTGTTGTCAAAAGACAAATTGGATTGATCACCCAACCAAAAGTCGACTCATACATATCCATCATCACAAACTACAACTTAATTAGCATTTCATACAAGTGGCCGAGCACCATCCGTATTAAGTCTCGACTTAATACAAATGGCCGAGCACCATTCATACCAAGTTCAAAAACTTTACCAATGGCCGAGCACCATCCGTATTAAGTCTCGACTTAATACAAATGGTCGAGCACCATCTATACTAAGTTCACAAACTTTACAAATGGCCGAGCACCATCCGTATTAAGTCTCGACTTAAAACAAATGGCCAAGCACCATCTATACTAAGTTCAAAAACTTTACAAATGGTCTAGCACCATCCGTATTAAGTCTCGACTTAATACAAATGGCCTAGCACCATCTATACTAAGTTCAGAACTTTACAAATGGCCAAGCACCATCCGCATTAAGTCTCAACTTAATACAAATGGCCAAGCACCATCCATACTAAGCCTCAACCTAACACGAATGACTGAGCACTACTTGTGTTACAACCAAGTACAGTATATACAACCAAACATCGCTTAAACCAAAAACAACTTGCAAATCAAATTAACCAAACAAAGTCAAGAAACAAAGGCAAGAAACAAAAGCAGAAGCCTGTCCATCAGTTACACAAGCAAAATATCTGTTCACAAGCATTATAAACCAACCAAACACAGAAAGAAATTGTCTAAAATATCCAACCAGTTACAACCACATCGAAAAACCAAATCCAATAAACTTACCCATCTGCCTCCACTTTCTGCAATTCCTTCAGACTGTCCACTCCAAGTTGCCCCAAATTCAACAACCCCGCATAATCAAGGGTCGCAAACTCCTCCATGGCATCGTCCACTTCCCTAGCGCAATCGGAGGCTGAACTCCCCTCTCCAGCATTTGGGCCACCAATCTTCATCTCCTGGCGGAGACCACGCCGACCTGCCTCCTCGCCAGCCACATAACTTGCCCGACGAATACGATTAATCCTATGCACAAACTCAGGAACCGAAACACTTTCTACACAATCCTAACAGCACCCTCTTCCACCATCCACCTCAAATCATCTCCCATCTTCTCCAAGGCAGCATCCTTCTCTTCCAAGACGCGATCCTTCTCGCACAATTCAGCATCAACATTCTCCGAACGGATCATTAAGGCCTCATTATCTTGACTAAACTTCTCCAATTTTTCTTGGGCGCCAGCCAATTGTTCCTCCACTGCATCTTCTCTGCAACCATCAACTCACACTTATCATCGAATTGGCGAGCAGCAGCCTCCAAGCGAACAATTTGGGCCTCCAGCTCCACATTTAATGCACGCAAGCGCGCACTCTCAACCGAAGCATCACGGGCCTCAAGCTTTAAAGATTCTTGGAGAGAGGAAGAGGCTGACAGACGCTCTATCCTCTTTGCTGCAGCTGCCAGATAGTATGCAGATTGGGCAGAGGCAAATCTCAAAGTGTTAACCAAGTTATCGTGTGAAAAGTTTTCCATCTCCGCCTCGGCTGCTGGGGGAAATGCGTGGAGAGCGAAATCAACAGCATTCTCCTGGGGAAACAAACGGGAACCGTTGACAAGTTTCCACTCTGGGACAAACGGCAAAGATGAAAAGTCAGTCCAAACATGGGTGTCTAAAGCCGCACCTCCACTACCACCAGCCCCAAATTCATTTCCCCTGCCCATACCAAACCCAGCTACACCTCCAACATTAAACTCATCACCAGCATCTCCCAAATTCCCTGTACCGCCAGAACCAGATAATATCTTTGGATCAAATGAAAGCTGCTCCTCCTGATCCCTAGCACTCTTAGACCCTGTTGGGACCTTTTTCCCACCAACATTCGCCTCCTCATCATTTGGAATGGTAATTATACCCAAATCATCCTGTTTCAAATTGTTTAACAATTGACGACGGCTTACTCTCCTGATTAACCTTGTCTCCGGGGGATTCTCCGGTCCCTCCAGCGACTCCCACGCCATTTTCCTCTTGCTCGCCAGTCGAGCAGACCCCTCAAAATACCCTCTTTACTATCCCGGACTGACTCCGAGGATCCTTTGTGGTCACCTTTCGAAAGCCCCTCCACCTTCGCATCTATCAGTGGAACATCACCAGATCCCTCTTTTCCAGCTCTCCCCTCCTCCGAGTCCCGTATCTCCTTGGCCCGCAAAGCAACGTCCGGATTCCAAAAAGCAAACGGCGCAGCCACCTTGTCAACTAAATCAACTTCACAATACTTCAGCTCTCCTTCCCCCCATTCCTTAGCAAGAACATCCTCGAAACACACTTTACACGGACTATCTGCAAAGTGGAAAAGCAAAATAAAGAGAAGTCAAAAACAGATCAACAAGGAAGGAAGAAGGAAGGGAGAAACAACGCATACTCTTCTGCAGCACATAAAACTCCGACATCTTTCCTCGCATACTCCATGATGTACTCAAACCCCCACCAGCCAAGATCTACTCAGGAAATTCCTCTGGAACGACACGAAAGTCGTTTAGGGTTTTCACCACCTGCTCTTGATGAGGATACGATTTGGGGATTTGGTCAGAAGCCGCACTAGTCCGGTCTCCAACGCGAGAAGCATTCACCCATAGCTGTAAGAACCCGCGAAAAAGTTGTAAAAGGGTAAAACGGTCTTTTGACACGTTATAAGACTAGTGTGTAAAATAACATGTATTATGTAAAATAATAATATAAGAAATAAAAGATTATATGAAATTTGGAGTTTTACCGCATGAATAGTGATATATGACCGAAAAGGGCAAAATGGTCATTTATCATGGAAATGACCAAAATGTCAAGAAAATGTTGAGTTGGAAGTTAATGAAGCATAAATGGTTAAGTTATGACTTTTGGACCATCTTTGTAAAGGAATTGGAAGGCTAGGGACCAAAATGCAAAGTTTTTATAAAAATTATATATATATATATTATAAGATAGTTATTTCCTCCATTATGTGAGAATTCAGTAGAAGCTTTCAGAAGGCACGAGAGAGAGTTAGAGAGATCAAGAGAGAAGAAGAAATTCTTGAAGTTTTGCCAAGAAATCAAAGGAAACAAGGTTGGAATTAGTGATTCCAAAGTAAACAAGGTTAGTAATTGAAGTTTCTACCCAAGCTTTTGTGTGTTCTTGATGGGTTTCCATGGAGTGGACTGAAATCAGTAATTTCAGCCATAATCCATGAAGTGTATATGATTTCTGGGCTTAAACATGTTTATGTAGTAAGAACATATGTAAAAAATAGCAAAGTAGGTTGCTATTGTTTAGAAATTGAAATGTTGCTCAAGAACCCTAAATCATGAATTGGTGTGATTAAGGTGTTTTTAATGGCTTAAAACTTGTTATTAGTCAAGGGTTTTGGTCCTAGAACAAACCCCATATGATTAAGACCTAGATTAAGGACTTAAAATGTTAAAACTGCATGCTACAGTGCCAAATCGCGACTGATCATGAGTCTGCCCAGGCGCTAGGCGCAGTGTGCCCAGAATCAGGGCGGGGTGCGCCCTGGCGCAGTGCGCCCAACCCCTGGCGCAGTGCGCTGATGTGTTTTCAAACATACATATAAAATACCCAGAAACGGTACCAAAAACTTGGTGTGTTACGAGCGTATATATGATATTAACAATTGGTTTTCACATTAGTTTTACATTTCTAAACAGGGAAATACCATGTATGAATAGAACAACACAATTAGGCAAGTGTACCTAATCGGTTGTAGTATAGTAATGGTAAATCCGGGTTGTCGAACCCTAGGGAAAACGGATATTTTTAAGTTAAGAAAATCAATTATTAATTAACAATTATTTAAGCAAACAGTAATTAAAAGGGGGGGGGGGTTTGAGAGAATGCATTGATTCGTGTCAAGACACAACGCAAAAGTTTATTAGAATCGGAAAATATAAATATAAATTACAAAACATAAAAGTAAACATTTATACTTAGATTCGATTCAACCATCTAGTTATGTTTGATATGATATTAGTGCAATGGATATTGAAAGTTAAATATCGATTTCTAGAGTGATTAGATGTTTTGGTCCAACTACCTAATCCTATGATTATAAGGTCATTAATGGCAATGGTCATGCTATTACATATTCCAAATAATCATGCATTGGTTCGTATCATACAAGATTCATTCGAGTTTTTGATCTCAATGGTCATGAAAATCAAGATGGTTTGTACAGATTGGTCCTCTAGTACAAACTTGCCATACACATATAAGTTTCTACCTTCGTGACTTAACCCTAGGATTTGGTCCATCACTAGTCATATCTGTCTAATGGTCATAGCACAGTTATGATAAAAGCCATATAGTCAGATTGGTCCTCTAGACTAAAATAACTCAGCAATAAGTCCAAAAGGAAGGTACCTTAACATATATGATAGTCAAATGAATTATGCAAGATATAATATAAAACGTTCAATATTCGATAAATAACAATCAAATCATAACTAGATAGTATTCAAATCTAAGTAATGAATAATGCAGATAACAAATATAACATGATCTGAAGAATACGGCCTAGGAAATCATAGTAGAATGCTAAACAAATATAAAGCAAACCGAATGAAGTCCTGGCCGAACATTCTTCAAACTCTCGATTCCATACACACCGTACCGTCTCCTCCAAGCCTTCTGGAAGTTGCAGTGGGCAAACTCCCGAGTTTGGTGTTGGTAATGGGGTGTAGGTGTAGGTGTTTATGGGTTGGTGTCTCAAACAACAAGAGAAAGCTTCTATTTATAGTGCTGTCCAGGCCCCGTCGCGTCGCGACCATATAGGGGATCGCGTCGCGATCCAGTGTGAAATGCGTGACTCAGTTGGCCGCTATTCTGACTTTGTGGACTGTGGTTGGTGGGTCGCGTCGCGATCCATGTGGAGGTTGCGTCGCGATCTCGTCGGGTTGCCATCTTTCCTTCGTGTCGCGATCTTTTGGTCAGCACTACATCACCGTGTCATCACTCGTCGCGTCGCGACCCTATAGGGGATCGCATCGCGATCTGTGCTGTTGCTGCCTTTAACTTCTTTTGTTCACTTTCAGGCTCGTATTCAGCTCCTTCTTTATCCGCAAAGCCATTTTTCCTGTGTTTTGGTAATTTAAACATATAAGTACCTTTTATCTTGATATTATACCAAAAACACGTGTTTAGGCACTCGATATTATCCGAATTATATGTATAAATGAGGCAATATCATGCGCCTCCAGACAAGGACCAAAAATGTTAAAAACCATAAAGGTCAGAAACCATAGCTAGGCATGTCCGTTTGGTCTGAAATTTTTGCCATAGCCTTAAAATGGTATGAAAACATATTGGGAATTGTCAAATCCGTAATCCGACCATGCGGAAAAGTCACTGTAGCGGCAGTGGCTAAACTTTAAGTTTATGTCAAAACTTGATTTTTGGAATTTGAGCTAGACTTGTCCAATGAACTCCAAATTTGAAACACAAGTCTAATATGGCCTAAGATTTCATGGAAAAGTGTCGGAACTGAAATACGACCCCTCGGGGGTACTGTAGCAAAATACGCGTATTTCGGAGAAAAACTATAAAACGAGTTTATTAATGGTTACACATTTATTATAACCTGAAGTTGTGTCACATGAGACTTTAGAACTATAGAGTTAATTATATTGAGTATTTATACATGATACTTGTATAGGTGGTGCTTCAAATACCCTAGACCACGGGAAAGGAAAAGGCGTACGTGAAGCTTAGTGAACCGTAGCAGAATCAAGGTGAGTTTTATGAGGATTTTCTATAGTACATAGCTAAATGATATTTTCAGAAAATGAGATTTCCAAATACTTTTAAATACTAAAGTTGGAAATAGTTTTAATGTAGCTCTATATAAGGGCTAAGTGTTTTAAAGCAGATTTTTAAAGCAGTGTAGTTTACAAAGTATTTTTTTTAAGAAGTTCTTGTGTGAACTAAGATGTCAAAGTCAGTTTTTAAAGTATTTTTAGTAAAGAGTTATAAAGTGTATGAGAATGAGTTAGTTATAAATTGTGTCCTATTTTGACCAATTTGAGATGTAATGAAATAAGAACTAAAGAAAGAAAGAAGTAAGAGCCAGTTGTCCGGACTAGGATCACCCACATAATCGGGGGATCAGAAGACACTACTGGGATGGTACCTCCCGTCGCGAAGTAGTTGTCTAGCTTAGTATACCCTTGTGCTTGAATCCGTTCCAAGTCACAAAGGGGAGACAGAATGAGCGTAACCTAGTGGGCGAATCTGTTCTGTCCCGCGAGGGGAGCTAGTAGAATGAATTAAAATAACTTAATTCATGAGTTTCAGTTGGTCACAAGAAAATGAGAAAGAAAGCAGTTTTGGGAAAGAAAGTATTTTTAAAGTTTGAAAGTAGAGAAGAAAAGACATTTTGAGATTTATGATATAAATCAGTTTTGAGCAGTTTACTTGTAATATTTCAAGTTTTGAACAGAAATGTTTTGGGTCTAAACCCATATTACTCACGAGGCTTTATGTCTCACGTATACTATTTTTGAAATGCTATGTACTTAGGTGAAAAGAGCGAAGGTTGCAGTTGGGACCAGTTTGTACACTGTAAGTTTAAATTATGGTTATCTGTATTGAGTCTGTAATACCCCTTTTGAGTTTAAGTTTGTAAAATAAAAAAAAATTAAGTGGCTACTTTATAGTCACGAGTTGTAAAATATGTTTGTAATGTAAACTGTATTTGTATCTAAATATGGTATTAGAAAAGGGGTGTTACAGTTTTGGTATCAGAGCCATAGTTTAAGCGAATTAGGTTGGAATACCACCCTAGGCTTAAACTAGCAAGAGTAGTAGTAAGGTGTCTTAGTAGTATAGAGGTACACTTAGACTTATAGACGTTATAAAGTGAGTATGATTGGTACTAAAAATGCAGTCAAGATAGGGAGATAATATGCTACCGCTTTCAAAATACTATATAGAATTGCGTATTAAACAGATATTGTATTCATCTATATAGTAATGGAAGGCGGAAGACAAGCTGACAGGGGTGAGGGCAGTCACACTTCTTCAAGAGGAAGTGGACCACATGTTATTCGAAATGATGAGGCCGAGCCAAACCCACCACCACAACCTGTCACTATGGAAGCAATTCAGTACCTAATCAATAACTTACGAAATGAACTGAAGCAAGATGTGAATAATATAATTGATAGCCGAATGGGTGAACCTAGTGCCCAATCATCACAAGAAGTCTCCAAGAAGACGACTGAGGAAGAAGCTAACGGAGAAAATAGAAGGAAGGAGAAGGGCTGCTCCTTTAAGTCCTTCATGGCTTGTAAACCGCCCGAATACCATGGCAGTTTTGAGCCAAAGGTGACAATGCGATGGGTCCGAGAGATCGAACAAGTGATGCAAGCTAGTAAATGTGGAGAAAAAGATCAAGTCAACTACGCCTCCCGGCAGTTGAAGGATGATGCTCTGGTGTGGTGGAACACCAAATACGAGAGTTTGGGAAAATATGTTGTATATGGTTGGTCATGGGCGGAGTTTGTCTCGTGTCTCAAAGATAAATTCTGTCCCACGCGAGATTTGGAGAAAATGAACGAAGATTTCTTAACGATAAAGAAAGGAGAAATGACGGTGGACGAATATACGAAGAAGTTTTGTGACATACTACCTTTTGTGGGGGAATCCTACCCTAGTGAGCGGTCCCGAATTAACCGCTATGTCCGAGGTTTACCATGGAACTATGATCTAGAAGTAAAGAAAGCTGAAACATTAGATGGGGCGATCAATGCTGCCCGAACTGTGGAGGATATTGGAAAACGAAGAAAGGAGGAAGGACCTGGTTTTAGTGACAAGAGGAAGACAGTTAGTAGCAGTGGGAACATAAAGAAGAAAGGGAAGATAAGTTCAAGTCAGACTAGGCAGGGAAGTGTAAGAAAGTGTGAAAAATATGGAAAAGAACACGGTGGAGAGTGTCGTGCGGGATCAAATGCTTGTTTTAATTGTGGCGGACTCGGTCACAAAGCGAAAGACTGCAAAGCCAAGAAAGCCAGTGAAGTGGAATGCTTTTCATGCCACCAGATGGGGCACTATAGTTTCAACTGCCCAAACAAGGGAGGAGAAACTGTGGTGTCAACAGCTCAGAAGAAGACAGAACCCCAGAAAGTGAAGACTAGAGCTTTTCAGATCACCAGGGAAGAAGCGAGGGAGACGCACGATGTGGTCTCAGGTATACTACTAATCAACTCGACACCTGCATATGTGTTGTTTGATTCTGGTTCTACATATTCATTCGTGTCCCATGGATTCGGAGCCAGATTGAGAGTTCCATTAGAATTGTTAGATCTAGTTTTTGAGGTAGAGGTGGCGGACGGGAAATTTGTTGAAGTTCAGCACATGTACCGAGATTGTGAACTTGATATCAATGGCAAGAAGTTCCGACTTAATCTTCTTCCCATTGGAATTAAGTCCTTTGATGTAATAATCAGAATGGATTGGCTTGGTGCAAATGATGCGAAGATAGCTTGTGGTCAAAAGAGGGTGTCTGTTAAAACCCTAGGAGCTAAGGTGTACGTATATGGGGAAAGAAGAAAGCATGTGCCCAGTATCATTAGTGTAGCTAAGGCTCGAAAATGTATCAGGAAAGGGTGTGTATCTTTCCTGGCCTATGTGATGACTGAAGACAAAGTAAAACAGATGTATAAAGACATAGAAGTAGTAAAAGAATTCCCAGAAGTTTTTCCAGATAAATTACCAGGCTTGCCACCAGAACGGCAGGTTGAATTCCGAATAGATCTTGTTCCAGGAGCTTCCCCAATAGCCCGAGCACCGTACCGGTTAGCACCAACAGAGATGCGGGAATTAATGTCCCAGTTGCAGGAGTTACTAGATAAAGGCTTCATCAGGCCTAGTTCTTCTCCGTGGGGTGCTCCAGTTCTGTTTGTAAAGAAGAAGGATGGATCAATGCGGATGTGCATTGATTACAGAGAATTGAACAAGATTACCATTAAGAACCGTTACCCGTTGCCCAGAGTAGACGATTTGTTTGACCAGTTGCAGGGTGCAGATTATTTTTCAAAGATTGATTTGAGATCAGGCTATCACCAAGTCAGGGTAAAAGAAAGTGATGTAGAGAAGACAGCGTTCCGTACACGATACGGGCATTACGAGTTCCTAGTAATGCCATTCGGTCTTACGAATGCACCAGCGATTTTTATGGACTTAATGAATCGGGTCTGTAAACCGTTTCTAGACCGATTTGTTATAGTGTTCATAGATGACATACTGATATACTCAAAGAATAAAGAAGAGCATGCGAGTCACTTGCGAGCAGTACTTGAGACCTTGAAGCGAGAACAGCTATATGCAAAGTTCTCCAAGTGCGAGTTTTGGATGCGAGAAGTACAGTTCCTTGGACATGTTGTTTCTATCCAAGGTATAAAAGTTGATCCAGCAGAAGTTGAAGCAGTAATGAAATGGGAGCCTCCCAAGACGCCAACAGAAGTTAGAAGTTTTCTCGGTCTTGCCGGATATTACAGGAGATTTATTCAAGATTTCTCCCGTATAGCAGTGCCACTTACACGACTAACCCGGAAGGAAGAGAAATTCAGATGGCAAGAAGAACAAGAAAGATCTTTCGCTACATTGAAAGAAAAGTTGTGTAACGCGCCTGTCCTTACATTACCAGATGGGACAGAAGACTTTGAAGTATACAGCGATGCCTCGTATCGGGGGCTTGGCTGTGTATTGATGCAGAGAGGAAAGGTTATAGCATACGCTTCGAGACAGTTGAAAGATCCAGAGAAAAAGTACACAACCCACGATCTAGAACTTGCAGCGATCGTATTTGCCTTGAAGATTTGGAGACATTACTTGTATGGTACAAAGTGCAAGCTATTCACCAATCACAAGAGTTTACAGTATGTGTTCACTCAAAAAGAGTTGAATATGAGACAGAGCAGATGGCTAGAGCTGATCAGTGACTATGATTGCGACATTGTATACCATCCGGGTAAAGCAAATGTAGTAGCAGATGCATTAAGTAGAAAAGCTCCTGAGAAAAGAATCAAGGCAAGATCGATGCGTATAGAGCTAGTGTCTAGTATTATAGAACAGATTAAAGCAGCTCATCAGAAAGTTGAAGAAAGTGGAGACTTAAAAGATGAAAAGCTAGGAAAAGACATTCAGTTTGAGACCAATAGTCAAGGATTAAAGACCTACAGAAACCGCATTTGGGTACCGAAAGCAGGAGGATTGAGAAAGTTGATTCTAGAAGAGTCGCATAAGTCAAAGTATTCCATACATCCAGGGAGTACCAAGACTTATCAAGATTTGAAAAGACAGTATTGGTGGCCTGGAATGAAGAAGAGGATAGCTAAGTACATCTCCAAGTGTGTTATATGTGCACAAGTCAAGGCGGAACATCAGGTCCCGCATGGGGATGCTCAGTCATTGCATATTCCAGCCGGAAAGTGGGAAGATGTAACCATGGACTTGATTGTCGGGTTACCGAGAACAAGAAGAGGTTATGATAGTATATGGGTCATAGTGGATCGGTTGACCAAGAGTGCACTATTTCTAGCCATAAAAGAAACTACTCCATTGGAGCAGTTAGCCCAGTTGTATACAGATGAAGTGTTAAGAAGATATGGTGCACCATTGTCTATCGTGTCAGACAGAGACCCCATATTTACCTCTAACTTTTGGAGAGCTTTACAAGATAAAATGGGGACGAGAATTCAGCTAAGTACAGCGTATCATCCACAAACGGATGGTCAGAGTGAACGAACGATCCAGACATTAGAAGACATGCTACGGTCATGCGTGATGGAATTTGGAGGCAGTTGGGATGAACACCTACCATTAGTGGAGTTTGCATACAATAACAGCTACCATTCTAGCATCAAAATGCCACCCTTTGAGGTATTGTATGGCAGAAAGTGTAGAACTTCTTTATGCTGGTTGGAGGCGGGTGAAACTAAGCTTACAGGGCCAGAGATTGTTAGAGTAACTAATGAGAAGATTGGAGTAATTCAAGCCAACATGAAAGCAGCACAAGATCGGCAAAAGAGTTACTCGAATCTAAAGAAGAGACCGTATGACTTGCAAGAAGGAGATTTGGTGATGATAAAAGTGTCGCCATGGAAAGGAGTGGTCAGATTTGGCAAGAGAGGAAAGCTGAGTCCAAGATACATTGGACCTTTTAGAATCTTGAAGAGAGTTGGGTTACAAGCGTTCAAACTGGAGTTACCACCCAAACATAGTGGAATACATGATACCTTTCATGTATGCTACTTGAAAAAGTATTTTGGTAAAGAAGAGTTAGTAATACCGTATACTGACCTGAGGGTGGAGACTCCTAGCAAACTGATTGAGGAACCCGAAGCCATCCTAGAAATGCAGACTAAGAAACTAAGGAACAAGGAGATTGACCTTGTACTAGTCAAGTGGAAGCACCCGTTAGGGTCAAACCTAACTTGGGAGACGTTAGAAGAAATGAAGAGAAGATATCCGAATTTCACAGATTACGAAAAGATTCCGAGGACGGAATCCGCTTAAGGAGGGGTACTGTAAGAACCCGCGAAAAAGTTGTAAAAGGGTAAAACGGTCTTTTGACACGTTATAAGACTAGTGTGTAAAATAACATGTATTATGTAAAATATTAATATAAGAAATAAAAGATTATATGAAATTTGGAGTTTTACCGCATGAATAGTGATATATGACCGAAAAGGGCAAAATGGTCATTTGTCATGGAAATGACCAAAATGTCAAGAAAATGTTGAGTTGGAAGTTAATGAAGCATAAATGGTTAAGTTATGACTTTTGGACCATCTTTGTAAAGGAATTGGAAGGCTAGGGACCAAAATGCAAAGTTTTTATAAAAATTATATATATATATTATAAGATAGTTATTTCCTCCATTATGTGAGAATTCAGTAGAAGCTTTCAGAAGGCACGAGAGAGAGTTAGAGAGATCAAGAGAGAAGAAGAAATTCTTGAAGTTTTGCCAAGAAATCAAAGGAAACAAGGTTGGAATTAGTGATTCCAAAGTAAACAAGGTTAGTAATTGAAGTTTCTACCCAAGCTTTTGTGTGTTCTTGATGGGTTTCCATGGAGTGGACTGAAATCAGTAATTTCAGCCATAATCCATGAAGTGTATATGATTTCTGGGCTTAAACATGTTTATATAGTAAGAACATATGTTAAAAATAGCAAAGTAGGTTGCTATTGTTTAGAAATTGAAATGTTGCTCAAGAACCCTAAATCATGAATTGGTGTGATTAAGGTGTTTTTAATGGCTTAAAACTTGTTATTAGTCAAGGGTTTTGGTCCTAGAACAAACCTCATATGATTAAGACCTAGATTAAGGACTTAAAATGTTAAAACTGCATGCTACAGTGCCAAATCGCGACTGATCAGGAGTCTGCCCAGGCGCTAGGCGCAGTGCGCCCAGAATCAGGGCGGGGTGCGCCCAGGCGCAGTGCGCCCAACCCCTGGCGCAGTGCGCCTCCAGACAGGGACCAAAAATGTTAAAAACCATAAAGGTCAGAAACCATAGCTAGGCATGTCCGTTTGGTCTGAAATTTTTGCCATAGCCTTAAAATGGTATGAAAACATATTGGGAATTGTCAAATCCGTAATCCGACCTTGCGGAAAAGTCACTGTAGCGGCAGTGGCTAAACTTCAAGTTTATGTCAAAACTTGAGTTTTGGAATTTGAGCTAGACTTGTCCAATGAACTCCAAATTTGAAACACAAGTCTAATATGGCCTAAGATTTCATGGAAAAGTGTCGGAACTAAAATACAACCCCTCGGGGGTACTGTAGCAAAATACGCGTATTTCGGAGAAAAACTATAAAACGAGTTTATTAATGGTTACACATTTATTATAACCTGGAGTTGTGTCACATGAGACTTTAGAACTATAGAGTTAATTATATTGAGTATTTATACATGATACTTGTATAGGTGGTGCTTCAAATACCATAGACCACGGGAAAGGAAAAGGCGTACGTGAAGCTTAGTGAACCGTAGCAGAATCAAGGTGAGTTTTATGAGGATTTTCTATAGTACATAGCTAAATGATATTTTCAAAAAATGAGATTTCCAAATACTTTTAAATACTAAAGTTGGAAATAGTTTTAAAGTAGCTCTATATAAGGGCTAAGTGTTTTAAAGCAGATTTTTAAAGCAGTGTAGTTTACAAAGTATTTTTTTTAAGAAGTTCTTGTGTGAACTAAGATGTCAAAGTCAGTTTTTAAAGTATTTTTAGTAAAGAGTTATAAAGTGTATGAGAATGAGTTAGTTATAAATTGTGTCCTATTTTGACCAATTTGAGATGTAATGAAATAAGAACTAAATAAAGAAAGAAGTTAGAGCCAGTTGTCCGGACTAAGATCACTCACATAATCGGGGGATCAGAAGACACTACTGGGATGGTACCTCCCGTCGCGAAGTAGTTGTCTAGCTTAGTATACCCTTGTGCTTGAATCCGTTCCAAGTCACAAAGGGGAGACAGAATGAGCGTAACCTAGTGGGCGGATCTGTTCTGTCCCGCGAGGGGAGCTAGTAGAATGAATTAAAATAACTTAATTCATGAGTTTCAGTTGGTCACAAGAAAATGAGAAAGAAAGCAGTTTTGGGAAAGAAAGTATTTTTAAAGTTTGAAAGTAGAGAAGAAAAGACATTTTGAGATTTATGATATAAATCAGTTTTGAGCAGTTTACTTGTAATATTTCAAGTTTTGAACAGAAATGTTTTGGGTCTAAACCCATATTACTCACGAGGCTTTATGTCTCACGTATACTATTTTTGAAATGCTATGTACTTAGGTGAAAAGAGCGAAGGTTGCAGTTGGGACCAGTTTGTACATTGTAAGTTTAAATTATGGTTATCTGTATTGAGTCTGTAATACCCCTTTTGAGTTTAAGTTTGTAAAATAAAAAAAAAATTAAGTGGCTACTTTATAGTCACGAGTTGTAAAATATGTTTGTAATGTAAACTGTATTTGTATCTAAATATGGTATTAGAAAAGGGGTGTTACAATAGCCATCTATCTTGCCAGTGCTTGGGTGAATTCTTAGGTTCACGGATCAGTGTGTGAACGGTGGTCCTTCTATAAAAGGCATAGTTTTCCCCGGAAGCAGCAAAGTGAAAGTAATGTTTAAACATGTAAAAATCAGGAACGATACCTAAACTGCGACACAAGAGCTCGAAAGCCAGTATTTTGTTAACAGAGTTCGGCGTTAGTTGATGTAGACCAACACTGTTACGACGTATGACTTCATCCATAAAATCCGACGTTGGAAGGCGGTACCCAGCGTCGAAAGTCTTCAGGTAAATACCATTTTTTCCCTCAGGAGGCAAAGAAAACCCTACATCGGCGTTGGGAACAAGAACCCCATCTGAAGGGTTTTCTAGCAATCAATGAACAAATAATTCTTATGGTTCACATGCAACCCTAGAAAGATCTATGTTTTCTTCTATGAAGATATAAACTTAAACTTAAGGCCAATAATAATTTCTAAAGATTAAAACAAGAATTACTAACCTTTGAATCTTGTTTTTGAAGCTAGCAGTACAAGTGTCCTGTCTCAAATGGTGTAACACCCAAGCAATGGAGGAGAGAAATCAGCAGAGTATTCTTATCTTGAAAATGGCGCAGGTTTTGGGGTGCCCAGGGGGTTCCTTTTATAGCCTCCAGCGAAACCCTAGAGGTGCCCCCTTAATGGACAAGCCTGTTGCACATTTGGACCAGATCTCCTAAACCCTAATTAGGGTTTCACCAACCTCTAGCGAAGCCCCCTAGGTGGCGCCAACTCTGGCCCCTGGCTACTGGTTTGTCATTTATTCAACTATTGAATAAATACAAACCAGTCCCTGCACTTTTAATTAATTTATTTAATCATTGAATTAAATCCAATTAATTCCAGATTAATTTCTAATTAATTAATGTAGTTTCTAATTAATATATTAACACTTAAATATATTAATAAACTATTTATTTATTTCTATTGATTTATTAAACAATTAATAAATCAACCTTTCTCTCTCTACCGACTTCTATATCAATCCTCCTGCTGTGAGGGCAACCCAAATGGACTTTGCTTCTATTAACCAGATAAATACAAATATAAAGTCATGGCTTAGACACCTAATCCAACAGTCTCCCACTTGGATAAGTCTATGACTTTAATTTATCTTCTGCTTAATAAACAACCTGCAGCTTCCTAGAAACTGTTGCTGAACTCTGACCCAGTCAGTTCTGTCCATAGATAAGTGATCATATGATCCTTCGTCCAACAAGATATTTTCAGACACGAGACATGGATTGAGATCAATCTCTGTCCGATACTCTGTTTCTCGATCTCTGATTCTGCTTATGACTTTAAGACTTCTAATTGAACACATCAATTTAGTCCTGGCTGGCCAGCACTTTAGTCAACTTCAAAATTATCGAGAGGCTTACAGATATCTGTTTCCCATCAGGTTCAAGGAACGAATAAGCTTTGACTCATATGCTTGTGTCTTTTACTTGTCAAAATTGTACACAACAATGCGTTTTATAACATCGAGTTACCGATGCGTTTATGCATTATCAATGCACAACCGACTTGCAAATTTCAACTCATATGTCTCCAATTTAAGATCATAGGATATTATCGTCTCAATCATTGCTCGTGATGTAATCCATGAAGCAATCTATTGAGCGTGGGTTTATCCAATACTCAAATCTTTATTTCTAAGTACTCGTGAACGTTATAGCAGTCTTACTGCAATGTCTAACTCCTTAGACAATCTACAAACCAATTCACGACAGTCTTTGTTCATACTTACTCCCGAAAAGTATGAGCAACTATGGACTTTGAATAATCAAATTATTCGGGAAGTGAAACATGCAAAAACAAAACATAAAATCTGACTGGTGGCTACTCTTGCCTAATTACCAAGTCTCCACGAGGTAATCACCAAGTTGGATTCTTCATAAAACTATTATCGGTTTCTAGATTCCTTTTAAACTTATAATTCGTGTTATGTATCTATGTCTACATGACCTTTCACTCTTTCTATGTATCCAAATGTCATACATTTATACACCTTATCCAATTGGACATTCATCCGATGATATCTCAATTTTGGCCATATGCTGTCATTCTCACTTACAACTCCATTCTGTATACTGTGACTTTCCATGGTTCTTGGGATCTTTAGTCCACATGACTGCACCTTAAGACTATTTCGAGGTGTTACGATGTGCCGGTGACCCACACGCGCTCCATCGGAATACCAATGAAATTCTTTAACCATTAAGCCCTTTTACTTGTTTGAAATTCCTTTCAAATTAATATTAACATTCACCCCATTGATTTCTCACGTATGTACAAAATCCTCTAAGTATTCCCCGCTAGGTGATATCCTGAAACTGACTCACTATGCTGTACGCATTAAGTCATCTGAACATGTTCATGACACTTCTGATCGATCCAAGAAACTCGTGGGATTCGATCTAGTCCTATTCCAAACTCCTTTTGGAATCTTAGGATTATTTATAATCCATGTGTCACGACTTTCAGTAACTATTTCCTTTCGGAGACTTTTCTCATGCATCTTGATTCTTATCAAGATCATGCTTAACATGGCTAGGTCTATACTGACTGCAACATCTATCTGATAGATGTTTATGGATTATGTGAGTATGTTGCACCTTCTTTTACATCTCTCATGCCAAATCATCACACTTTGCAATGATAGGAAACTCGTTTCCTGGTGCTATGAGTCTTGAATCTCATCAAGATCATCTTGGCAGAGTTTCGATCTATCTTATAGACGTTTACAACCACCTGAGTATGTCGTATCTCTATTAAGTCTTTCATAGCGATCTGTCTCTTAACACCAAGTCATTACACTTTGTAATGAAAAGAGACGTTACCTAGAAACAGTATGTAACTCACATATGGAGATAGTAGATAACAACGATACTTCCAGTGGCTTTGACACGGTTATGGACTATTCACAAAGTCCATAACTTTTGGCACATTTTGTGAATCCAACCCTTACTGACATCTTAACGGAAATCTTTCAGCACATTCTCAAAATCCAATCCTTTGGCATATTTCGAGAATCTGAATATCCTTTCTTGCGAGATGCCCGTGGGGAAATCCCGGGCCCATGTACCTTTATACTGGCATATTCTTTGTGAGTCCCCATTAGTGTGCCGGTGATCCACACGCACTCCACTAACGACTTACAATATCCTTTCGGATTTCATCTTCTATTGAGAGTGCTCCTCTCGGAGCCAATTACTTGACTCTGAGTATCGTCTCACTCAACCAGATGTTCTGAAGGTACGTTTCTATCAATGTTGTTTTCTTTTGATGATTCATTTACTCCCACTGGTTTTTAGACCAGGTGTAAAATCAATCAAAATGCCATATGGATTGTATCTCGTCCTAAGGTTCTCTTAATTGGCAGCAACCGGGCTCACCAATGCTTCCAAGTAGTTGGATTGATAATCCGTACCAACTATAGTGTTTTACCACCAAATGGTTTGTCACCTCGATTATAACTACTTATGATGGTGATCAAAACTACTGGTCAAGAGAAGATAATGTCAGTATTAAAACAGAAATCTGATTTCTGCTCCAAGCCTAGTGATGACTAAAGGTTCTTTCACTTGGCTAATCCTGAACTCATTCAGGACTGTCCCAACTCCCACTGTTTCCTTAGAAAATGAGTTCTTTCTAAACGAGCTCTTCTTTTACAGGTACAGTGGGATAGCCAATGAAACGACAATGCTGATCAGGTTCAGGCTAGTAATGAGGTTCAGACGAACACTACAAGACCCTGGACTCTCTATGTGCAAGTGGGATAATCCCAACTTCACATTTCAGCAGTGTCTCCAAATCCTACTTAGTCTAGAATGTGGTCGGAATATGGTCTGACTGGTTTAGAATTCAATTTATTGGAAACTAATTGACAATGTATCTCATACATCGAGGATCGAACTGTTTCGACCAATGCTCCATCATCTTCCCTAAGACACATTATAATTTATTAATGTTCTTGGAAGAGAATGAACTATGAAACATTTTCCCAGTTTATGTTGTCACTCAGGTTCTGTGGATCTTGTACTTCCTTTGAAGTCCTTGAACTGTTCAAGGTTTCAATTCAATCGCTTATTCTGACAAGCGAAGCCATATTTGTCATATCGAATGACAAATATCGTGAAGTACAAACAATTGTGTTTTGTTTGAAGATTCGAGCAATACACAGCAACTGATGTGTCCGTTGCTCCTAATCTCAATGCCTTTTACATATCTATGTAAACTTATAACTTTGTTGATTCTGTTCAAGACTTGCAATCTTCAGTTGACTCTAAGTCAACTGATTCCAAAATCCTATCCTATGGATCTTTGGGTGATTCATTTCTTGCCATATGCGCTTAATAAAAAACTTAATCATCATCTGACTCTAAGTCAAATGATTCCAAAGTCCTGTCCAACTGGATCTTTGGGTGATTCATTTCTTGACACATTAAGAACTCAATTCATCATGAGACTCTAAGTCAAATGATTCTAAAGTCCTGTCCAACTGGACCTTTGGTTGAATTGATTCTTACAACATTTATCTTAACAATCATAAAGGACACAATTCCTAAATCCAGACACTTTGGATGTAACAATATTCAAGTTATTACTAATCATGCATTCAACACAATCATACAACATTTCAAGGATATTTCAAACAACATGTGTTAAAAGAAAATTGACAATTTTATTAAAACGAAATCCTTGAACAATGTATTATATGATAGACAATGTCATACGCATCTGATAAGCTAATAACGTGATTTCAATATCTAACTAAACTCTAAAACTGCATGAGCTTCAGATCCAGTCTGAATATCCTCCTATGCAACAACATCCCACATCCTACATAGTCCATGCATACAGAGCAAATGTGAGAAACACATCCTGTATCAAGGAATTAAGGATCAGGGGTTCTGAGTTTTAAGATATTCCTGAGTTGCCAAACTGTTCGTCTTTGGAGCATTTTCCAATCTTTCTGTGACTGTGTCCCACCCTGTGGATTCCCAGTTTTAAACATCGAGGAACCAGTCCAGACGATCTGGATCATTTCTTGATGTGTCCTATTACTGGACTCAATCCTGAAGCAGCTGAATCAATGGAACTATGCTTCTCTATGAACGACTCATACAGAGTCAACATTGAATGCATATCCACGATTGTCTTATCTGGTTTCCCTTCATGTACATCAGGATGAACGGATCAGCGAGTCGAGCTAATGCTTTAACTCCCGATCAAAAGGGGACCAAATTTATAGAGTTCACCTATGTGTCTCTCAGTCTTGAGAACATGTGAACTGGTGCTACTTCATGCACACTTCAAACTCTTTGAAGATCTTAGCTCGTCCTTTCTCAACCAGTTCATGAAACTTTTCCACAACTAGCTGTGTTAACTTATCTGACCCCAGGAATTGTAAATTCCTGCGAAACCCGGGTTCAATGATCAATAGTATTAGGCAACGAACTTTCCTTGACTTAACAATCAAGGAGTGATGCTCATCACAAGCTACTGTGTGATGTCATGCTTTGGGGAGCGGACACTCAGTCAGATATGGCTTGCCAGCAAAACAGAGAACTATTCTCTATTTATGAAGCCATACCATATAGTTCAGGCCAGTCAGCCTTACCATATGATGTAGCAGGTGCATTCTGAAGCTCTCAGAAATGGGTGAAGGAGGATAAGGAGGAGAATGGACACTTGATTTAGACATCTACAATAAACAGAATTTTATTAGTTTAATCAATCCTTTTTAAATAATTACCCAATTTATTATTTATTAAGGCTAGGACCCAAAATACCCCATTTATGATGTGAAGAGGGATGCCGTAATCACAACACAATGGTCATTAAGGTAGATAATACACTTACCAATTTCATCTTATGAAATTCCTAGATCTGTTGAGACACATTGAACTATTCAATGGCATGTTTAGTCTCGGATGTGCCCCACTGTTTGTGACTGGGATGCCGAGGATCACAAACCGGGTGTGAATAACCATGCAAGTTAGCTTGGTACTCTCGAAGTCAATTGTCATCTCTAATTAACGTGCCGGTTAACCACACACGCTCCGTTAATAATGACAAAATCGAGAAACCCATTGCAACTCTTTGTGAACCCCTATTGGTGTGCCGGTTAACCACACACGCTCCACTAATGTTTCACAAATCGCAATGTGCAACCTCATAGATTAGCAACTCATTCACATTTTTGACCTAAAGTAACTAGATTGGGTTTTTGTTCAAAGTTCTAGTACTTTCAATTATAGCATTATACTTTTAAGAGGCTTAGCGATTCTATCAAACCCGTTCGGCTAACGACACTCGACTGACCAGGAGAGCAGTGGGTAAGAGTGGATACCCATTAGACTGCCATTTTATAGGCAGTCGCCTTATACCCTCTTTATAGGACAGTTTTGTGAATGAGACCTACTAACGGTAAGACTAACCAATTTTTCTTATATATAAATATTAACTTTTAATCATAAATATATAAGATATATTTTAATCTTATTAAAATATTTTAAAATTAATTTATTCAGAATTTTCGCTAATTTATTCTAATATTTCGAAAATTTTAAATTAATTCTTTAAGCTGATTTAATTGATCTTTTAATTAACAATTAATTAAACTAATTAAATCTAAGATAGATTTCATAAATTAATCAAATTAATTTTTTCTATCTAAGGCGCCTATGGTTCGAAAAAAGCAAGCCAACAAATAAGGGTTCCAGTTATTTATTAGATACAGTTACCAAAAATAACAACCTACTTAAAAGGCAAGCAAATAAAAGGGGAACCAAGGGGTGGCGGCTAGGGTTAGGAAACCCTAGCCTTGATTTCGACCAAGGCCTCTTCCAAGAGGTGTTTTTCGCAAAAACACTCAAGGCAAAAACAATTTAAGCAATTATAAATCAAACACAAGAAAACAAGTCATAGCTTTGATACCACTGAAGGGTTTTCTAGCAATCAATAAATAAATAATTCTTATGGTTCACTTGCAACCCTAGAAAGATCTATGTTTTCTTCTATGAAGATATAAACTTAAACCTAAGGCCAATAATAATTTCTAAAGATTAAAACAAGAATTACCAACCTTTGAATCTTGTTCTTGAAGCTAGCAGCACAAGTGTCCTGCCTCAAATGGTGTCACACCCAAGCAATGGAGGAGAGAAATCAGTAGAGTATTCTTATCTTGAAAGTGGCACAGGTTTTGGGATGCCCAGAGGGTTCCTTTTATAGCCTCCAGTGAAACCCTAGAGGTGCCCCCTTAATGGACAAGCCTGTTGCCCATTTGGACCAGATCTCCTAAACCCTAATTAGGGTTTCGCCAACCTCTAGGGAAGCCCCCTAGGTGGCGCCAACTCTGGCCCCTGGCTACTGGTTTGTCATTTATTCAACTATTGAATAAATACAAACCAGTCCCTGCACTTTTAATTAATTTATTTAATCATTGAATTAAATCCAATTAATTCCAAATTAATTTCCAATTAATTAATGTAGTTTCTAATTAATATATTAACACTTAAATATATTAATAAACTATTTATTTATTTCTATTGATTTATTAAACAATTAATAAATCAACATTTCTCTCTCTACTGACTTCTATATCAATCCTCCTGCTATGAGGGCAACCCAAATGGACTTTGCTTCTATTAACCCGATAAATAAAAATATAAAGCCATGGCTTAGACACCTAATCCAACACCATCTTCGGGCTGAAAGCCGTACCGTTCAACTAAAGGATGGTAGACATCATCAAGGATTTCTTGACGATCGTTGTCTGCCATTTTCGGAGGGGAAGGAGAAGAAGGGAGAAAGATGACAATGAAAAGATGGAAGCAAGTAAGAGAAGTGGAACGTAAAAAAGAAACCGGAAAAACCCTAAAAAGGTAATATAAAGATGAAGAAAAGCGGGAAATTGGAAAATGCCCCTAATGATGAAAACGGACTAGTCACATCACTCACGTCAACCATAATGATGCCAATTTTCTTGGGAAGCGAACCGCCGCTTCTCAATCTTGAAAGTCAAAGCTAGACCACGTCATTGCCTTGACTACCAAGACTGGGGGGACTTGATAGTGTATCATACAGATACATACAATAGTCTGCCAGCACGCCAGCGACATGCCTTGCCAGCACCTAGACGGCCAGCCAGCCGCCAGGGACCATGCGACCCACCTGGCTGGCTCGACGTCGTCTGACTCGACAATCGTAAACGACTGGTTGCCACGTGTACCAATACAAAGGTGACACATCACTCTGTAACGATCATCGCATGATCTGTCAAGCCACGAACGGACTAGGTGGTCCACGAGCTACCACCTGGTCAGATGAATGGGCCAATCACAGCTAACCGCAGGCGATCGTCCAATAAGGAAAAGATCCGCTACCAACTGACAGATGGTCCCCATGCATATATAACGGTATATGATGATCACGCCCTTGGTGAGATCATCATCATGAATACTCACTCTCATTCGCATTCATCTCGTACTTTCCTATCACCATACTAACTTAACCGTCGGAGCGCCCTCCCAGGATCGCCTCCCGAAGTGCGACTGACCTCGTTTCTGTTGTTGTGAACTCAGGTCCAAGGCTCTGTCGTCCAGAAGACTCCATTGAAGGACTAGTTTGCATCAGTAGATGTTACACCAACAATCTCAATAAGAGGCATTTTGTACTTATTTGTACTATATGTGGCATCCATCAAAACAACATGTGGAAATGCCTGCCACAACTCCAATGACTTTGTATGCGTAAAGAATAAATCTTGTAACTGATTTGTCATGAAATTTGTGTGAATGTAATGAATATAGTCTTTTTGTTGTAAAAATTCCATAAACACCTGAGTATTGCTTTTTCATGCATTGTTGGTCATACGGAGTTTATAGAGTGCATTGTATATTGTTTGAGATGTGGACACATTATCAAGATTTTTCTTCTTCAGTGTTGATAACATATCACGTGGTTTGACATTAATCATTGCCAAATCTTGTACTAACCGATTTTCCTCTTCAGATAATCGCATTGCATATGGATGACCCTCAATATGTAGCACATGCTCGTGATTGTGTTTTCCATACATCACCTTCGATGTCCAATGATCATACACTAATGAATGTTTTCCCTTAAACTAAAAGGACAATTTATCTTTTTGGTACCAGTATTTTTATTAGAAATTTTTGTACTTTGGTACATACCACCACGGTCACATTTAAATATGATTTTTGATAGGACCTATTCAATCTAGTTTTATTTCTTTTAATAATAATAATGTAACAAGAAAGGGTCCTATAGTTTGCACTCAATCGATTAAATCGTGATGAGACGTAAATACCAGAAATTGTTATTTTTTATTATAAACTAAGAACATATATATATATATATATATATATATATATATATATATATATATATATATATATATATATATATATATATATATATATATATATATATATATATATATATATATATATATAGAGGTAAGATAAAATGAGGAGGATAAAAAGGTTGAGAAAATGAGAAAGAATCTTGACCCTTTATTATTCAAAATCTGTGGTTTAGATTATTTTTATTTATTTATTTTTTTAAATACAAATAATATCAAATGGTCTAATAAAATCCGCTGAAGGGTGTATACGTAATTTCCAAGTTCATTCATTCCTTGATTATAGATTCTTTCTGATTTCATTCCCGATCATCTTGCTGAACATAGATGCGCAATATCTGTATTCAAATTGTCAAATCCTCAAATATGCGAGAGATATATACACCAGATTCATACCATATTCAACGATATATACACAATTTCAAGAGAACCCTAGCCTGATTTCTATTATCGCGAGTTCGTTCAACATCCCACTGTGTTCTTTACGATGGAGAAGAAAGATGCAATTGGAAGTCCGAACATGAAACACTCATCTCCAGGTTAGTTATCATCATCAAATATATTAAACATTCATCAAACACACACATTATTGAGTAGCATCAAGAACATAAGATTGCTTTTCGAATTATCGACTCTGTACCATTTCGGATTCAACAATTTAATTTTTTTTTTCTTGTGTGTTCATCTGGGATGGAGATATAACATAAATTTGACATTTAACATCAAACAATGGTCATTTTATCGGGTTTTTGTAATAATAACAGTGACACTTCATTATGAACACAAGGTGTTCGATGAAAGTCCTGAATGAATTTTGCTTTATTTTTCCATTTTTTTCATCCAATTTTCAAAATGGTTCCACTTATTTGGGTAGATTTCAAAGGTATTTTCTTAAGCCCTAGACATTTGATTTTGATAAGTTAACAATCTCTTGGAAATCAGCCTTGCAAAGGTATTTTCCAAAATCGCCACTGCCCTTCTAATTCCAGATGATCTTCGTTGCCCTATTTCACTTGAGTTAAGATCTCGTGATCATCTCAACCGAGAAGGTAATGCATCCTTACCACTCTCTCCAATATTGTGATTCCCAGGTTCAAAGATTTGATTTTTTTAATGTAGTTTCTTACTAAGATTAAGGCGACACATGCATCATTTGTAACCATTGATGATTAACATATTTTATATCATTGTTTTCAAACAAAATTAATTGTTGATACACAGAAATGATAATCACATGTTGATCATTGATGATTAGCACATTTTAATCGTTTATGATTAACATATGTTAATCATGAGTGATTATATTACAACCAATCATTGATGATGAACACATGTTATTCATGAATGGTACAGAGAAATGATTAACACATGTTAATCATGGATGACTGCAAAAATGATGATAATACTTGTGTTAATCATTAATGATGAGCAGTGTTAATCATTGATGATTCTAGTCTATAAATTATTTTTTAATATCCTTCAATTCGATTTTGCAGGTGTGAATCCAAACTAACACTAATCACGGGTGTCCACTATTAGTTTTTTGTGTGTGATGCTAGCAGCAAGAAAAAGGAATGTGATTCATTCAAGAAAAGTGCGAACATCGGGATGGATTTTATAATTTTTTCTTATGATATGATATAATCATTATTGAAGATAATTATGTATAAATTTTCAATTTTGTCTGAAATACGTTAATCATTTATGAAAATAAATGTTGTATATGAATGTGTTATTTGATTTTTCTTAGTAGTTTTTCTATTTAAAATGTTTTAATCGATTATGAATATAACTGTATAAATGTATGAAACAAGTCTTGTTATATTCATTTATGAATATAACTATATAAATGTATGAATCTAGTATTGGCATATTCATTTATGAATATAATTTTACCATCACTACAATATTCATGGATAATTAATAATTTGTTTTTTATTCATTAATGAATGCAATATAATAAATGAAAAAAAAGACGATTTTTTTTAAATTTAAAAGAAAATTGATAAAAAATATTTTTTTAATCATTTATTAATTAAAAATGATTAATTCGTTTTTTTAGGTAATTACCAATCAAATCCCTAAATTTTAGGAAATTGTGATTTTATTCATTTATGATTTAATTTAATTAAATTATACAATTACTAATATACCCTTATATATTGATTGGTCCAGAATCATTCTCACATTCTCAACCTTTTTATTCATCTCATTTTAACCTCTCCCTATATATATATATATATATATATATATATATATATATATATATATATATATATATATATATATATATATATATATATATATATATATATATATATATATATATATATATATATACACTAGCTGCGTACCCGCGCAATGCGGCGGCGGAGAATAGTTTCTTTTGAGCGATTAATTACTATCGGTGGCGAACATTAGTTTCATTTCGACGAATAATTTTCGGTATGTAAATATAAGTACGTTTTTGTTTCTAGCGGCGAAACGTATCTGTTATGTTGTAAACCGGAACCGTCTCGAAAACGATTAACCAATTTGGTTTCGATTCTATGAATTTTATTTTTCTGGTTTCGGTTCGGTTTTTTTCGATCCTGTTCAAGAATTGATATTGTCATAAATGAGTAAGATAACATTTGGAACCACACTGAGTTAACCCTAAGAATTTTATGCAATCGGATTAATTGATATTTTTTGTTTTTTTTCCCTTGACTTAGCATGGTGTTTTGACATATTATGTCTCTTTAAAAACTCATCTACAATGGTTGTAGTTCTAATATCAAGTCTAGATCCATAAAATTAACTTTTACACGTGATTTCAATTGAGTTAAGTCCACTGATATTTATTTGTATTTCCAATTTTACCCTTCTTTTAAATTTGCAGATATAAAAAAAAAGTCTCTCTCTCTCTCTCATACCATGTCGTCTTCTTCTCCTTATATTTTCACTAACTTTATCAATCAATTATCTTCAACCGCAACCCCAAGAATTTTTAGCTAATTTGCTTTATGAACAAACAGATGGACAAATTATATTTTCACTAACTTTATCAATCAATTATCTTCAACCGGTTTAAACCATACGTTGATCTATTATAATTGGGAAGTGATATTTCTATTTGAAAATTTGATTCATTACATGATTTACAATACACTTGCAGCTATCGTATAACTCAATAAATCATATATTTAATGTGGATGAATGAATTTATTAAATGGAAATATCACTTCACATTATAATTACTTAGACGATTACTTTTGAAAACTTGTTTGTCAATTCATCTCCAATGTTTGATCATGAAACCCATCTTCATAATGTTAAGAAATGTTGTTATTATAATCATCTTCAAATTTGACGAACCAAAAGAAAAAAATTGGATTATGGCTTATCAATTTTAGTGTGACAACATAAAGTTTGATATTTTTGAAGTAAATTAATTGTCGTGGGACATATCGTTCATCATAACTATGTAGACACATACTTAAAATTATGTTTTTGGTTTTCATTCATTGAAATTTTTATGTTCAAGTTTTTCTAGCATTAAAAGTTAAATTTGTGCCACATTGATATTATCATCGTTGATAACATCTTACATAAAATGCAAACACAATGTAGTTAAATTCGATTGATTGTTTGTTATATTTTCAATCTTAATTATTATTATTTGTTCACTAAAACCAATAATTGACTTAATAAGAAATCCAGAGATTTAAAACTGTAAACAATGGCATTATATTTGTAAACAATATAAATTACATTAATATTTTGTTTGTCAAAATAAAAGAAACAAATGTAAATTTATTAATTTAAAACCTAACGAATTTTGATTGTATATATTCTAGTTCTTTTTCTTGTCGATCACCGAAAGAAGAATATATTAGTAACATGGGATGATCCTGAACATGAGAATTTTGGTCCTCGTAACATGTCAAAAGTTTTTTTTTTCCTATTTTAGGAATTTGAATTGTCGACTAAAACTTGTTTTTTAGGAACAACGGTTGCAACATGCATGTCTTCATTCAAATAACTTAGTTACAAGCACTTGGGAAAGTTAATTTAGATTTATTATAATACTTATTAGTTACAGGGTCATATATGTAATTTGCCTATATGAAGACTTAACCTAACCCTAATAGACATTTAAAAACATAGTATGTCTTCCTCAGCCGACATATCTATGCCACACCTCCTTTCACATTCCATAATCGATGCTCCGTTCTCCTCCCAATTCTCCGATCGGTTGCTTCCACTCTCCAACATGTATCGACGCACAACGCATCTGTCTAACCATCGCAAGTCACAACCATCGTCTCCGGCATACATGTCCGACCACTACGTCAGATAGCCGCACCCAACCATCGTCTCCGACATACAAGTCTGACTACAACCGCCGCACTTCTGAACGCCACCACCAATCCGACCTTGAGCTGTTGCGACTCCTCTGTTAAGCTGATTAGTGCCGCCTCCATTCCAATTCGACCAGCCTCCACGCATCACACATCCGATCTGGTTAATCCCGACTGCTGTTCATCCCGGCCGAGTCTCCCTTCCATGCCTCCGATCTAGTTAAAGCTTCACCGATCTGTTCCTGATTTGTTCCTGATTTGTTCACACAAACCCGATCTTCACCGATTTGTTCCTGATTTGTTCACACAAACCCGATCTTCACCGATTTGTTCACACATCCCACACCAATATGTTCCTGATTTGTTCACGCAAACCTGAGGGAAGTTACTGAAATTGTTCCTGATTTCAGATTTTACATATCAAGTTACTGAAATTGTTCCTCCAAATTTTGTTCCTGATTTGATCACACAAACCCGAGGGAAGTATGTTGTTCCTGATTTGTTTACACAAACCCGAGGGAAGTACTGAAAACTGAAATTGTTCCTCCATTTTTAGATTTGAAGTATTTAGTTCTGATGAGTTTTTGTTTCAAGTTTTGAGATCTAGATCTGCAAAATAAGGATATACATACAAAAATGGTTCTTTATTGTTGCATTTTTGTGTAAATCCAACTTTTTTTATTTCAGAATCGTATCTTTGCAGTGTTTTTTTAGTTTGGATCTACCGCTTCTGCATAATGAAACGTCGTATGGTAGAGGTTTAGTGAATTTGATGTGGGTTAATTTTTTTCTTAGATCTAAAAGTTTTAACAATTGTTCATTGAATGATATGACAGGGTCAGCATTCGGGTTCATGGT